>CAWUFW010000136.1:1800000-2130000 GCA_963921515.1 Calotriton arnoldi
TGCATCCTTGGAGAAGACAGCAGAGCAGAGACTAACGGGGTGGAGTGTAGAGACACCAGGACAATCACCTGTGAAAGAATAGATAGCAGGGAGGAGAGAGTCAATATGGAACACTGAAGACATGACGTATCAGACTCCCCACTTCCATTGGGCATGATGGGTTGGCAAACTGGTCCCACTTAAACATTCATTACTTGTTTATTGGCCTCTTCTGTCTGCAGGTCTATAGTCATAAATAACATTGTTATGGGAATACCATGGACTGGTATGCACAGCGAAGGAAACAGAAGAAGCACTGCCGAATCCAATATGTTTTTCCTATGCAAGATCTACATGGCTTAAAGTAAAGAATAAAACAGTGACCCCGTCATAGTGCTTTTTTTCTTTATGCCATTTTGCACAGCAGCCCGCGCTGCTGTGCATTATGTCTAAAAAAGCACTGGGGGATGGGAGGAGATAGGGAACAGAAACAACTGGAAGCGGGGGGAAATGCAGCACCAGGGAGGTGTGTTGGTTGAGGGATGGAGCAGCAATGGACAGCAGGAGGAGGGCGTGGGGGGAGAAACAATATGTGGGAGCTGCGGGGAAAGGGAGGGAGAAGCAACGACAGACAGCAGGAGGAGTCTCAATCAAAAAGGAGCTTAAGAGGGAAACAAAATCACAGGTCGCCCTCCCCTCAACATCTCATTAAATCAAAAAGACCTGTGTGCGTAAGGCTCCTCTACTTGAGGTATATGTATAAGTGGCGGTAGAGATTCCTTCACTACTTATCTATCTATACCTCCTCATTTGGAAACAGAGGTAGTGTCCTGCCACTTTACTGCCCAATTTTTCTAAAAACAACCTTTTTGCGACTGACAGTCAAACAACCATATACCCCCTCTGCACATAGGGGTGTATTTTAATTGTTATAAAAATTAACAGGTCACACCCATCTAGATGTTACCTTAACCCAAAAGAACAACAAAAATTGTGAAGGGGCAAAATGGCACCTCACGTGCGCACCACCAGTCGAGCTTACTGATTGGTACTCATCAGCTATGCTCACTTTCCTAAAAAAAAAGTGTTAGTGCCAGTTGTATATCACAACCACCACCTGCCGCAAGCACTTGCGGCAAAGGTCTGCGTAAAGCAGCCGGTTTTTAAATTTGAATAAGTACACAAGTGAAGAATAAAAGTTTGTGATTGTGTTACTTATCTCAATTTTATCCTGCACGGGGTCATGTTCTGGTGGTGGTTGTGATATACAACTGGCACTAACACTTTTTTTTGGCACTAATATATTTTGTTTTGGGAAACGCACATTATTTGGGCAATATGGTGGCCGATGATGAGGAAAGTGAGCATAGCTGATGAGTACCAATCAGTAAGCTCGACTGGTGGTGCGCACGTGAGGTGCCATTTTGCCCCTTCACAATTTTTGTTGTTCTTTTGGGTTAAGGTAACATCTAGATGGGTGTAACCTGTTAATTTTTATAACAATTAAAATACACCCCTATGTGCAGAGGGGGTATATGGTTGTTTGACTGTCAGTCGCAAAAAGGTTGTTTTTAGAAAAATTGGGCAGTAAAGTGGCAGGACACTACCTCTGTTTCCAAATGAGGAGGTATAGATAGATAAGTAGTGAAGGAATCTCTACCGCCACTTATACATATACCTCAAGTAGAGGAGCCTTACGCACACAGGTCTTTTTGATTTAATGAGACAGCAGGAGGAGGCCTGAGGGAGGCCATACATTGCCATACACACTTCTAGAGTGTACGGCAAAAAGTACCTGGAGCAGTGCGTAGACACTGGCCACATTCAGGAAGCTGTGGTAGGTCAATGCTCCATGGCAGGGACAGATGCCCGGGGGAAGAAAGTAGGAGGAGGCGAACAGCTGGGAGGAAGCATGAGGCGTGACCAATAAGAAGCAAGGAAACAAGAGTGACATGGAAGCCAACCAATGGTAAGTAGTGGGCAGGCTCTAAGCCCATTTTTAAGCTTTTTTTTTTTTATTAACAATAGATTTTGCTGACAGCGCATGCGCACTGTTCCGACAAAACCTAAAAACAACAAAAATGAGAGAGAAAGGTAAGAAAGAAAAACAAAGATGAGAGAAAAAAGATAAGTAGATAGAAAGGGCAAACAGAATTGGAGGAGGAGGAAAGGAAGGTGACACAAACAAAGGAGATTCTGAAATGGGAGCCTGGAGGTGCCACATTTATTCCTGGCCTGAGCGTATAGGTGGAAATGACTGCATGTTTTTGACGTGCTTGCTACTCTTCCCTACGGATGCCTTTATATGCTGGGGTGTGACATGTTCTGAACTCTTGTTGCAAATGCGAGCGATCATTTACGGTTACCAAGGTTGTTCAGACCACTTTGGCCAGGTCAGTGCATGCCTAAGAGATAGCATCACATCATCATGGTAAAGACTGTAGCTAAGGGCCTGGTCACTGAAACAAGTTGGTAAAGACGTGCTGTGTGACCATTTTCACACCCTGTGATCAGAGCTGACAGAAGATAACTGAAGACGAGCAGCACATACCTGATTAGCTGAAGGACAATCTCAGTCATGTTCACAGCCCTGATGATATTATGGGATGCCTGCTTTCACCACAGGGCCTAAACTCTTGAGAACGTTATGGGAAGTCTGCTCCTAAGAGACCAAACTTAACATTGATCAAGATACTCATGAACCAGAATGGATATCTCCAAACATTCAAGTGCTGCACCCGTTCTGAGTGGCTGGTTGAATCCCCTCATCTACCACTGTATAAAAACATAAGCTGGTGCTGTGAGCCAAGGAAATATCTTCACCTTCGAACTTCAAGTGGAAGCTCTGATTCAGATAAAGTGAACCATCACATTTCCAGAACGCAGAGCGATTGTTCCCCTAGAGTCATCCACATGGAGAGCGCTATTAGGGGCCACATTTATATGCTTGAAAGAGTAAATACTGGAATTGTATTCGCTGCTCTAACTTACAGGTGCCCACCCAATTGAGCAGCAATGCTAAAACTTTAAACACAGATGCATCCATGCTCATTTTCACTAGCCGACCACCAGTGCTTAATTTCTAAAAAACATAAGTGCCAGGGAACTCGCCATGAGTCCACCACAGCTTTCACCACCCAGTGCCACTGCCATCGCTGCCAATGACAGTACCCACACAACTACTAAGCATCACACTGTTACAAGTGTGACATTTCACACTGTTCGAGGCCTCCAAATCTATAAGAATGGCTTGGTTGGCTGGTATTAGTTGTTTTTAATGTATATTGAATCAATAAACAACTGGTATTCTGCTAATCTTTTAATTGCACAAACAGCACCACCATGTGGCAGCTTTCATAAGTGCCGGTGTTGACAATTAAGTGCCGGTGCCAAGCACCGGAAACCACTGGCTCAAATTAAGCACGGCTGACCACACCCTCTTGGCAGCCTATGCCAGTTGCTCAGACCATGTAGCCATTCACTTATGATATTCGCCTTCACTTGTTCCTTCACTGAATCTCTGTGCACTGCAAGTAGGCTCCAAGCCAATCATTACTCATCCATTTGCTCCATGACTCCTCTACCACTGGCTTCCAGTCGGTCAGGCATACCAAGGGCCTTATTACGGAAGTGTCCCAGGGGTATAACGGGTGTTTGCGCCTGCTTTGTGCGCCCTTGGGTGCACTTTGGTATCATAGAAGGGGCCGCAAAGGCTTGTGCGGCCCCTTCTGTAATAAAGATAGCGCTGGCGCATATGTAGCGCCAGCGCTATCATTAGAGAGAGTTCCCTCATTTGCATGGGGGCGTGCCCCATGAAAATGAGGCAATCTCTTAACCTCTGTGCCCGTGTCATGTTACTGATGTGGGCGCAGAGGGAAACATGCCTTTAGGAGGTGCATCGAAAGTGTGCTACAAAAAGGTGGCACACTTTCAGTGTGCCTCCTAAAGGCAGCCCTCTGGTGGGATGAAATGGGGTCCCATCGACACCCCAGACATCCCCTTTCAGGCCGGTGCAGTCACTCATTGCACCCTCTTGCAAGGGGATCTCTAATCCCTCTTAAAAGTGCAAGCAGGTAGCTGTCTGCACAGAGAAACACGGAGCAGCTTTTAAACAGTTGTCTGTATTTTACTTGAATGTGCCGACCTTGGGGCAGCATTAGTTTGCGGCTGCCCTGAGTGCAGCGCATTCAACAAAATACGGCGCACTTTGCCTGTTTGCACCTGGCAAACCTGCTTAAAGGTGGGCTGTGGCATAAACAATAATAGTGCTTGAATAAATCTCAGTATATCAGACATTCCACCTGACCATATCCATATGGTAACCATGATTCATTCCTTTCTGCCAATCAAGCTGTGTACCTCCAGTAGCTATACCTCATTCTCCTTCAGTCAGGCAGGAGGCGGGGCCCGCCCCTTCCAGCAACCACACGTCACTCCCCTTTGATTAATTAGACATGCAGAGTGACTGTCCACTTCCAGTAGTAGTGCGTCATTCACTCTACGAGGTGCCCGTTCTCTTCTAGTTTACGTCTGAATGGCCTTCCACTACCAGAAGGTCCTAGCCATACATGCAGTTACAGGTGAAAATTCACTCCCGTGTCTGACCCTCCCCACACCAATCATTTCTGGTTGAAAGTTCACTTCTGAGTCCGGCAGGTTTCTGACATTTTTGCATACCTTGGGGCCACCCCACCCCTCCTCTCTTTGATCCACTGGCGGTGATCTCCTCTGGGGATGCCACCAATGTCCTGCCCACATATCTCCCCTGTGTCAATCCGGATAGGGCGGACTTTAGAAATGAACCCTGAGTGCAATATTACAAAGACTTTGCACTGGGACAAAAAAGGCCAATGCATTTACACCATTTTCTTTTCTTGTGTAATAGGGGATGAAGCAAATGATATTTGTACAAGGGCAGGCATAACACAAACGTATTTCATGTTTGGTTCACTTTTTATTATAAGTAGAGAAAATGCATCCAATCACTGCTTGAACTATGAAAGATGGGACTGTTTGTGGAAAAATCAATTTGTTCTAGTTTGTTTTAAGAGTTACTCGTGGATTAAGGGTTTTCTTTTATCAATTTCTCTATCACTCAGTTAGAATAATTACAAGCAATCTGTTATATTTGGTTACCTTTGTGCCAAAATGTTTCTGTAACATAGACTTGAGCTGTTTCATACTACATACGCATCAAAATAGAGTGAATGGATTTGTGTGGGTTTTTTTTTGCTTTTTGCACCTGTGCAACATTTCTGATACATTGCCCCAGCACTGACATAAAGCAAATCAGCAACAGTTGCTTCTTGCTGGGCCTTTTGTTTTACAGGTGGGTACCATGTTGTCCTCCATTGTGTGCTTCTTTATTGTTGTGCGAAATTCATTCCCAGACCATCATGATTTATTTAGAGCAACCTGGTACTGCTTAGGTGTTTCCTCACTGAAAAAGAACTGCAACAAGTAAGAGCGAGAAAGTGTTAATGAGTCAACTATATACTGGTTCGAACCGTTATTTAAAGTCCAGTTGTTCCTCGTCGTAGTCCTCATATATTTTTCTCCCACTCTGGTAGAGTCTGGCTACAGCTTCCATCTGGGAACCCTTCATAGCTAAACACCGTAGGAGGCATAGAAGGAACACGAGGCCGGGCCTGATTAGAAACCAAGGTCAGCCCTTGCAAAAACGGAGGTACACGAGGCCCGGCCTGATTAGAAACCAAGATCAGCCCTTGCAAAAAAAGAGGTACACGAGGCCCGGCCTGATTAGAAACCAAGATCAGACCTTGCAAAAATGGAGGTACACGAGGCCGGGCCTGATTAGAAACCAAGATCAGCCCTTGCAGACATGGAGGTACACGAGGCCCGGCCTGATTAGAAACCAAGATCAGCCCTTGCAAACATGTTCAGACAGCCCCACACTGTAGTGGGCCTCGACTAAAAGGAGGCCATGAGAGTGTGGTTCGGTGAAGGCAGATGATCCTGCTTTCAAAACCATCTCCTTAGCCTGCGGCCTACGGAGAATAGCGGAATGGCCAGTCAAGCCCAGATCGGGGGTGGCGGGTGATCCTACATAGAGGGAACGATGGAGCAGACAGTTTTTTAAGACATAGAAGAAGGGCAAAACAGTAAGGAGTGGGGAGTGATGGCATGTTTGGTGTCTGTCTGCGAGTTCAGGAACAACTTTGGTAATTAGGACTGTGAAAAGGAAGAGTCGGACTTGAAGTCATGGATATTATCTGTAAGTAATTAAATAATTTCCGGAGATGTATGAAACTAACTGGCTGGACAAATTTTCCCGCTCTAATTCCTTTTGAAAATTGTTTCTTTCCAGAATATGGGCTTTTGCTGCTGGTCTCTGGGAGCACTGCTACTGTTACCCTTGGTTTCTGGCTTGGACTTGAGCACCTACCACAACACCGCAGCGGTGGAAGCTTTCCTGCAGAGTGTGGCCAAGGACTACCCCTCCATCTCCTACCTGCACAGTATCGGGAAATCCGTGTTAGGTAAGGCTCACGATTACAGTTGTATGGCTTGTTTTAGAGAACTTCCAAGAATCTTCACATTTGGACTAGCTACAATTTTGTTCCTAAAAGTACAGTAGTCAAACATATCCTAATTTTCATGTAATCATATCTGTCTTTGATTGCTGTTCTGGGAGCCAGGCAGCCACGTGTTAGGTCGGCTTTCGATTTTTTAGCCTAGTTTCTAATGCTTTTTCCATGCCAGAGTTATCACATAATGAAGACATTCATCAATGACAGAGGATCACTTGCAAAAAGTTCTCTGTTACTAGTGCAAGACCAGCTATCCCAGCATTCAAAATGTGGTCATCTCCAGGGGTGCAGCTACCATTGGTGCAGCAGGTGCAGTGTACCGGGGTCCAGAGCCCTGAGGGGCACATTGAATCCTCATAATTGCTGTATTTTACCGGCTCAACATCAGTCAAAGGGGGGATTTTCCTTGCTTGCACCAGGGCCCGTGGCATCTAAGCTACACTACTGTTCTGTTCGAAAGACCAGGCATGGGTAAAGATATTCATGATAACAAAAAGTAATCTGCAAGCTCTCCAGAAAAGCAAAATTGTTGACAAATGTTTATTTTCATTGATTCAGAGATTAACAAATGGGATTGTTCAAATATGTTCACATGAGCTGTGGACACACTATTCATATGTTTTCATGCTCCGGGCAATAAAAAGTTACTTTAGCATTGTAATGAGTTCTCCATTTGGACCAAGAGTAGTTTTTCGACACCTGGGTTTTGGTTTGTGTTCTGTTACTGGTAGTTTAGCTTTTCCCAAGAATTTTACAGCTTGTGCTATATTTTGATGTGAAACTTTAGACACATTTACTTGAAATCTAATAGGAACCCTAGAGCTCTGGAATGAGATCAATGACTTGAACGTGAGCTCCAGGAGCCGTGGCCGAATAGGCCTAGGCCCTTTGCCCACATGCTTCCACAGAGCTGCATTAAATGTCTACAGTTTATTATATTCACAGAAAATCCCACTATCATTGTTATCAGACAATAGTTTGTTTGTTATCAGTTTTGATGATTCAACATTATGTTCAATCAAATTTCCAAACAAGCCCAAAGCGTAAACTGTTCAGCAGCACTAGCACTTCAGCCTAGGTACCTGACAACCATTCAAATTTGCGGTTCAATTAAATGGCAGAGTCCTCTGGCACATACACCAAAATCCATCACTAAATAATGTTTCCAACAGTCAGATCTTCACTTTGTAGAATCAAAGAAGAATGAGGAAATGGCACCTAGATTCTGGAAACATTATAAGACCCTACAGATGGTTGAAATGGAGCATGAAATGTACTCATCATCATCTGAACTGGTCTGTATAGCAAGAAATGGGCCTCCTCGCTGGCACATTGGCCTGCTCTGAAACGAATACAACAGTTTTGTTTTACAGATGGATAATATTTGGCTAACAAGTGATTGTAGAGGAGGCAATTCTTTATGACGTGCAAGCAAGGAGTACCATGCATGTCTACTTGATGGATTCTGCCTCATTGAATTGCTTTGTTATTGAGCACAGGAGTTGAGCAGACTCTGACAACATCAATGTTCTGAAATACTATGGTTCTTCCACTCCCTCTTCCACTCCCTGATACCAGCCTGGATGATGTAATGATTGCCAAGAGATGAGCTCATCTCACTTTAGCACAAGTATTATGGAAAAGGTGGATCAACAAGGTTCCCTGTTTGAGCACTGAAGGAAGTGACCCGATTAGGGCCACCCAGGTCACTCGCGACCACCTCTCAGCCTTCCTTACAAATGAAGAGTCGGTCAGACAGTAGAGAATACAAACCAAAGTTATTTATTAGTCATACACGCGAGCGGAGTCCAGTCTCACCAGCCTCCTTAGATTGCTGCCGAGGGGACTGACCCCCGCCAATGTGGAAATACAAGATATACATTTCCAGCACCCCTAAAGACCCGCCCAGACTGGAATTTTCCAGTCTGAGAGCTCATGAACAAAGGTGGTACAGAAGGACGAGCTACCATCCTGAGACCGGGTACATGCTATCTTAGTTTCAAGGTTACTCTGCCCGGGCCTGTCCCTCTGAGAGTGGGAGCAGGCCTACCTACTGGGAAAGGCATGCAGTGACAGAACGATCTATTCATTAGTGCAACGAAGCTCAACCTTGAATAATAAAGAGAAACAATCGAGGCTGTTTTCTGCTGAGGCAGCCAGTATGAAACAGAAGCTTAATTCCGATCATGGTACAACATGGCGGCTGAATACAAAATGGTGCCGCAAATGCTAACTTAACTCGCACAATGCTAGAAGGAGTCGACTAGACGCATTTTTCAGTCCAACAGCACTGATGGCCAGGCTCAGTATCTGATCATCATCACTTCAACAGCATGCCACCATGACAAATGGACCTTCATAATGAAGATTCTATTCTGAAACAAGCCTTCCCGTCTTCTCTACTTGAAAGGGTGGTGGGGTCAGCTGGCATTCACCAATGCTGGTAAACCATGAAAGAGAACAATTTTTGGAAACACTTGAGTGAATCTTGAAATTGCAGAGATCTAGTTTCACAATTTGCAAAAGAGAACACGTTTGATTGTACGGAAGAGGCTTGCATGAGAGGCAGCCACACTTCCTGCCTAAAACTGTGGCTGTTAAAGGATTGATGTTGATGAAGCCCACAAGAAGTTGATGCTTGCTTCAGAGTCAGTTCTGGGACTAAATAGCTTGTAGAAGCATCACTCTGATATACGTGGCAGAATTTTTTTAACCTTTACCGCACAAATCTCAGTACAACAATTCAATAGACATGGTGCCTCAACCCCCTGGGTTGAAGTGCCTAGCAACCCCCTTGATTCACCAATAAGAAATACCACAAGAGGAGGAGCACCTAGAGAGTTAATTCTTCTCTTCTCTTTTTTGTAGCCGGACACAATGGTGTGGTACGCAGGAACGTTTACATATTGCAGGTGATCGTGTGCATTTATAACAATACTGATTGTGGATAAGTTTGAAGGGGGTAATTAGGGGCTTATTTACAAGAGTCCTGCGTCACAGGAGCGTCACTTTGTTTGACGCTCCGGTGGCACAGGCCTCTCAATCATATCTATGAAGCGACGCAAAGCCACCCTGAGTGGCTTTGCATGGACTCATAGATATGGATAAGGCAAGGCAGCACAAAGCACTGTATTGCCTTACTCTGCATCAAGGAGATGTTCCATGGGCGTTGCGGTGGGTGTTCCTACGCAACACTCATGGATTTTGATGCTGCCCCAGATTTACAAAATCAAGTAAACCTGGGGCAGCACCAAACCCTTACACCTCCCCGGAGCAGGCGTAACGAGGAGAAATGTTTTCATTTCTCCTCGTTGTTCCTCTTTCCATGTGTGCTGCATTCTGAGGCACACATAGAAAGAGGAAAACACCTCTTAGGATTGTTTGTGTGCAAGAAGGTGCCCTTTCCTGCACAAAAACAAACCTGCCAACAACGCAGACACCCTTGCACCATGGTGCAAGGGTGCCTGCATTGGCCCTAGGCACCAAATTGTGCACCGGCTGAAACGACAGGAATGCACCGTATCTCTGTGCATTTCTGCCCTTTCAAATTGTCGCAGGGCAGCACAGCAAAAAGACTTGTGGTACTGCCCTACACCAGTTTTATGTAAATGAGGCCTTTAATACGAACCACATTGAAAGGAAATTGGAAAACCATATCCGACATAGGATCATGCAGGTTTTTTTTTTCCCTGATGAAGTCCTTTATGGGGACGAAACACGTTGGCTGAGCTGGCGCTGTCTGTTTTTAATGAAGATGAAGAATAAAGAATAAAGATATAAATCTCTTTAACCAACGGCATCAGAGCCTCCTTTGTGATTGGCACTTGAACATGGACATTCCTTGGTGAATATGAATTTTGGGACTATTTGTTATGTTTGAATACATTTTTATTTATTCTTAATATAGAGAATAATTAACTATCTAGGTGCTCCCCTTCTTGTGGTATTTCAGCTTGTAGCAGCATCTCCAAATAAGTGATTCTCTGATGTGTGGCTCTTCAACCTCCTTTGCTCGCGAAACACTCATGAGCTGTTCCTGTGCATCTCTCAGCTTTATGTCTCCTCCTCTAAGTGGCCAAGAGTTTGTATGAACTCCTTTGTGGAATTAAGTTCCAGTTGACCAGTTACAAATTCTTTCTACTGTATCCAATTGCAAGCATATTGGTTTTGGACATCTGCTCTGCTGATGGGGAGAAATTTCAATCTTTAAAGCGGCTGTTGCTGTCTAATGGTGGCTATTGGCTTGAACTGGTTTTTTTCCTAAAGCAATAGAATTTCCCTTGTGTTCCTCAGCACATATGTAGTGCAGTGTCCAATAAACCATCTATCAAAATCGGGCACATGGCAACAAAATTAAAATAACCCTGGCTGCTTTTGAGAAAGAGATTATCTTCTACAGATCCTGTATGTTTTGAATATAAATACATTTTCATTTATCCCTACAAGGGACCACCTCTGTATTTCTATGCATGCACTTTCTTTGAAGAATTGCCAGTTTTTGTTGTTCATGAATGATTTGCATTGGGAGGCAGGAGGTGTGCCTGCTGATATAAAAGACAACAGCACTGAAGGTCTTAAGTAAGGAGAATATACCAGTGAAAAAACCTTCCAGTGGGTATACTATGGTGACAGAAATACTACTAGTGGAATCTCAGTGTCAAGCTCCCAGGTTATCTTCTGACTGTTCCTGGTACCAGGAGACTACCTGTTAAACCTTGCTGCCCCTGTGCTCTTTACCTATGTCCAGCTCTTGGTAGACAAACGTAGAGCAGGAATGGGTTCCAGTTTCAGCTTGTGAATACTCCTTTTTGCCTGTAGCCCTCAGGATCCAAGTCATTGTGCCCTGTAGGCCTGCTACACCAATGCACGTGTTATCTTTTTCTAACTCTACTAGCCTATGAGTACTGACAGTGAGCTGCACTGAAGGAGTCTGTACTGCATGCAAGCATTTCTAGGTTTATAACTTGCCTCAGCACTTTAGGACTGGTGAAGTTATTTTAAGGCCCCTTCTAGACAATTACAATTCAGAAAAGGCGTTATTTCTAAAATAATAGCTCTGCATGCACTTAACTGCTTTGTTCTGCACATACTTAATTGTCTCACATATGGCCTTACAATCTAACACATAGGGACACTGCGAACATGAGACTATCACACCTGTGCAAACTGAAAATGTGGTATCTGTGGCCAATGTATAGGTCAACATACATTTTCCACTTGTGGATTGTGTATTGGCTTTTCTAACTTAGCCTGAGAAATTTGTAGAAGAGCAATTTTAAATTCCTTTACATTTGTAATTGAGAATGTAACCCCATGGTGAAAGTAGACTTTTTGACAAATGGAGTGTAAATGCAGTTTTTAAAAAGTATACTTTGTTGTGCCTGAGAGCTAAGTGGATTAAAATGAGTTTGCCTAGTGAATGCCTGGCCTCGTAGAGGACAGTGCAGCTGCCTCTGGGAGTAAAAAAGCTGAAGCACTAAAAACATAGACCACTTAGCATGGATGAGACATCTGGGAAGGGGCAGTAACAGATCTCAACACAAAAGACTGCCATAACAGTCTTTCCTTTAAAATAGAGATTGCAAATAGGGGTTACAGGAACTGAAACCACTGACTACCAGATCCCCCTTATTCATTTGCCTGTGCCTATACCAAGACTGATACCTGTCTCCTCCAAAGGAAGAGGGGAGGTTGCGTTTCAATAGGGGTGTATCCTAAAGAGAATACCATGATTGGTTGCATGGAACTCTCTGTTTTTTGGCCAGTGTGCACAATAAGAATACAACCTTATCGTCGCCTTCTCAGAACATTCCTAGAAGTGGAAGAGCATCTAGAAGAAGAAGACAAGAAGACTCCTGACTCCTTTCAGACCCAGGTCTTCCTGTTCTCAGAGGCACATCTGCTCATTTGGTTCACCTCCTGTTGCTGCTACAGGGACATATACGGTAGAAGGGCTCCCTTCAATGAAGAAGATCCCGATGATCAGTTGTGATTGGACCTTGAAAGATCTCTTACTGGAGAGTGACCGGATGCCAAGTAGCTTGGCCTGAGAAACTGAGGGCTGTAGAAAACAGCGTGTATGACCTTTCCCGTATGAAGACAATTTTGGGACTTTATCATCTTTCTTTACCTCTGGGGCACCAAGACAAAGTGCTGAGGTTACCCGGGAAGGTACATACTGAACGGGCAAGACTTCCAGGTTTATGCCACTCTGACCTATTTACTGTGAAGAAAATGGCTGCAGTTGGATCAAGCATTGAAGGTGTCCATCCTCAGAGAGCCCTAAACTTTTGAGAACCAAAAAAGTGACTAACTTTGATGGTAAAATCTTTACATTAAAAATACATAGTGGTGAAGCATTCTTAGCGGCTGCAAAATACAGCCTTGTACTGTCCAGAGCTTTGGGTGCCAATATTGAAAGCATTAATCTAACTTCAAAGGACCCTCACTAGATTCTGCATCCTGCATTGTCACACCAGAGCCAGAAATGAACAAAGTCCCATGGTAAAAACACTGACCAGTGTGACTTATCTGACCCATTTCCATTGAAGTTGGTCTGAAATCATGTGTTTGTCCTGTTCTGCTACAAACTATGACATTTAGTGGCCCTGAAACATATATTCTTTAGGGAATTATCTGCTGCTTGTCATTGCTAGCAGTGTATAAGAAATTGGTTCTGCACCATTTAATTCCCCTAGATATTTTTGTTTTTTGGACTATCTGGTTTATGGACTCCTGCTGTGAGTGAGTCTTCCTACCTGAATCTTACTCACTGTAAGCTCTGTTGAAATGTACTAGGAGTACTAACCTTCAGTTTCTAACTTTAAAGATAAGGTCCACTGCTTTAAAATTAGGGTAAGAGGCTCTGGGCGTGTTGCACATGTGCACACTCATATGCACTGGTACAGGCTGAGTGTTGGGCCTAACGTCCAGCTTAGCCCGGTGTCTAAGCACAGGTAGCCTGTCACACAAGGGACCCTCCAGGAATTGATGCTGGACAGTGTAGAACTTGTAATGTGAGTGGACATTCATAATGTTAATCTATAGTACTTCACAGAAGTATGTAGGGTGCTATACTGTATTGTACACTATTGGCGAAATCTGTACCAAAGTACAGTTTTGCCATAATTAGGCCTACAGACTGGTGTGTTGCACCAGTACTTCAGTAAATCAAGATACTGAATGCAGATCTGACATTAACTTTCCCATAACTTCACTTCTTGTGACACTTCAAGGTTTATCATGTTTTTCTGACTCAGCACCTAATTAGATGATTCTGGCCTTTAAAACACCCTGCTGCGGGGCCAAGTGTATTACGCTGCTAGCCAGCTGGAGACTAGCTTAAAGACCTCTCCACACAGAAGGGCAATTTGCCAGTAATTAGGCCTGTCCTGGGTTAGGAAATGGTGGGGGCAGAATATGTATGTGCTAATTTCTTTTCACATGGTTCCCTACCTGGGAGAGCTCAATCTCACAGAAATACAGAATGGTAGACCTCTGGAGCCAGTCACAGGAGGGGATGCCCTTTGAAGTTTTGGGAGAGGGGACCAGGTAGTTGTGGTAGTTAGAGACAGGGCTTAGGCTCTCAGAAGCGTATTTCAACAGGGCACTTGACAGTGCTGTCTTAAAAATTTACAGAATGCTGTGCAGGGAGGCTGGCGAAGGAGAGTGATAATGTGTCACCCTAGGATTCGGCAGAGGGGCCTACCTTCTGGAACTTTCCACCCCTACTTAAAAAAGACTTTGGATAACAGTCTGAACCTTGGGGAAGTGATGCCGGAAGAATGCCCAGCCGGAAGTTGGATGATACTTGACCCCTAATGTAAAGATTGACTCATGGACTTCTGATTTCAGTTGACACCCAAGGACTAGGATTTGTTTCTCTGGGTCTAATGGTGCTGCCCCCGCCTTCCACCCCCCCCCATACTGTCTGGAGCACAGTAGAGGAATAGACTTACTAGGTGGTGGGACCTTGGAGGGCTCTCCTAGATCTTCGGTAGTCTGGTCCTGCAGGAGCAGGAACTCCCCAGGAAGGGGGCCCTGATGTCTGCTGACTCAGGTGTTCTGCAAGTGACTAAAGGAGACAGTGGGACCTGGTGGTGCAGATAAGAAGGGCACTCTGCCTTGATGACCTGGGGGTTTTGCTAAGAAAGACCTCAGGCCAGGAAAAGGGCCGGGCATCCAGACAGGAAACAGGTCCTGTGTCAGGAGGGACAGCAGTAAAAACCAGTCTCCCCAAGAATTGCAAAATGTCAGAAGCCCTGAAATACATTTTCCCAGTGGCTAGAGCTGGGCACTAGTAATAAAATGCAACTTTTTTTCCTCATGGGAACAGGCACAACAACGCCAGAGGAAACAAAGGGAGAAGTCTAACCCCCAACCCCCACCCGCTCCTCGAGCTCGTGAACGCCCTGGGGAAGGCCAATGTCCCTGGAATGTATGACGTTACTACGCATACATTTACAACGTGGTATTTTACATCGCGTTCGTTACAACGCAAGTCGTTACAACAACTTGCGCTGGAGGGCGCTGGACTTATGAATAGTATGATTTACTATTCCAACACCAGTCTACGTACAGTAGGAAAGGTGTTGGAATAGTAAATCATACTATTCCTTAGGTTAGAGCGCCATCCAGCGCAAGTCGTTGTAACGACTTGCGTTGTAATGACCGCGATGTAAAGGCATTGCGATGCAATGCCCGCGTTGTGATGGATGTTTCCCATGTCCCTGGGAAGGGAGATTACCATGGAGGACATGTATAGCCCCCCCCCCCCCAGATGTTGTGGAATTGTCCCTGGGGATTATCATGCCCCCAGGAACTGACATGGAAGACAAGTGGGTGAGAAAATAAGCAAGGACATAATGAGCTCCACCACGCTTCACATATAGAAATGTCCCCGGGGGTCCCTCATCCTCCCACGGGGATAGAAGCCAGAGGAGACTGTAGTATATAGGTTCTTGTGATATTATGAACTGCTATTTCTGAATGTCAAGTTTTACTATTAATATCTGCTTCTCTACAACATGCTTTTACCATTTAAACAGTTTATGCTTCTCATGAACGCCGATACAGCCACCTCCACTGCTCTACTGCTAACTGGCCTTACCAATGCTCTAAGTCCCTTCAGTAGGGGAATGGAAAACTGCATAATACATCACAGCACTATCCATGTGAGTTTATGACTGCCAGAGATGCAGAACATAAGATGCTGCAAAAATGCTATTAAAATAACTCTGAACGACAGAAAAGTATTGGGCCATTTTTAGGTGTTGCTGCTTCGAGATTGATTTGCAACCCTTAGAAAGCAACAAGCAAAGGGTTACACTTTAGAAAGTGTAAGCAGCTGGCGATGTATAGGGAATTCTAAGAATGGCTCAGCCAATCAGTCGGTTTGAAAGGTGGGCAATGACTACTTTTGTTTGCTTTAATGCGTACTAGGTACCTCGGTTAATTGAAAATGCGAAGAAGGAACATAACTTAGAAGGGACAGTGGGTGGTCGCGTGTTGGAGGATTAGAGGAGGTACATGGATGCAAATTGCCTTTTTTGCACAAGCAAAGGGGCTTTAGCAGCTGCTAATCAGTCTTTCCATAGCTGTGCGCTCTCACCTTTGAATCGTCCCATTATTGCGAGACTTGCATTGTTAGTCAGCAGTGGCCACAACAAACGACAACAATAGTTATTTGACATGCTGCAGGCCTGAAATTCTAGAAAAGAATGTCTCCTCCTTTTCACAAAAAACCCTACAGACCAGATAACAAGTATTCCTCTTTGCAAACAATGAAGCTCAAATCTAACAATGGCCATCTAGCACTAAGTTCACCACAAACACCAAGGGCTACATGTATGAATCTATTTTGCGTTCGCAAACAGGCCAATTTGCAGAATCGGCCTGTTTGTGAGTGAAAAAAAGACTTTTCCTAGGTATCAAACCCTATTTTGCGATTCGGTAACCTGCTACTGAATCGCAAAATGGGTTTGCGATTCAGTATTTGGAAGGAGCGTGTTTAAGGCATCCCTTGCAAATACCGAATCACAGCGATATGTATGAATGTTTTGTGGTGGTGGTAACCCATTCGCAAATGGGAAGAGGTCCCCAAGAGACCCCTTCCCCTTTGGGAATGGTGGCAAAAACGTTTTTTTAAGAGCAGGCAGTGGTCCCACAGACCACTGCCTGCTCTTCAAAAAATGAAAAGAAAATTTTTCATTTTTTCTTTTAAACTCATCCTGTTTTCCTTTAAGGAAAACAGGCTGCATTTAAAAAAAAATGATTGCTTTATTGAAAGGCAATCACAGGCATGGTGCTTTGGTGACCCTAGCAGACCACCACCCCCAAGATTTTAGCGATTCCTAGGGGGTCGCAAACTGCGACCTACCTCATTAATATTCATGAGGCAGGTCGATTTGCGACCTCCTAGCAATCGCTAAATTTAACTCTTGCAGGCACATGCATCAAGTTAGAATTTTGCGAGTCCTTAATAGCGAATATTAAGGATTCGCAATTAAGGACTCGCAAAATCCTATGCATGTAGGAATCACTATAATAATAGCGATTCCTTCACATTCCTTATTTGCGACTCGCAAATTGCGAGTCGCAAATAAGGAATGGCTTCCCATTCATTCCTATGGGCCTACAGGCCCATAGGAATGAATGGGAAATTATGAAGCTCTATTTGCGAGTACCAATAGGTACTCGCAAATTGCGCATGTAATTTCAAGGGTGCAGGGGTGTCAAAGGACACCCTGTTGCACCCTGAAATTGATCCGTGCACATATGTTGCGCACACACATGTCCCAAGGACATGTGTGTGTGTAACCTTCAACTTTGAAAAATGCACTTTAGTGCATTTCTCAAAGTCTTTGCAATTTACCATGAAGTTCAACTTCATGGTAAATTGCGCCCCTAGTAGCGAAATCGCTAATTTTTTTACTTTGTTGCATTGCATTTAAGGAATCTCAATTTGCGATTCCTTAAATGCAATCGCAATTTAAGTAATCGCAATTTAGAGATTACTTAAATTGCGATTTTTGCATTTGGGATGATGCATCCCAAATGCAAAAATACCGGTCGCAAAGGGGCAGATTCTGAGAATCTGCCCGTTTGCGACCGGTTTTTCTTTTGATGCATGTGGCAGTTGGAGTTTTATACATTAGGAATTGCGATTACCTAATTGCGATTTGCAGAAGATCGCAATTAGGTCATTGCTATTCCTAATGTTGATACATGTGGCCCCAAAGCTTGTGAAGTCAAAACTGATACCATTCTCTTCTTCAAGAGGAGGCTGGCATCGATCTTGCACTCATTTCTGCAAATCCAAAAGAAGCTAAAGATCCACCTTAAAGGCGGATTATACTGACCACTGACAAGTACCCTCCAAGCTTCTCTGGCCACTTCCCCAATAAAAGCTGTCCTTCCTTTATTATTGTATTGGACTTTGAATCATCACTCCCTCCCATTTTCTGACGTTGGTCCTGTGTCCTTTTATTGTTCTGTCAGCATGGTAATGTGGGTGAAAATATTTTGTTAAATGAAAGTTGATTTCTGTGAATAAGGTTCCTGGGAGAGCAAGAAGATATCAAATCTTAGGTTGTCAACAAAGATTGATTTAAAGAACAGATCTCCCCAGGTTCCAAGTACAGTTATTTTTAAATCCACCCTACCTAGGTCCGTATTACAGAAGTGCCCCGGGGGCACAACAGGCATTTGCGCCCACTTTGTGTGCCCCGGGGCACTTTGGTACTACATAAGGGACCGCAGATGCTTGTGCGGCCCCTTCTGTAATACAGATACTGCTGATGCACATGTAGCGCCAGCGATATCGAAAAGGGTGTTCCCTAATTTGCATGGGGGTGTGGCCCCATACAAATGGTGGACTCTCATTTGCCTCTGTGCCCACACCATATTACCGACGTGGGCAGAGAAGCAAACATGACTTAAGGAGGCGCACTGAAAGTGCGCAACAAAAAGGTGGTGCACTTTCAGTGTGCCTCCTAAAGGCAGCCCTCTGGAGAGGAGAAAAGGAGGGGTCCCATGGAACCCCCAGACATCTCTTGCTGGTGGGTGCCATCACTCTCTTCACCCGCCTGCAAAGGGGTCTCTCTGTCCTCTTGAAAGTGCAGCGGGTTTCCGCTTGTACAGAGAAACATGGAGCAGCTTTTAAGCAGCTGCTCCGTATTTCTCTTGAATGCGCTGCCCAGTGCAAGTTCACGGATGCCCTGAGGGCAGCACATTTTTCCTAATAGGGCGCACTTTCCCTGTTTGCACCCGGTGCACCTGCTTTAGGGTGTGCAATGGCCAAAACAAGAAAAGTGCGCCCTATCTGTAATAGGGCCCCTAGTGTGCTAATAATGACTACACTTTAAAGTACTCTTTCAATCCTAAAACGTTCTGACTAATGTTAATAACCCAATGTGCTTAAATATGTACCATTTATGGTTAATTCTCAGCTAATTCTGTGGACAAAGCATCAAATTCCCCGAACCCTGATCTTCAGATCACGAGGTTTGATCAATGTCGCTGCCCTAACCTGCTTAGAAATGCTCTCTTGCAGCTATGTTTACCAGAAGCTCCTTGCTGGAGAATTTCCAAATGCCCGTATTGGTATGTGTCGCTATATAATATAAGCTTCCTATATAGCACTTAATGCTGCAATTTTTCTCTTTGTAAGTTCTGTAAATAAAGGGTGCTACTATTAGACAAATGATTGGAACTCGATTTATTAAAATCAGAAGGGTGAAATGGGATTTTTCCATGCCTGGATTCAACCTCATACTTTTTCGGTATAATAGAAATGTAAGCAGGCCCTTAACTCGGTATCTTGCCTTTTTTTAAAACATTCTTTCATGCATGCATTTTTGGTAGGGGCGTGGTGCTGTGTAGATGGGGCTTCCTGGCCCTTACTCATGTCCAGGGTGCTTGCTGCTTGTGTGGGTGGTCTGAGTAATACATGTGAATTATTTGAATTCAATAATAAGAAATTTCATAAGTTGGGCAAACACAGTACTAGAAAAAAAGGTGCTTCCGAAAGTAAGATTAATCTTAGGAACAGAAGGCGCCCTGTTAGACTGGAGGGGGTGTGTGCAGAATGCTTAAGTGTAATGTTAGTAAATGTGTTTTCATGCCACATATAATAAAACGAAGGAGTAGACTCCCAACAGTAGTAGTGCAAACATAAAAAGTAAAATGAATTCAGAGGGGCCTTAACCAAACTCAAGAACATGGTGATATTGACTACGCTGTTGTACAGCAGGAGAGCTTGTTGACTTGTTGTGAGTGAAATGCAGGTACGTCTTTGGCAGCAATGGCGGGCCTGGCAAACCTTATCTGCCGCCAATCCCACGTTTCTACGTAAAGTAGGTAAATTGGTTGATTCCCTTTTAAAGGAGATCTTCGTGTACTGCGCAGCTAACGGTACTACATCGCACACGCAAGCCCTCGTCCTTCCATTGCTGCTGAAACGACTAAACGAGTTCCACTAATTGTAGTAGCAGCTGGTATTTGCAGAGCTTGAATTCCCTCGTGACATTTAGCTGCCATATGTTAAAACAATTATTTATTTCCGTGGATGATAGGTTTCTCGAAGGGCTGGAGTGTAACGCTCGAGGAGACAGGAAACAAGGCTGCAATGGTGGCATGTACAAAGGAGCTAGAAAGTTTATAACCACAGTACTGAAAACATCAAGCTGCAAGGCCGTCAGAGATACTGCCCGACAGAGCCTTTATCCTGACTGAGATGCGTTTAGCAGTTGTCAGAATTCTCAATAAAAACATAAGTTCCCCCTGGGAAATGAAAACGCTTGAGGAAAGCAGAGCTGTGCTGCAGACACTGTAGATAGGCTGATGAGCAGGACGCTCCTTGGGGTGGAGTGGAAGGAAAGAAAACATCAAGCTGCAAGGCCGTCAGAGATACTGCCCGACAGAGCCTTTATCCTGACTGAGATGCGTTTAGCAGTTGTCAGAATTCTCAATAAAAACATAAGTTCCCCCTGGGAAATGAAAACGCTTGAGGAAAGCAGAGCTGTGCTGCAGACACTGTAGATAGGCTGATGAGCAGGACGCTCCTTGGGGTGGAGTGGAAGGATGGGTCATCAGATATCCAGCTTTGCGAACAGCCCTGATGGAAAACACGATTTTCATGTAGGCACATATAGGGGCATATTTACAAGCCCCTTGTGCCACCCGTACGTCACTTTTCCCATGTTTAAAATGACGCAAAAGTGGCGCAAAGGGCTTGTAAATAAGCCCCATAGAATTTGCCCTCTTCCTCGAAGGCCTGATGATCAGACGCGCCCCCTCCACTCCCTGGGCGTGCTCCCGGAGGCTGGCATGAACACATTTTACAGGGCTGAGAAAAAAAAAGACTAATGTTGAGCATTAGGTCCCCACTCCAGGCGCGCTCTGTAAATAGGGGAGAACCGCCATTAGTTGCTCCACGGGCATGAGCAAAGTGGGAGTCCCTCATCACTGTCACCACGAACAAGGGTTCCATGGGACGTCATCTGGGGGCGCCGCTTGGGTCTACAGAATATAAGGCATCGCAAGGCAAAGGATTGGCCTATTTTTCCTCCACTGCGCACCGGATTCCATCCTACCGCATTCTCACACCGATCCCATCCGCTCCTGGATGAAGGCTGAATTGGAGGAATTTCTTACAGCAGAAAAGGGAACTTTTCCCATGGAGAGGTGTTGATTTGTGTGGGCACTGGGCAGGCAGGAAGGGGGACTGACCTGCTGGTGGTCCTGGACCTTACTGGCCCACCCGGGGATGCCTGGAGTTGAACATTTTGGGGGATTTGCTGGTGACAGGTACCCCGGCAGGGACAGAACGATATGCAATGCCCTGGTGTATGTGTAGGTATGGAACAGTCGGTATTGCCTGCCCATCCCTCTAATAGATGAGGGGAAGTTCCTTCTAAGGTATATATGCCCTAGATGCCCTTGGTGGAGGGCGTGGGTGATGGATAAGGAAAGGGGCCTTCTGGCACTTTCCATCCTGAAGTGTTCAGCTGTGATGGAAGGTGGAGACACCTCTATACCGCACAATCTTTGAACGGTTTTGCTGACCTTATGTCATGCATTCTCATAACAATAATGTATGTCTTTGCTGATCTTACGTCTTGTATTCTCATAACAATGTCTGCTTAACTCCTGTATTCGCATAACAATGTCTGCTTAACTATGGCTATCGTTTCACAATGATACTATGTGAATAAAAGGCTTCGCCCTTGGTTAACCCACATTAGTTGCATTTGTCTCACTTCTTCTCTCCTTGGGAGTTGTTGCAGTAGGGGGGGGCAGCGATTTGCACGTTGTGAGCGCACTAAAGAGCCCTAGCCACAAGGATTTGTCAAAGGAGATTGCAGTTTGTGTGGGATGGCTGCTGCTGCTGATTGGTTTCCACGCCCGCCCCTTAGGACAGGCTTAGGAAGCGTGTCATGGAACTCCCTGCCAGGTCTCAGGCATGCCAAAGAGGTCTGAGCAGGGGCATAGCTTCAGGGGGGTTGTTTGGGGTGTTACACCTCTCCTAGTAAATGTATTTTCCGACAACTAGTTAGGACCAGGTGCTTTCAATCAGGTATGGTGAGGTGTCTGTCAGATTTCAGCAGGAATTGTCCCATACACACAGACAAAAACGCACACACACTCTCGCCCTCTCTGTTTTGAGAGTCCTCACAAATATGGGTTATTTTACAAAATATTGTGATTTCTCTCTTAGTCCTCCTACCAATGCGCATTCCTTTCCCTTTCCACTGCCTCTTAGGCCCCTCTCATACACCTGGCTTGTCATAGACTGTATTTAAACATTATATGCCAGCCTGGTTGTCGGAAAATCTGAAGCGCACACCCCCCCAATCTTAGTGACCAAGCTACAGCCCTGGGTCTGAGTAATTCATAGGAATAATATAAATAAAAAAAATTACAGTTCATAAGTAGAACAAGCACAGTACTCGAAAAAGTGCTTCTGAACGCTACTGTAAAAGGAATTGTAAGAATTTTTTCCCCACACCCGGGATTTAGTCTGGTATACCTTTTCAACAAAACCATTCTATTTTCATTGAAACGGTATTCTGTCATTATGCCTTTTCTCCAAAATGAAGTTTTGTCAGTCTGGTTTAGTCTGCTAGCATTCTTTCCTAAGTCTCGCCTTAGACAGCACATGCGCTGTCACTTGCGAGATCTTTTGTTATCTCAAAACAAAAACTTAAAAGGGCGTTGAGCCTTCTCATCACTTACCATTGGTTGGCTTCAATATTACAGCTCACATTTCTTTTCTTTTCATTGGTTATGCTGCAGCTGGTTTTATTTTTGCCTTCTCGCTATATTTTGGAGGTTTTTGGTTTCACCTTCAAAAGATTCAACGCACTCACCAAAGTACAGCAGGGACTCATCCACTTGTGATTTACACAGGGGCGGCTCCTCCGTTAGAGCGGAGGAGCGTCGCCCTACTTAAAAATCACCCCAAAGATGAAAAATAAAATGGTAATTTTTCATCCTCCGTCCCGAGCCCAGCATCAGGACGAGGGCGGGGCCGCTGCTGAGTGACAGAATCATGTCACTCAACAGGGAGGAGGGTGGGCTGGTATGGCACTGTTTAAAGTGGGCATTTCTTTTTGGCGGGCCGTCTTGCGACGGCCAGCCACACATGCGCACTTTAAACCTCTCAACCCAGCTGTCTTAAGACAGCTGGGTTGAGAGACAGTGGGCTCCAGGGCACTGTGGAGCGCAGAGTGAGGCCGCTCCCACCAATCCTGGCACTGCTCACATGCGCTGGGCCCCCCTCCCGGTAAATGCCAGCTGCAACTGGATTTACATTACTCATCTCCTTGCTCGCTACAGTTCATTATACAGATAAGCAGAGCTGCAACAACTTTCCTCCTGTATGGAGATTGACGCGCTCCTAAAACACTTAATATACAGTATTGCAAAACCACATTGTCAAAAGCAATAACTGTTGTAATCAAGATCTATTGCCATTTTTAATTCCTACTAAGTACACTTGGTGAACTTTTACAATTGTTTAACATCAAAACAAACAGCTGCCTGTGAACATATTTGGTAAACATGCCTGGCCGCTCCAGGGCTCGCCTTCTACTTTTGCAGACCAAATATTACTTTACCGCTACATCCAGGATGTTATGTTTAATTACTAAAAAATGGAACCCCTATGTTTTTTTATTATTTGTTCCTTTCTGGCCTCCCTCCTTCCGTGTTTTGCTTTGCCTTTTTCCTCCTACTAAAGATTTGCTACATCTCCCCAATTTTAGATACTTATATTTTGGAAGCACACTGCTTTTTGTACCAGCGACCAATTTTAGGCAGCATGACCATAACATCTTTAAAACACAATGTAAGTCCTTCCAAGATGCCATACCATACAATATTA
Source organism: Calotriton arnoldi (assembly GCA_963921515.1). Lineage (NCBI taxonomy): Eukaryota > Metazoa > Chordata > Amphibia > Caudata > Salamandridae > Calotriton > Calotriton arnoldi. Next base: position 1,823,917 of record CAWUFW010000136.1, read on the forward strand.
TACTATAGAAGGCCAGACCATGTAATACCATATCATACAATGACAGACCATACCATAATATACTATACAGCGACAGGTATTATCATACCATACTATACAATGTCAGGCTATATCAAACCATTCCATTCCATACCATACCATACCATGCAATCACAAGCCATACCAGGCCATACCATACCATATCATGCCATCCATACTATACCATACTATATATTGACAACCCATACCATACCAGACCACAGCATACTATACCATACAATACAATGTCAAACCATCCTATATCATACAATACTAGACAATGACAAGCCATGCCATAGCATACTACACTATACAATAACTGGCCAACCCATACCTTACCATACCATACAATACTATACCATACTATGCAATGTTAAGCAATGCCATGACATTCTATACCATAACAGGCCATACTATTCCATACCATGCTATACAGTTACAGACCACAACATACCATATCATACCATGCCAGACCAGATCATTCCATACTATACAACATAAATTAAAAAACATTAACAAAACCAATACATCTCACATAGACAAAACCTATTTGCTTTGCCAATGCTTGTTTTGGAGTTCCGCCATATGACAAAATACTGCATTAAAACACCTAAACACAGTAAGAGGTAGAAAAATGCAGTAAAATTTCAAATAACTTTTGGCCAAAGAGGGAAAAGTAATTTTGGTAAACTTTACTGCAGGCGCGGCCGGTCCATTTGGGCGGAGGGGCCACGCCTCTCCACCTTTTGCCCCGTGCAAACAGTGTCTGTCAGGCTGAACAAAGGTCAGCTTGACAGACACTGTTCACTTTCAGTTCAGGCATCGAGGAGCCAGACATGCGCCTTTATCGCTGGCTCCTGGCTGCCTGAACTGAACTTTGCTGGGCTGACAAAGTCACAGCTCCTGTGGGTGTGATGTTCTCAGCTCAGCAAAGGTTCCTGAGGCCCTCCCCTAAGTGACGAGGGGTAGCGTCACAGATTGCATCGCACCTGGGCGCTTCAGTTTTAAGCCCTGAAGCGCCCAGGGTCGAGTGTCAATCAATGACACTTCATCACAGAGTGGGGTGGGGTCAGTAGTCTCACTCACCCCATCCCACTCTGTGATGACGTTGGGACCTAGGTCAGCCAATGAGGGAAGGGAGCAGTCCCAAGCCTTGTAGAACCGCCGAGGCAGCGCAGAGCTGGCTGTAGGTAAGTGTGTGTTTTGTTTTCTTTTTAAATTGTTTGGTGCATGCGTGCGTGTATGTATGAATGTTTGGGAAAAAGTGTTGTGAATGAATGTAATGTAATTGGTCACTTATATAGCGCAACTGTCACTCCAAGGAGCATCATGGCGCTAAGCGGCAACAAAAGACCTGGCTGATGGACCCACACCAGATGACTGGGGGGCGCGAAGAGTAAGCATTAGATTAGAGTTCTGCATACGGCGTCAGATGTTGCACAGATCCAAGTTTTTAGGGCTTTCCTGAAGAGAGTCTCAGATTGGATTTGACGAAGCTTATTGGGGAGTTTGTTCCAAGCCTTAGAACCTATAACTGCAAGTGATTTCCCTCCTTTTGAAACAAGTCTAAACGCTGGAACCTTCAGCAAGTTGGCATTGGACGACCTATGATTCAGAGCGGGTATATAACGCCTGAATTTGGTTCGGAGATAGTGGGGGGCCTGTGGAATGTACTGTCCTGAAAGTGATTATCAGGGCCTTGAACAGGACTCTTTTATGAATTGGCAGCCAGTGAAGTGTTTCTAAAGCTGCTGATGCAGACGACTTCCTAGGCCATTTCAACACTAAACGTGCAGCTGCATGTTGGACCATCTGAAGCCTGTGGAAAACAGACTTATTTGTACCTGCATACAGAATGTGTTTGTGTGTGTGTGCGCGCATGTGTGAATGCATGGTTGTGAGTGTTATGTGTATGTGTGCGTGTATGTGTGTCCTGTCTGCCCCCTCCCTCCAAAACTTACCGGCCATCCTTGCGTTACTGTGCCATATCCTTGTTCTACTAGAACTTTAGTTTTAACGTGGTTGTGAAGGTTGTGACATGTTAAGTGAACACCATTCATGCAAATATAACACTGTTGACACGCCTTCTATTAAGAGTTTTCTTGATACAATCATATCGTCAGAATGTTATTTTGTATTCTTGTTTATTGTAGCAAGAACACCAAAAACACGATGTGCTGTACCCAGAGCAGTTTTGTATGTGTGTGTGTGTTGGCGGGGGTATAGCTTCAGCAGCCCTGCCAAGTACCACACATCAGGCGTTAGACTAGCGCATTTCAGTCCGGTGGTCTGCATCACCGCACTGAAATGCAATGTCATGCCTATAGCGCCTTAGCTGTCAAGTACTGGTGGCTGCCATAATAATGCACAAGATACAGCTGCAGTGAGTGGCAGCAGGTGCTCGTTGCTCCCGGCAGGCTTGAGTGCTCTTGCTCAGCTGCTAGAGCTCAGCCTGCACAGTGCTACAATGTAACAGTATGCACCCAACACAGACGCTGCATTTACCATTAGCAATGCCAATCACTGACCTCATACGTCACGGTCGGAGTATCAGTGCCCAATGGCAACACACAGAGTAGTTTCTGAGACACATGATGACAGTAGGCGGGTCCGTCTACTCCTGCTGCCTTCTGCGGCACGCGCGGATGGGCCGCCGCAGCAGTTCTTATAACGTTTTGGCCTGCTGCTGCACAGTGTGGCTCAGGGGCAGATCACAGCGCGGCTTGCCCCCAACGCAGGCGGCAGTATCAGGATTCTTGCTGGGTTGAAAGTCAGTCACATGGGGACAGTGCCTCTTAAAGACTGGTAAGTCTGAAAAAATGTTAGTCACACGTCAAGCCCATACCAAATTGCATAATTCTTCATTGTTTTTTAAATGCGGCTGTGAGTTTATCTGGATAACCTGAGAGGATGGGGGCTCTAAAAGTGCAAAAAACAAGGTTTATCTTTCTAATGGTCACAATGGAGATGGGGTAGGGGAGCTGGGGATGGATGGTCGGGTGAGGGGGATATACTGGTCAGCTCCGGTGTGGTGTTTGGCAGATAATGGGCAGGCCGCGCTCCGCCTCAGCCCCACCTCCTGCCCCTCCCCGCCCACGCTCACTCACAGCTCAGGCATCCTTCACAGAGAGGAAGGAGTGCTTCTAATGGAGCAAAGACTGTCTAGCTTTCGAGCACTCACCTTAGACTCCCTGAAACGTCCCTAACAAATCCTTGCTTTCAACCACCCCCTCCTTTCAAGACTCCCGCCGACCTCAGGATGAAGAAATGGACCGGTATGCTGACAAACAGGCCGAAGCGGGGGAAAGAGAGACACAGAGCAAGTTCAGGAACTTCCCAGTAGGTCCAGTACCCGCCCATACTAGGTTCAACATGAGTGAGTGGGTTAGGGAGCGGGACAAATGCAAACTTCGTTGGTGAACAACTGGTGGGAGGACTTGACAGTCGTGCTGGGCCCTCTCACATCCTGTTTGGTACAGTCGGCTCCCACAGTGCCCTTCCATTTCTGGTGCTTTGCAGCAGTTAAGTTCTTAGAGTTTCTCGTTGCTCAAATGGGTGTCATTTCTGATATTTATATGTTTCCCTCGTCTTCATTGCTTGATTTTGCTCGCGAGTAAATGTCACTCATAGTCATTGAATGTCATTCGTAATTACACTGAAAATATGAAAATGTCACACAGTAATCTGAAACCTTGGCAGCTATGCTTCAGGTGGGTGTTTGGCATGTTACACCCACCTAATGAATGTATTTTGTGATGAACAGTTGGGTACAGGTGCTTTCAGTTGGGTATGGTGAGGTGTGTGGTATTTCACCAGGAATTTTTACACACACAGACAAAAACGCACACACTCTCTCTCCCTCTCTCTGTTTCGAAAGACTTCCAAATGTTGGTTGTTTCATAAAATATTGTGTTTTCTCCTACATAGTACCCTTACCAATCCGCATTCCTCTCCCTTTCCGCTGCCCCTCAGGCCCCCCTCGTGCTCCCTGGTTGTAGTATAATGTATTTATCATAAAGTGCCAGCGTGATTGGTGGGGAATCTGAAGCTCACCCCCCCCACCCCCAATCTTCTTGACCAAACCATGCCCCTGTGTGTAGGGAGGGATTTTGCAACCTGGAATTGTCCATTTTTTAACAAGTAAGATATTCTGAGAGGTAACTCAGTGGGGAATCGTGTCAGTTATAGAGAGCAAGAAGGGATGCATATACCCTTAATGCAGTCTCGCATGAGCTTAATGAAAATAACATAGTGCCTTTATTTCCATGTTGTTAGGGCGGATGTTTCAATATATTAGGGTTTACATAAAAACTGCAAAATAGAGTATGGCATTACTGGAGTGTGCTAGCTGTGAGTCTAATCAAAGTGTGGCTAGCAGATCTTCATGACGTTTATGGTAAGAAGTCATTTTCGTTTGGATTCTGGTTCTTTGCGGAGAGTAAAATCTGGCTTCCTCTAATATATCCCTTATAAAGTGTTGAACACCTATTGCAAGTGCTCTGCTTTCAGGACTGCTAGACGGTTACTTCGAAACATGGAAGTATTATTAGAAATAATTTCACATCTTAAGGAAGGCTGTTATGTACTGACTCTGATGACAGAAATGCATCACTATTTTAATGTTGAATATGTTGGTGCAAATAATTCATGCAAAACCCCTACATCCTCATCTCTTAGAAAAAAGCCATTGGTGCAATTTATGTAGTGTAACATGGTCTGATAACTAAATTGTCACTGAACCTGGTAATTTTTTATAACTTTTCAGGCTTTCATTATTATTTTGCATCGCTATTAAGCGCTAATAAGTATATGAGGGTGTGTATTCGATATCCACATGGCCGTTTTGTATTTAGACATTATTTATGTAATTCTGCATATACCTTCAGCATGTGCGGATGTTAGTCCTTTCATGAACATAGTAGAATAATAGCAGAAATCTATTGCTCCACTTGGGAATATTTCTTGTTCTGCAACCAGTGTGGCCCGGTGCCTGCTATTTACCAGGGAAAGAACATCAAGCCTCATATACTAAGGGGGAGATTTTCAAACCTTTTGCGCTGGTTTTGCATCACAAAAGTGACGTTAACCAGCGCAAAAAAATTTTTTTGCTATTTTCTTTCCTGCGCAAAACTTGTTTTGCGCTGGAAAGCACCCTCTAAGTAGCGCAAAGCAGCGCAAAGCACTGCTTTGCGTTACTTTGCGCCGAGGGGGCGTTACATGGGTGGTACATGGGCATTCCCATGCAACTACCCATGCCTTTTGACGCAAAACCATATTGACAAAGATTTGTAAACATGGTTTTGCGCCAAAAATTAACGCCCCCTTCAAAGGAGGCGCCAACAGGAGAAATGCTTTCATTTCTCTGTGCTTTTCCAACTTTGCATGTGCGCTACACAGGGCAGCACGTACGCAAAGTGGGAAAAGCTTTGCATCGTGCCAAGCATAGTATTTTGTACAGGAAGGGTACCCTTCCTGTACAAAACCCATGCTGCACTAATGCACACACTCTAGTGCTACGGCGCTAAGGTGTGTGCCTTGTGCACTGCAGCTGAAATCAGCGCCGGCGACAGGGAAAGGGGAGGAGAGAGCCATATCTTTGAAGATATGGCGCTCTCCTGCTCCCTCCCTGTCGCGCAACGCAGCGCAGCCTCGCTCTGTGTGACTTTTTTGAAAATCTCCCCCTAAGGGTTTTAGCATTCGCAAACTCTGTTTTGGTAAATCAGAGGGTTTTTTTGTAAATATTTATTTGTATTTTGTGATTTATTAAATTATTATCTTACAATCCTCATTTCGTGCCAATTGCAATAATAGTGCCTTCAGTGTGACATGTTTTTCATGCAGAGGGTATAGGAGTAGAACAAAAGAAAGCATAAACATATTCAATTTATGACTACATTTCTTTCTTTCTTAAACTTCTTACATGTCATCACAGTGCATTGTCTACTCCATAAATTAATCTCATGCTCCTAGCTAGGGTGGTGGAGTGAGCTAAAGAATGATGATGGATTAAACCCAGATCAGTTGACTGGGGGTGAGTGTTTGATTGGCTCAAACGTTCCGTCCATCATCCCCTTTTGTATCGCCCTGGCTAGCAATGGTTCGTTTGGGGAGTGTGTCTCATTGGCTGCCCATATTTATATCCATTTCTCTCTGTGCATTGTGTATTTATCATCGCTCTTTTCCTCCCCTAAGAACATAACCTCTAAGAACACAAAGAGAGAGAAAGAAAAAAAAAATGAGAGGGAAAAAAGGCAATCAAACAATGAGAAAAAAAGGCCAGTCAATGGCCTCCCAATCAGGTCCCCACATTTCTCCAGTGCGTGAGACAGGGGTATCTCCGTCAACTCCATTATCGCTGCATACAGCCATTTCACTAAGTGTCTCGCTGTTCCCAGGGTCACCATTGCTTGAAGGGCTGTGTGTGTGGTAGGCTTGTGTGTGTCTCTGCCCCATAGTACGGCCAGTGTCCCCCGAACTGCGTGGTAGTTTAAGAACTGCCCCGACGATAGTTCGTGATACTCCAGGAATTCCGCTAATGGGAGTAATTCTCCATCTTGGTAACAGTCCCGGACTGTAATCACTCCCGCCTCCTCCCACCCCCGCAACTGGTCCTGGGTGAAGGGGGGCCAATCCCCATCTGTGGTACTTCCAGTATTGGCAGGTCGGGTGCATAGAGGGGAGAACCGGCTGCTCGTTTTGTGCATCTGTTCCAGCATGCTAATGCTACATTAAGCAATAATCCCATGTTTTTAATCTTGTATTTGGGGTATAACATCATAGTGAGGAATGTCCCCCAGGACGACAGTTCTGGGAGTGCCAGTGTCTCCAGCCCCTTCCCTTCCAGCCATTGGGCCAGCCATTGGAGCTGTGCCGCTAGGTAGTACGCCTCAAAATCCGGGGCGTCGAGGCCCCCCCCCCATTAAGGGTTGTCGCAGAATTTTTAGGGAGACCCTATTTCGTCCTCCATCCCAAATCAATTCCCTCAATAAGACATCCATATCTCTAAACCACTTTTTGGGGATCACCACTGGGAGATTAACGAAGTAATATAGTAGCTTGGGCAGCATCACCATCTTGGAGAGAGCTATTCTGGCCATGACCAAGAGTTTAAGTGATCTCCAGAAGGTCACATTTTCCCGTAGTGCTCTAATGGCTTTGCCCAAGTTCCCCTCCAATAGGTCTATTTCAGTAGCGGCTCCTGGAGGGAGTGCTGCGGAGCGGTGAGGCGGGGCGGGGGGTAGTAAACTGCGGCATACGGCCGAACGGAGGTAAGTACATAAATAAATAAATAAAACGAATTACATTGCGCACGCTGCAACGCCAAATGGCAATGCAGCGTGCGCAATGTAATTCGTTTTATTTATTTATTTATGTACTTACCTCCGTTCGGCCGTATGCCGGAGTTTACTACCCCCACCCTGCCCCTCCCCCGCCCCGCCTCACCGCCTCGCAGCACTCCCTCCAGGAGCCGCTACTGGTCTATTTGTGTATGGAACACCTGAATTCCTGGGTATTTAAAGGATTCCGGGGTCCATGCGGGTCCTACTGGGAGGTCTAGTGGTCGTGGCAGCGTGGGCCTCGCTGGGAATATATGAGTCTTCCGAGTGTTAACTCGAAGCCCAGACAATTCCACGAATTCCTCCAGGACCTGCATTGCCTTCCCTATGCCCCGTGCTCCATCTCGTATGTAAGGAAGAATATGATCTGCATACAATGATATTATATGCACTGTTCCATTTAGCTTTATTCCATGGTCCCTGCCCTCCTGCCTGAAGCGTTCTGCTAACGGTTCCATCACCAGTGCGAAGAGCAGTGGCGATAGCGGGCAGCCCTAGCCATTGGGTTTGTGTGCCCAGTGCAGCCATTCATCTCCCAGGCTCATTTTTCTCCTCACCTGCAGCAAGAAATCCCATCTTAAGGAGTCAAAAGCCTTTTCTAGATCTACTGCCATCACCACCGCATCAGGGAACCTGGCCAGTTCCTTATGGAATAATACATGATATAGCCTTCTCAGATTGTGAGAGGTCAACCTTGTCTAGATAAACCCGTTTTGATCTGTATGGACCAGCCACTGCATATGCGGCATGAGTCTAGTTGCTAATGCTCTGCTAAGTATTTTAAAGTCGAGATTTAGCATTGATAGTGGACGAAAATCCGCCGTAGCTGCCGTGTCTGAGTTGGATTTGGGCAGTGGTACCACCAGCGCTTCCCTAGAGGACACTGGAAGAAGGTTTGCCTGCAAGGCAGTTGCGTACATTTTCTCTAGTCGTGGGGCCAAAAGGTCTACATAGGTGTGATAAAATTCAGCCAGAAGGCCGTCCGGCCCGGGGTTTTCCCTCTGGCCATGCCTTTAACTGCTGTGTTAAGTTCCTGTGCAGTAATTGCCATTTCCAGGCTTTTCCGTGAGGCCTGATCCAGTCCTTGCAGACCCAGGCCCTCCAGGTATTCCATCATCTTTTCTACCTGCACCTCTCCTGGTCTCCCATATAGATCTACGTAGTAGCCTCTGAGTATGTCATTTATGGCTTTAGGGGAGACAATCACCTGCCTTCCTGGAGCTAAGATACTGAGTATTGGGGACACCCTGCTTTCCGGGCGGATTAGCCAGGCCAATAATTTCCCAGCTTTTCCTCCCTCTACGTGCTGCCTCTCTTGATATGCTCGGGCATCTAGGGCTTTCAGGTGTTCCCCGGTTGCGTTGTATTTGCTCTTTACATCTGAAAGCCGTTTCTTGGCCTCTACTCCTGCCCCTGTCTCCCGATCCATTGCCTGTATTTGGTCCTCTAAAGATCTGAACTCCTGGTTGATCTCCTTTCTGGCTCCCACTGTTTGTCCCAAGCACTGCCCCCTTACCACCACCTTAAAAGCATCCCACTCCACCAGGGTGGAGCTTGCCGTTCCTTGGTTCGTGGCAAAATAAGTCGATATTGCACCCGAGAGCTGCTGTCTGAAGCAGTCGTCCTCAAGCAGGTTGGGGTCTAATCGCCATAGCGGAAAGGGAGCCTTCTCTGGAGTTGGAGCAAATCGCAGAAGGAGGGGGCTGTGGTCAGATATGGGTTGTCCCAGGTACTCCGCTCCCGTCAGCGTGGGCGACAGCCGACTGGAGCAGAGAAACATATCTAGCCTAGTATGCAGGCAATATAATGGGAAGTAAAATGAGTATTCCCTCTTCCGTTTGTTCTGTAACCTCCAAATATCTAGGAGGTCTCACCCAGAAGTCCATTCCCACAGGCCCCTGGCTGCAAGGCCACTGTGGTACCTTACAAAGGGGGAGTGGATCTATCCATTTCTAGATCAAATATACAATTATAGTCCCCCCCCAAAATCAGGTCGTTGGACGCTACTTCTGAAAGAGGTTTTGAGGTTTTCAGCATAAGGGAATTTGTTCTTGGTTCGGGACATAAATACTTCTTAGTGTTATCTCCCTCCCCTTCAATCTGCCCTTTACTAAAACATACCTCCCCTCTGGGTCAATGATCTTATGTGTTGCGTGGAAGAGGGTGCTGGGCCTGACCCACATGAGAGTCCCTCTAGCATATGCTAAGTATGTTGTTGCGTATAATTGCCCTCGCCACCTGCGCTTAAGTCTAACAGCCTCCTCCTGCATGAGATAGGTTTCTTTACGCATCACAATTTGCATGCCCCTGCGCCGTATATAATTGAGGATGCTATAACGTTTTGAGGGTGAACCCATGCCCCTAATATTCCAAGTCAACAGTTTGAACTCTTCGGCTGCATTATTACTATTAGCCATGATCTAATTCAGCCTTCTCAGTCCTCCCTCCTCCCCCCCTCCCCTCCCAACATCAGACCCCCACCTTTATGATATGCAGTGGACCCTATTAAATAAAACAACAAACCCAACTTTACAACTCCCCATCCCTTGAGCAGACTGGCAATGGCCAGCTGCCCAAACCTGTTAACGAACATCTCTTCAGTTAGAACGCTGCCTTCGTATCCTTTGGCGGTTCACTCTGGGGGGGGGGTGGGAGGAAGAGTCTAGTAACGGCCAATGGGCATTGTTGCCGTCCGGTTCCTCATACAATGCCCGTCCGACCTGTGCTTACTTCCGGGGGACTTATCAATGCCTGTCCGCGTAACTCTGCTTCATCTCCCATGTTATTGTCCATGTGGTCATAACATTAAATTATTTCATCAGCTGTGCGCAGAGTGACTTTCGGCAAGTCTGAGTCATTACCTGTGTTAACATCCGTATCCGATGACTGTGCCAGGTGTTCAGACGAGGAAACCATGTGTTTGTCCGAATTTTGAGGTGACCTCAGTCGCCCCACCGCGGCTTTCCTATCTTGTTGGGTCTGGGAGGTTGTGGGCTTCTGTAGTGCTTTCGGTTTCTTTGGGCGGCATCTGTTTCTGGCCATGCGTTTCTCTCCTCGGGGGCCCGGTTGTGGCTTGGGCAGGGGCGTGCCTTTTCCGTAAGCCTCCAGCCAGTTCCATGTTTCTTCCGGTGAATTACAGAAGTGCGTGTTGCCCTCTAGAATTATCCGGAGTTTCGCCAGGAATACCAGTGAGTATTGTAGGCCGGCTTCCATGAGGGCCTTTTTGGCCTCTATGAATGCACTCAAGCTGTAAAGTCCGAGAACAGTAGAACTTTGCCGTTGCCCATAACATGAGGGCCATGAGTACGTGCTTGCTGCAGGATAGCGTCCCTGTCCCTGTAATGTAGGAGTTTAGCGATCACTGTCCAGGGGGGCCTCCCCGGTGCAGGAGGATGCCCTGGGACTATGTGCGCCCTTTCTAAGGCAAATAAATTAGATAGTGAGTCTGGTGGCATTTCTTCTCTCAGCCACTTTTCAAGGAATTACACATGTCTGTGCCCTCCGTTCCCTCCGGAATACCCACAATCCTGACATTGTTATGCCTATTTCTTCCTTCCGCGTCTTCAGCTCGCCTTTCCAGCTCTGCCACTCTTAAGGTGAGGTCGTCCAACTGCGAGGCCCCCTGCTTTTGTTCTGGTATGAGTTCGGTGACTGAGTTTTCAACTTCTTTGACCCTGTCGGCCAATTTGCGGTGCTCCGCCTGCAGCAATCCCAGCCCCACAGACACCGACCCTATGTCTTGCCGCAGTGCCGCTTTTGTGTCCGCTATTGCCGCTAGTACCTAGTCCAGATGGAGGTGCAAGGATGTTTCTTTGTCCTCAGGTTCTGCATCTTCAGTGAGTAATGGGGAGGGTTCCCCCGGCTTTGCTCTTTGAACGCAGCATCTAGACTTACTGTGTTGTGAATGTTGCTGGGTACTGAGATTGCTACTGTTCTCAGGTCCCACTGTGTCCGTTTGCAGACTTGTATATCCGTATGGTTCTAGCCGTTCACTTCGTTTGCACCTTCCCAGGATGCGTGGGCCCAGGGGCATCGTGATTCCCCAGTTAGTGTTTAGCAGCCAATTGTGCAAATCCCAGTTCTCACCTCCACCTCTCCTCCGCTGACTGTTTTATTGCTGCCACTGACCTTGTCTGTCGTTTCTGCCCTAGCTGGAGCAGACTTTATTTGCAGGTGCTACCTCGCCCTCAGGGGACCCCACAGTTCGTGGCTTATTTTCTGCACTGCTCCCTCTGCCATGGGCTAGTCTTGCCTGATCTCGTCCCCAGGGTCAGTGGGCTGCTTGAACTCTCTGTCGAAGCCTGTTTATTTACTGGGCAGGCCCAGTTTTCTTCAATCTGGTCTTATTGCGCCTCGCTGGGGAGCCAACCTCCCGCCCGGGTGCAGACGGGCACTCACCCTTATCGCCCACAACTGGAGGTTCCTTACGTTTCCTCCAGGTGGTTGTGGGATCATCTGATTGCTCCACCGGGCTCCGGTGTCTCTTTTTTGCTGCGGGCCCTCTAGGCACCGTTCGGGCTTGTATAGGCCTTTCCTTCCCTTCTCCCCTTGCTGCCTGGACTTCACCCGGGATCACTTCTCTCTTCCTGGTGGGGAGTCTATTACGCTCTTAGTGCGGCTCACTCACTTCGGGCTGCACTCTCACCTCGGTTCTTTTGCCTGCAGGTTCTTGGCCGAGGACAGGGTCACCTCTCCCTCAAGGACTGCTTCCGGGCCTGTGATGCCAGCGTACCTCCGCCGGGCCACGCTCGGCCGGGGCCACCCTCTATGTATATTCCCGTTTGGCCAAGGGTGAGTTCCTCCCGCCACCTTCACTGTGTGCGCTAATCTCTCCTCTTGTCAGGAGGTGGCAAGCGGCTACGCCTGGTGTGCGATTCTCACGTTCCGAGGCCACCCTCCGAGTCTGCCTTCGCTGCCCCCCCCACTCGCAGCATTTCGTCTAGGGATCCGGGCCCCCTCGGTCTGGGTCGCCTCTCTTTTGGGGCCTTCTTCCAGGCCCATCACGCCCTTAACCTCTAGAGTGCTTCTGCTGGGCTACGCCAGGCCGGGCCTCCTCACTCAGTGCCGACTCTGCGTGTCCTCATCTGGCCGAGTGCCGTCCTTTCTTGCCAAGGGCCTCGCTCTCCGGGCTCTCGCTTCATCTTTCCGGCATCACTTGATCTAGTTGCCGCAGCCCAGCATCATTCCGACTCCGTTCGGATGCTGCCCCGAAGGCACCGCCATCTTCCCATGACAGATCCGACGATTTGGGGCCCTCCACGCAGCTTCTGTTCGCTCTGTGCTTCCTGCAGGCACTCCGGAGCCGGGGACTTCCCTCCTTGGGTTTCCGCTGTCAGTGTGCAGCGAAGCGCCCCAGTCACGCGTGGTGTCGTCGCCCCTCTCCACTCCGATTCGGCGTGGACTCTGCCCCGTAGGAGCCGCCCTCCGCTACCTGCTTGTCCGGCTTCTTGAGGCCTGCTCTTCACGTTTCTGCTGAGCCCTCCAGCGACCGGTGTTTTCTTCCTTGCTTTTCCCACTGTCTGCATGCAGCGGAGTAACTTCTGCCCCTTCCGTGGGCTGCAGCGTCCCCCTGGAGAGGAGAAGTACAGGATTTTTGCAAGACCGGGACGGAGCTTCGCTATTAAGCGACCGCCATGATGGTGCTCCCGGCCACCCACCCCCCCCCCTTGGTAAATCAAAGGGTTAATGAATGCTAAAACCCTTTTTTAAATGAACAATGCCCATTTAAGGATTTGGAAAAGGTTTTCTGAATCGTTAAATGGGTTTAGGAAACTATTACGAATCGGTATGTGGAATAGGCATGTTAAGGGCGTCCCTTCCAAATATCGAATCCTTATGTTACGTATTAATGTTTTGCGACAGAAATCCGGTTGCAAAACATTCAGTGCTTAATTTGTAAAAACAAAAAAAAGTAAATGCCAGGGCTCTCGTCAGGAGGCCACTGTAGCTTGCACCACATTGCCCCTGTCATGCTGCCAATGACAACTACTAACCATCACACCCCCTACAAGTGTGACTATTCCATGCCCACAAAGCTATAAAAATGGCTTGGGCGGCAGGTATTAGTAATTTTTAATGTCTTTTGAATTTATAATTTACTGTTGTGGGCATCTCTAAATTAGCCAGACAGTACCACCTTGTGACAGACTGTCACAAGCATCAGTGTTGACAATTACTGTCGGTGTCGAGCTCACAAACCACCAGCTTGAATTAAGCACTGCAAAACATTTATATTTTACTGCAGCCTCAAAGGAGGTGGTAACCCATTTGAAAATGGGAATGGGCCCCCAAGGGAATCCTTCACCTTTCTGATTGTTTAAAAAACATATTTTAGAAGTAGACAGCAATCCTCAAGACCAATGCTTACTAACACAATTTCCATTTAGGAATATGGGCTACTTTTAAACAAAAAAGATTGCTTTATTGAAAAGTAGCAACACAACAAGGATGGACAGAGTGCTGTAACTTTTCAAACACTCACCCCTAGTCACAGATCTGAGTTAAATCCATTGTTCTTTTGCTCACCATGTCACCCCAGTTTGGACCCAGCTATATGCAAATCAATCTTGACCCTGCTTCCCATTAAGTCTAGAGTATGGCCTGACAACCTTCCCATATCAAATAGAGAATAGCCACACCACCGGCATAGTTTTGAGACAATACAAGGACCACTGGGACCAAATAATCACACTCTTGAGATACACATGGCTCTTCCAACAGAAAAAACAGGAGACCTACTGTGAGCCCCCCAAATGCCTTCCTTGAGTTTCCCACATAAATCCACAATTATTCTGCCTGTCAACATGTTTTGTCTGGAAGTGTGAGTGTAAAAACCAGAGCAGCATAAGTGTTGTGTAGGTGCACAACTATCAGAGTCAAAGCAATACCATGTATAAGTGCACTCTTGCTGGACGTTTATGTTCAAAAGGGGCGCAAGGGGCATCCTTATGCATGCCAGCATCAGAAAGAGAAATACGAGGTACTTGTATGTACAAATATATGATGAGGACTCATATCACCACCTTAAACCAGAACTGGAAAGAACCAGTAAAATGGTAGTAACAGTTTCAAGGTATTAGCACACTTACCCGAGTTATTTTCCTCCTGCCTGGTCTACCCTGAAGCATCTACAGCTGTATGAACCTGGAAGATTTGGTTGGACAGTTCACTCCAACAAGGCTCTGGCAGAAAGACTTGAGTATTTTATTTTCTTATGACTCTCTGGCCTCCCTCTTATCACAGGCCTTCTCTGCTGCAGTGCCACATCAGGGCAGGAAAGCACACACACAAGAGAAATCTGGCCTCTTTCTCAGCTCTCTCTTTCATGTGCAGACTACTCTAGCTCAGCAATGGGGCTCCTACATGAAAAGCTGTATACAGTGTCCAGAACATTACAATGAGTTGTGCTCACAATGAATAAGTCTGGAGGTTTGCACTTCATGTGGCAGACACATAGGGCCCTAATCACAAACTGCATTTTGTAGTATGTTTGGTACAGTAAAGTACACAAAATGCCACTCACAACCTCACGAATCCCTCCTATCCACCTCTCCTTACTTTTCTGTGGGGAGATCCTCACAAGTAAGTTTACTACTTAGTACCAAATGTTGGCGGGAGCAAGGGGTGTTGCTGGAACAAGGGGCCTACTTACTACTTGAGAGGGGTTTAGGGAGCAGCAAGCAGGGGTTCAGCGAGGGTTAGGGAAGGATTTAAGGAGTAACATGCACCCACCCTCAAAAGAGTAAGCTCATTGCAATTCATAAACTGCACTTTTAAAGTTACTACATCCAAAAATTACCCACAACAGAGCTGGAGTGAGTCTAGCGCCACACGTGGCCAACCACTGATACTGCAACACTCCCATAGAAATGAATGCGTGTAGGGAGTTAAAATAAAACCCCAATAAATAGTGTTAAATTAAATTATTTTAAATTGTTAATAATATCAATAAATATAATCTGTTAAAAACAAATCCAAAAAGAAACCATTTTTTAATTATTAAATATTTTGCAACCTACATTACTTTCAATTACTTCTATACATCCCTTTTAATAATTAATAATACATAATAAAAAAAATCTTTTTTATTTTAGGTGAGAATTTATTATTTAATTTACACTTCAGAAAACTCTTTTTTGGATTTAATTGAATATATTTACATTTATTAAATATTTAATTCCAAATTAAGTTAATAATGCTGCAGCACTTTTTATTTTGTTCTACATTAATAATAGATATATAAAATTAATTTACACTAATATTTAGCATAACAATGTTGTTATTACTATTTCTGTTTTGGCAGTTGTAAATTACACTCATAAATGTGGCTCCATCCCCTTTTTTGTGAGGTGGAGACATGTAAGTCTATACTTTTGAGTAACTTTACACTTGGATTTTGTGAAAAGCCAAAAGTAGTTAAGTTACTGAAAAGCGTAAGAGTAAACTTACAAATGTAAATTACTCACAAGTGTGAGTTACTGTTGCGAAAGGCCCCAGTAGGGCCTCATACCCCCTGCTGGTTGCACAGTGGGCCCTGGAGAGACTCAGGCTCATTATAGGTTGTGACTCTTTAGCAGCGAGATATATATATTCGTTTTATTTTTATATAGCACAAATTCGACCCGAAGGTATCAGAGTGCTTTACTGGAGCACCAGTTGCATTACAGACGGACACATTCATTTTGTTAGGCAAGGGGAGATTAAATGATTTGCCCAGAATCACAGGATTTTGAGCGTTCCTGCTGAGCCTCGAACCCGGTTCCCCAGCTTCGAAGACGACCGCTCTAGCCATTAGGCCACATCCTCTATATTGGTAGGTTTAGTGTGGCACACTACCTTTATGGTGGCTATGAGCATGGTTGGTGCTCATGTGGTATAATGTCATGGTGGTGGCCTAGTTTGGGAATCCGGTGCAAGTACAGGACATGTGTGAAAAGACTCTTCTACCAAATTCTTTGAATCAGTCTAAAACAATAGAGGTTCATACTCAGTGGCCAAGACTCCTATAACACGAGGATGTCAGCCAGTGCCTGGGGGTGTCTTTTATTGCGAGACACTAACTGCAAAGTTTCATCGAGGATACGGCATGCAGAAGTTAGCCCATTAGACGTGTTCTTTTTGTGCAGAGGATTGCCAGCATATCAACTGAGATCATAGAGAACAGAAGGAGTTGCACTCCATAGCCACTGTAATGTGGATTGTTTGCTGTGTGTGTGTCATTGGAAAATTAAGTGGATACTAGAGGTAGTCTATTGAACAAGTGTGTCTATACTGCCACAAGCCAACTTGTGGGCGTGCTGGGCTTGGGACTGTTACGTGTCCTTCATCTTGCAGGTGGCCCCCTCCTATGCCCTTCTGTTGCAGATTGAGCTCGAACAGTCAAGGAAAAATCGCTCGCACCCTCAGATTGCCTCAACACAATGCAATGTCCACTTATATACTGGCCTTATTGTGTGGTTGCATATGGCAGCTCCATTATTCGCTTTTACCTCCAGACCAGGAGTATTCTTTTGCTTTTCCATTGGGAAAATGCAGTGCACTATAAAGAAGAGTGGAACCTCAAAACCAAGACTAAGATACAGTATGTACCATTCTAAAAAAGACCACCTCTAGGACAGCAGAGCTTTTTCAAAAGAAACTGATTCTTATCAGAGCCTATCTTCGTTTCAAATGAACTAGTCAGTCCTCCGTAGATTCAGACGCCAGTGGGGAAGGTTGGAAAAGGTCAGCATCAAGAGATGAGGAGCTTCAATATAAAGAAATTTAATTAGAATTAGAAAGGCAATCATTTTAGCACAATATGTCCCATGCTTTTACCACCCTGATTAGGGACATTATTTGATATATGTATTGAAAGGACTAATTTCTAAAAAGAGCAAAAAGAGAATTGAATATCACACTATAAAATTGGCTTTTAGAAAGATATAGGACTTTTAATCCCATGATTATTGTGTGTTATATTATTTTTTATTTCTAGTTAGGTTTTTTCTATCTGAGTATGCACTTAAAAGGTTGTGATCAGTCACTGAACAAAACAAGCATTTGCAATGCAATAGGTCTTGCATTTACGCAAGTTTGAGCTATTGGCATTGTAAATGACATTGACTTTTATTTATGTGTTGATTTTAAAAACATAAATAAAAGGCATTGTCATTTACAATGCCAATAGCTTACACTCTCGCAAATGCGAGACCTATTGCATTGCAAATGCTTGTGTTTACAAGTGCCCCATGCCACGCTTTCACATTAATAGAGGCCATGCCCCTTTCTTTAGACAAGACGTGTCTAAAGAAAGGTCCGCGGCTGCTATTAAAGTGAAAGTGCGGTATGGGGCACTTTTACCAAAAAAAGCATTTGTTTGTCAAGTTGATAAACAAATGCTTTTTTTGGTAAAAGCGCCCCATGCCGCGATTTCACTTTAATAGCGTCCACGGACCTTTCTTTAGGCACGGCTCGTCTAAAGAAAGGGGCGTGGCCTCTGTTAATGTGAAAGCGCAGCATGGGGCGCTTGAAAACAACTAAAAATTGAAATAGTGAGAAAAAAAAACATGCAGGTGTCTGAGCAGCGGGGGAGGGGGCAAGGAACGGAGCATATTTAAAACTTATTGCGCTGAGTTAGTAAAAAACGGTTTTGGCAAAATAACAGGCCCTGCTTCGCACAGCATCTGTGCAGGGGTTTGGGCATATTTATAGCCGACGCCCATAAAGTGAAAGAGCGCATAACGCCCTGCAAACCCCCCCCCAAAAAAACGGGCGCCATTGCTAAAGCTGGCGTGCGCTCTTCACATTAATTACCATTATAGAAAATAGTGCTCACCTACTAGATGAAGCAGACCGTGTAAGAGCACAAGTACAAAGTCCAGTCCTTATGGGAGGTTACAAATGCAGGCAAGGCAGTACCAAGGAGGGGCTAGTAAGCCTATTCACAAATGAAAAGCAACGATTTTGAAAGGACTGTAACAGGAGCCAATTGAAAAGATGGACGGGGAAATGGGCGGAGCTCTTATTACATTCTTCAATACAGCATGGCTCGCAGAGTAGCGCATGCGCTGCCCAGGCTCTACCTAAACAAATGCAAGATTTAAGAGTTGTATAGCAGCACAATAATCTTGTAACCTATAAGTAGTTGATTATAGGGCTAGCGACTATTTGACCCTAGAAATTCTTTCAAATGGTTGTAATGTTAAACCCCTCAATTCGATGTTAACTTTCTAGTCAGTTTATTCACACTAGAAAAAAGTCAAGCTCAAGGATGAAAATCTCCATAAATTAAAAAAATTTAGTGTACAGGGTATCTCGAAGCAATCCACTATGATACAATCTATGATATAATGATACAATCTATGATACAATCATTGATATAATAAAATGAACAATGGGTTTACAATTGTTTGCAATTTAAAATGGCCCACAGAACCAACTTGATTCAAAATAAAAATAAAAACTAACTGGGTAGTTTGATCAAAAAAAATTGGAATTTCAGAAAATAAGCTGAATAAAATATCTATTAATAGAGAATTTGTATTATTAGAACATTGGAATGTTGGGAGCTCCATTGAAAACTATGGACTGCTCCAGGCTTCTAATGGCCGCAAAAGCCCAGAGCTCCAACATTCCAAAGGCCTCACGGAGCCTGAGGGGATTTCAATCCCCTCAGGCTCCGTGAGGCCTTTGTTTTACAATTAGAACATTATTGCTGGAGCAGGCCTTTAATGGCCAGTAGAGCCCACTACAGCGGGCTCTAAGGCTATAGTGGATAATTGGAGAATCCTGGAAAGTAATTCTGGTAATCTCACAGCTCAAAAGAATTTAATTTTTACAATTTTTGCTGGCAGGAAATGCACAGTTACTACAGCTGGAAATGCCAAAAAATGTTGGACCTTAGTAAATAGGGAGATTATGATCTCATCTCACACTCTTGAGGATGCTGTTCCACAAACACACTGGTGGAGTTATATCTCTGCTCTGTATAGAAAAGGCCTGAAACTAACATCGTTCTGATGGATGAAATTTATTTCGGGGACGTTGTTTTGCTTCATCTGCAGGAATCAGCTAAAGTTATGGAAGAAATTAAATATTTACGTCAGTAGAAGCTGTACAATACAAGTTCTTCAATACAAATCCCTATTGGGTCTCAAAAATGTCTCTATTCAAGAATCATGACAGGGAGCTATCTTGAATCCTATGATATAACAAGCATTTGCAATGCAATAGGTCTCGCATTTACGCGAGTTTAAGCTATTGGCATTGTAAATGACGATGCCTTTTATTTATGTTTTAAAAACCAAAACTTAAAAAACAAGGCATTGTCATTTACAATGCCAGTAGCTCAAACTCGTGTAAATGCGAGGCCTATTGCATTGCAAATGCTTGTTGCTACATGGTGCCAGGAGTCTGGCAGCATCGCAAGCACCCTCCGGACAGGCCGGACCTGATCAAAGCGTGCAGGCTGGGGAGCTCGCACCTCGCCTGCTCTGGGACTGCATTGTCCCCAGACCGAGCAGGTGAGACAGTAGGTGCCTCCCCTCTTCTGACCCCTTTGGGACGGCACATAATTACCTCTGGCAAGTGAAGGGCAGCCCTAAATAGAGCCAATAAGGAAATTGATGACTGTTTGGAAGGCCTGGTGCCTTCCCTTCTTCGAAATGTTAACAAGTTTATTCAGCGGCCATTTGATGTACTGTTTAATGTTAATACATAGTCAATTAGGAATCCATATGATTAATAGTCAGCGAATAAATGTGTTTTGTTTGAAGCATCCGCCGATAATAACAGGTCCATTAGCCCTGTCTCTGCCAGGACAAATCAGCCGGGCTGGTCGTTTCCCTCCCGGGTTTCATGGAAGCGGACCACAGACATGTTGAACACAGTGGCGCCCCGGCTAAAAAGTGTCAAATGTTTAGTAGGGGCTGCTAGATGCTACACGACTTCTATGTTCCTGATAATGTGGCCTAACGGTAAGAGCTGCAGATTTTGGAACAGAGGGAACCAGGTTCGAGTCTCAGCGTTGACTCAGCACCCTGTGATTCTGGGCAAATGTAATCTCTCCGTGCCTACCAAAATAAAAATGTGTTCTTGTGTAACATAACTGGTGCTCATGTAAAGCACTCCAATACCTTTGGGTCGAGTTTGCGCTACTTGAAACTGCAACAACAAGAACTGAGCCCATGCAGTAGCCGCTTAAAAGCATTGCCTTTTGTTCCAACGTTGGTGCGTCAATAAATTGATACATTTTCTCAGAATAGATCTAATAAGCCAGTTTAAGAATGCTGAATAGGACAGTGTTCCTCGCATCCCATTTTACGTGTTGTCGTTCGCCGTTGTTATTGTCGCATATTCAGCAACCACTGATATGACCCCAGTCTCACTTACCGTTCCAAATACATATGAAGAGGTAAATTGTCTGTCACCATACATTTAGGGACTATTTTCATTGACATACAACATATAAACGTGTGGCAAAAGAATTTCCCTAAATTTCACCATGATCATGGATTTTACATACCGTGGTAAAATGGTTTGGCTTTTCGTGCTGATGTAAGCCCTCATTTAAGGCGCAGTAATACTGCATAATGCAAACGTAGGTTTCACCCCATTAAGAAACTTGCTGGGAACCGTGCAAGCCGAAAAAAATTAAATTGTTTAGGTTTTCGGGCATTTTTCTGCTCCGTAAAATTATTACATCAAAACCACCAGAAAAAGTCATGTGATAATTAGATGGGTAAAGAAAAACGCGCGGTAAGAATTTCCTGGAGTTGTGCGCTCAATACCATCAGTAGTTGGGTGCTATTTATATGTAGCATTTTAAACAATCTCAGTAGACATTCGTGTTTTTTTTTTATATCTGATAATGTCGGAAATTCCAGTTAAGTAGTTTCAAATAGTATTTAAATTGTTTGAGTTATTGGCATGACATTTTTGGAGCATATTGGCTAATTTTGCTCACCTAAGAGAAACTTCACTTGTCCAACAGTGCCCTGGGTCTCAGGCGCTCCTCTGCATCTCGTAAACAAATCGGAGAGGAGGGGGAAGTTGATGGAACAGGCGCCCTTGGAAGGCCTGTGTCTACAACTAACAAACGAAAGGCACGGCTGCCAGTAATCCATTGAGGCTTGCAGCGCTAGTTAAATAAGTAAATAAAAAGCGAAGTCCTTATTAAATCTCCTGCTGTGATACAAAGGTGTCCTTGAGGCAGAAAAACCTACAAAAATAGAGTGCTGTGTTACGTTATGGACCTTGTGCACATTCCATATGGACCCTGCGTTCTAGTTCTTGCTCTCAAATTAACCCAAACTGCGAGCTGCTGGTATAATTACGTCATATCTCAGTGTCCCTTATGTATCATGCATGAAATGGCTGGAAAGAGTTTTGCCTCCTGTGACTGCTGTATATTTAAGTGTGTCTGGTTAACCTTCCTGATTCAAAGTAAGTTAGGAAATCATTGAGAAAATACATTTTCTAGTTAGTAAATGCCGTAAATTGCGCATTCAAATTCACTTTTCTCACATCAGGAACACATAAAGACACCTCTGATTAAAGGCCTATCTGAGTTAATCTGCTGTGAGACCTTCGTAAGACTTTTAAGTATAGAAAGGATGGTGCATCCATTACATGGACCTCTGGTGACATCTGGCGGACACATTAAGTAATTCTCAGAACTGAGTTTAGTGCGGTGGTGTGAAACTTGAGTAAACAAGGAAAAAACCAAGCACGCAAGTGGTGCGCGCGCGCTTGCAAGCAGCAGGCGTGACCACACGCTCGTGCACCATGGCCTTTTGCTTGCGGGTAACCGCAGGGAAAAGGCCATTGTGCACGAACGTGTGGTCAGCTTTTTGAAACCCCTACATAAAGTCTTGCCAGAGCAGCGCTTGCGCGCTACTCGAGTCTCGACCTAAAAAGGGAGCTTGACCATTAACTTGAAAATTATAGATTAATGTATTATTTAGATATGACCTCTAAGATTTTTGCAAGGACTTTGCTGTAGTGTTTTGAAAGCAAATACATCAAGAGACATCAGAGAATGTATAATCCCTAGAGCGCAGGGAGGCTTTCATCTAAGTTATTCAACAATTGATCATTACTTTGTTCTCTGGGACTTAGCAACAAGTTCTATGGGCACAGGTGGCACACTTTGCTCCTCTTTGTTGACCTTCATGCACCTTTTGGTCAGTCCATCGAAATCTGTATTGGAGCAAGCTTGTAAATTATGAGATACCGAAAGATCTGTTTATATGATCCAGTTATTCCATACCCATACCTGGGCTCAAGTCGACCTGAATAGAAATGGAATCTTGTCTCCCAAGATCCTAATTAAAAAAGGCATAAAGCAGGGCCTGGTTTTAGTTCACCTACTTTTTAATTTGATCCGGTCTAATTTTCCAAATTTCATTAATGAAGCTCATTCATTTGCTTCTAAAATCAGAAACGTCCAGGTACCATGCCTTATGTAGGCTGGCGATCTGTTTTTATTGGATTACGTTCCTTTTGGTCTACAGAGAAAAATCAAAGGTCTAGGTTCTTACTGCATTCCTAATTGGTTAACCATAAACATATCTAAGACCAAAACTCTGGACCTGACTCACAAAAGTAATCTGAGACAAAATCCTAACTTTATGACTTTCAGTATTCACAAAAGGCATTTAGGAGTAGTAAAGTTAGGATTCCTAACTTTACTACTCCTAAACTGAGACAAAATCTTAACTTTACGACTTTTGCTATTCACAAAAGGCATTTAGGAGTAGTAAAGTTAGGATTCCTACCACATCCTGTCTCAGTGTTTAATCATTCTTACGAGCACAGTAATTAAGAGAGTCATTGTTATCCTACACCAGTATTAAGTTACTTTGCTGATCTCTAATGCCTCTGCTTTGCTAGAAGGCCTTGTACTATTATTAATGCTGCATTTTCAAACCAATTCATTAGCGTGATGCAGTGCTCGTCCGTGTGTTACCCGTGAATGGCCAATGCAAATACCCTCGTGTGACGTAATATGCAGAGGATGGGATGAAGCACAGCTCGCAACCATCCCTGGGCTCCAGCATCTTCTAGTGACTGACCAAGTGTGGATCAAGTTAAAGAGAGCTAGATCCTCTCGCTGCAGCATATCAATAGCTGCGGGTCCCTTGGTGGATTATTGATGGCCTGAGCCCTGATTTGTTGGCTACAGATAAGACCACGACTAGCACTACATGGGCAATTAGACATATTGTAAGTGCCCCGTCCTTAATATGCATGACATAAACATGAGATAAAATGATGCAAAGGATCACCAAGTAAACCCTTGCCCATTTCCTGCCCTCTTCTGACACCCAGTTTGTATACGGATCACCATGCTTACGCTGCCTCCTCACTGCCATTGCTCCTCTCGCTATCTTGTCCTGTTTCCAAATTATTTCACTATTTTTGTCTTTATCTCGGTTGCTGGGAAGTTTCAACCTGCACTTATACCATTTCTATTATAACATGGTTCTGTAGTTAATATTGGGCCTCTGCGGTACATGGCTAGTCTGAAGTTTGGACCTTTAGTTCCAGGTGCGGTCTCATACTGGGGTCAATCCCCTTCGGAATCCTCTATCAGATCCTGCACCGCTCCTTTCCACCAGTATTTCTACTTAAGGTGTAAACCAATCGGAATCTGCCTAATATTTAAAGGAAAGAACCAAACGCCCTCCTTAGCTCCAGGCTCTAGAATTATGGCGGTGTGATTCTTAGATAAGTTTTAAATAAGTACACTGACTATCAATGGCCCTAGTAGGCCTTACTATATATTAAGAACTGTGCAACAGAGAAATGATAAACTGGCATGTAGAGACAGAAGTCCAGGATCATCTTGTACCATCCCTGCCAATGTTTCCATCTCTTCAGAGATTTCCTTGTTCCCCTACTTTTTATCTGCATGGCGGGTTTACAGCGTCACTAAGGACGTCTCGTACTATACATTTGGCGATCCAGAGTTGGCAGCGCTAAGATGTGGAGACTCTCGTTTGGGTTCCCACCAATTCAGAGTCACCTTTGACACTATGCACAGGCTTTGGCTGGTGGCAGCATATTGTAGTTTTTGGAGTACAGTAGCTGCATTGAGAGGAGGAGCCCACTGCCGCCCCCCATAAACTTAGTACAGCTGCCTGGGTCATGCACTTTGTGGGTTTTAGAGCCTGTACTTGAAAAGTTTGTGAAGATGATGTACATATTTTTGGAATATTGGTCACAGGCATCGAAATGCATGGTCAGTTGTTTTAAGATTACTTTCAGTGCACCTGTTGTTAGGGTTAATCGTAGCTGACCGTCAGCACGTACTTGTTTGAGAGCATGGTGGTTGTATGATGGAGGAATGATGCAGCCCACCGAGGTAACAATGCTCATCATATTCCCCACTTCTGTCACTGTTCATTCCAGAGATCTCTGGAGGGAATACATACAGGTGACCTTGTCTGTGTGGAAGCAGAGTCTAGAAACAGCGCCTTGAACCCTTCTCTACTCCTAACCAGAAACTAAAAAGGCCTTCCTCTAGCAAATTACAAGTACAGGTGAGCAGAGTGGTAACTCTTCCAAGTGAGTGAACTCACTCCCTGCACCAATGTTTGTCATATTGATCTTCCTTGAGCCTGCAGAAAAGGTTAGCACCTGATTGGTTTGCGGCATAGCCAGATCGTGAGAAACTTGTGTGGTCTAGTGCTTCTACCCGTGGGGTGGTACTCATTGCTCTCTATGCAGATTGTGTTCTGCGCCTCCTCCATTATCGAATGTGGTCCCCAAGAGAGAGGAGCTACTGACCTGGAGCTTCTAGGGGCCCCAGGCTGTGAAATATTCCTATTTTAAGGGCCTGACACTACCTAACCCTAAATCAGGGCATAGATTTAGTTTCCATGTTATAGTAACTCACTTTACTAAAGTGCTCAATGCTGTCCTTGCATGGTAGGTTCCAGGCACACTGTTCTATTGACTGCCCCTGAATTTGGTTTTCTTCAGCTTGATTTTAGTGTTTGTGACTGGCAGTATGACAAACAGTACTAGGTGGTAAACCTGGTACAAAGCACCTCTGTCTTCAGTTCGAGCATTCGAGACCTCTTGTATACTTTAGTATACTTCTTTGGGGGCTTACAGCCATCCCCATGCTTTTTATTTGTTTGCTTCAGTGTCCTTTACAAATCCTTGCTTGCTAGTTGTCAGTCTTGCCCCTTTGTCCCTTCTTTTTGTCTTTTCGTTCCTCCCAGGGAGCAGGGACCGATTAGTGTATCATTACACTTTGTGTGATTATCTGGTGGTTTGTGGGACTATTTTCTTTTTTGCTTCCTGCTGGGGTTACTGTTTGCAGTCAAGTTCACTTAATCTCCCAGTGCGTTCTACAGAATGTGGAATGCGTCATCTGGATCACTGCCCCAGGCTTCCCCCATAAACAGGCTTGTCAAGATTACAATCGCCTCACATTTGCCTGAGGGCGCCTAGCATGTGTTATCAATCCAGTCTTGTTCCAGGCAAGGCTCTTTATTAGGTCTCGCCTGGCGATGCAGCGCGCATGCGCTGCTCGCTCTGCGAGGGCTTCTTGGAATCGATACAGTTTTCAGAAGGGGATTTTAAGCCACGCCCTTGTTTTCAATTGGCTTGCGTCATCGTTTATGTTAAACGCTGGCACGTGATTGGAAATCAGGCTTTTTTGTCACCGCCCTGTCCAATTTTAGGACGGCCCATCTGGACAGGCCGACGCCATCTTCGTTTGGCGTGACGTAGGAGGGTGTGCTGCTAGCTCTGTTTACAGGAAACGCTGGCTCCTCATTGGAAATCCTACCAGCTCCTCCCTCCCCTTCCCCCCATCCAAAAGCAAACTCCCCAGAGTTGCGCTGTTTATTGTTCATGGGCTTACATCGTGGAGTTGCTGGAAGCGCCCCTTGCTTTTCTCTGACCCCGTTGCTCGCACACACAGAGGTGGAAAGATTACCATCACACTGGGTGAAGTCCGAGGCTCGGGGCACGTTCCTCGTTATGCTTTACCCGCACACTTCCTCCCATCACAATGCCCCTACATTTTCGTAAGATGGTGCTCATACTAAGGGATCCCGGGCTGTAAGCCAAGAGCCATAGCACCGTCTACACAGGCACACGGGGTGCTTTTTTAAAATTTTTACTTCTATTCCTCCCTTGACAACAAAATGCCGACAGCTTGTTCTTTATGGGTTTACGCTCCTTCTTGTTTTTCCCACCATTCTCGGACATCGTGGAGTTGCTGGAAGCGCCCTTTGCTTTTCTCTGCCCCCGGTGCTCGCCGACTCACTGACCCTAAAGTCTGCTGTGCAAAAAAAATTGCTCGCCCGGTAAAGATTCCACCTGAATCTGTGTGTCGTGCAGCTGCTAAGATGAAGCTCCAAAGTTAAATAAGTGTCTTGCCCTGTGGTAGATTTAGAGAGATCGGGGGCACCACCTGCGTAGGCTTAAAGCGGCCGACATTTTTTTTTTCTGGCTCTGCCTACAGCCTCCCTCCAACATGCCTTACAAGACTTTCTCTCTCAGCCATCGGCCTCCTGGGACTTTTTCTAAACTCTCGCCACCCACCAGGCCCTAATTCTGCCAGGTTGCTCTTTCCTCTCCGCCCTCCTTTTTTTCGGCCGTACACACAGAGGTGGAAAGATTACCATCACACCGGGTGGAGTCCGAGGCTCGGGGCACATTCCACGTTATGCTTTACCCACCCTCTTCCTCCCATCACAATGCCCCTACATTTTAGCAAGATGGTGCTCATACTAAGGGATCCCGGGCTGTAAGCCGAGAGCCGTAGCACCGTCTACACAGGCACTCAGGGTGCTTTTTTTTATTTTACTTCTATTCCTCCCTTGACAACAAAATGCCTCTATTGACTTTAATCAAATACCCCGCTTTTAAGAACTTTGTCTCTCCTCCCTCCCCGGCTCTGCCCGCCTTGGGTTTCCCCTTCAGCCATCAAACGCCGCGAATCCCAGGAGGCAGGAGCTGGTGAGCAGCGAGGCGCTGTAGATACCACGGAACAGGAGCTGGTGAGCAGCGAGGCGCAGTACATACCCCAGGGCAGGAGCTGGTAAGCAGTGAGGGGCTGTAGATACCCCAGGGCAGGAGCGGGTGAGCAGTGAGGGGCTCTCTGCCCCAATTATTGTGCCCCCTACTGTTGTCACCTCTGCCCCCACTCGTCTCTGTCCATCCTGTGCTCCGATACTACTTCTGCCCTGTCTACCCACAGTCTTCTGTCCTTTGTGCTCTCCCTCTCCACCCACGTTCACTTCTACCTCTCACTTTTCTGTGCTCTCTGCTCTATCCTGACTTCTCACAGTACTCTCATGCTCTCTGTCCTATCCTGACTTCTGACTGTACTCTCGTGCTCTCTGCCCTATCCTGACTTCTCACTGTACTCTCGTGCTCTCTGCCCTATCCTGACTTCTGACAGTACTCTCGTGCTCTCTGCCCTATCCTAACTTCGGACTGTACTCTCGTGCTCTCTGCCCTATCCTGACTTCTTGGAGTACTCTCGTGCTCTCTGCCCTATCCACACTTCTGACAATACTCTCGTGCTCTCTGCCCTATCCTGACTTCTGACTGTACTCTCGTGCTCTCTGCCCTATCCTGACTTCTCACTGTACTCTCGTGCTCTCTGCCCTATCCTGACTTCTGACAGTACTCTCGTGCTCTCTGCCCTATCCTAACTTCGGACTGTACTCTCGTGCTCTCTGCCCTATCCTGACTTCTTGCAGTACTCTTGTGCTCTCTGCCCTATCCTCACTTCTAACAGTACTCTCGTGCTCACTGCCCTTGTGCTACCTGCCCTTTATCCTTTGTGCACCCTCTGCTACTTACCTACTGTCACATTCACCCTCATGCCATCTGTCTCCTTCGATCTCTGCCCTCTGCTCACTGCCCGCTCCTCCCTGTTCTCCTTGTTTATTCTGCCCTCGGACTCTATCGCATCTTCTCTCTCTGCTCACTGTCCCTGTCCTGTCTGCCCTCCCCCTATCCTCCGTGCCTGTTCTACGCTTGGGGTCTCTTCCACCTCTCCTCTCTGCCTCCACCATTTATACCCTCAGGGTTCACTGTGCACTGTCTCTTCACGTGCTCTCTGCCTCTGATCACTGTCCCTGTCCTGTCTGCCCTCCCCCTGTCCTCCGTGCCTGTTCTACCCTTGGGGTCTCTTCCACCTCTCCTCTCTGCCCCACGGCTCTCTGCCTCTACCCTTTATACCCTCAGGGTTCATTGTGCACTGTCCCTCATGTGCTCTCTGCCTCTGCTCACTGTCCCTGTCCTGTCTGCCCTCCCCCTGTACTCTGTGCCTGTTCTACCCTTGGGGTCTCTTCCACCTCTCCTCTCTGCCCCGCGGCACTCTGTCTCTACCCTTTATACCCTCGGGGTTCACTGTGCACTGTCCCTTCACGTGCTCTCTGCCTCCTGCACTTCCTGTCACATTCACCTTCACGCTGCCCTAGGGTTCTGCTTCCTTTCCTCCCTGCTCTCTGCCCCGACCCCTCTCTGGCACCAGTGGCACTTTGGGGCCCCAGCGCATATTTTCCTCATCCGCAGAGTTTGACCCTCAGCAAAAGAGAGAACAAGCATTTTCAATACAATAGGTCTCGCATTTATGCGCATTTGAGCTATTGACATTGCAAATGTCGCCTTTTATTTATGTTTTAAAAACAAAAACAAAAATAAAAGGCATTGTCATTTGCAATGTCAATAGCTCAAACTCGTATAAATGCGAACCATTGCAAATGCTTGTTTTCTTTCCATATGCTTCCCTGTAACCTCACCCTACAGCAGGAGAGGGAAGAATCGGAAGTGCTGAGAGAGAGAGAGAGACGTTAACATTGTGCCTGCTTTTACACTTTCTGGTTTGTGGGCAGGAGCCACCGGACAGAGTTTTGCAGTTTTTGAAGATAACCTTGTGTATTTTTTATCCTGAGTTGAATTTGGGAACTGGTGCCTGTAGCTGGGCCGTATCCCTGAACGAGGGAAAATCGGATGCCAGCGGCACAAGGAGAAGCAAAAACTTAACTCACGACGGGGCATATTAACAAGGCGGCGATAAACAATTATCGCCGCTTTTGCGGCCGTTTTCGGCCGAAAAGCGGCGATAATTATATTGCCTTATCAGCAAAGACACGCTATCGCGTGTTTTGCTGATTTTGCTCCCGTTTCCAGCACGCCTGACTTCGCATCGATAATGAGATGCAAAGTAGGCGTGTCTGTGGAAACAACATGGGTAAATATTGCGAAGGCAGCCTCGTGATATTTACAATGCGGGGAAGCGATTATTTTAATCGCGTTAAGTATGCCTTAACGCAGGAATTTAACGTCTGTTAAATTCCTGACTAAGGCATACTTAACATGGGGGTGGATTCTGTGGCTAAGACCACAGGCCCTATCATCTAGGATATCGCCGTTTTCCGGCGATATCCACGCTATCTCTGACATTTTTATCGCCTCGGCGATGCGCGTTGTTAATAACGCGCTAACCGGGCGATAAATTCCAGAGATAGCCGGCGATAAATATGCAAGCGCTAAGCGCGCTTTGCGATATTTATCGCCGGCCCTTGATAATATGCCCCGACATTGGGAGACCAGGTCTACAGAGCTCTGCCACACCATTTGTGCATTTCTGTTATATTACGATGTCTCAGTGTACACTGAGGCTGTCGTCAATGAGCATGTTACTTAAACCCGTTTAAAACAGTGATTCGTAGTAAAAGGTATATTGCCAATTGTTTCTTTTTACCGTCCCATTCCTTCCCATTGTACTTCACCTCCTGCCCCGTTGCTTGTTTTGCCTGTGCTGTGTCTGCTGCTCAGTGAATGCAGGTAACCCTTTCCTGTCTGTGGAGGTGACTTCCTCCCAATCACAGAGCAGCAAAGGGCCCTTGTTTCCATGTGGGGGAGAGGGGTGGGCCATTTGTTTTACCCTGGGTATGATTTTCTCTGCCTTACTGCCTAGCCTTTAACTAGATGGCTGGGGGGCATTCTAATTCGAAAATAGTCTTAATTGAATGGTTTCTGTGATTCGGCCTTTGTGGCTGCCAGCAGCATATCTCACCACAAAGGAAGAACACACATATTTACAGAAGAACAAAATATTTCTAAGGGCGTCTTTCAAGTATGTTTGTCCTTGATGAGTGCCTTTTTGATAGCATTACAGGCACCTTAAAGCCCCCCCGCCCTTCTAAACCATTCTCCTACTGAATGTGCGAGTAACCAATAGTCACTTATTTGTTCCGTTATCAAAGGAGCGCACACAATTTCAACAGTTGTGACACAGAGATGCTTATCAGCAGTGTTTTCTCGCCTGGGAAACAGACCGCTTTCTAGGTGACCTTTGCTAGATTTTTAGTTGGTTTCTCCTTTTAGCAACCAGCAGTCTTCCTTCGCATACATTTGAATGGTAGTTCCACAGAATCCACGCTGTTGTGCTTAAGCTTTACTTTTGTACAAGCAACACCACTAATATGGCATATTAGAGGTCCACACAATGAACAATCAGCATTTTGAATTTAAATGCACATTTATTTTAAGTCCATCTATTCAATTTTATATAGTATTTTTTGGTTCAAAATAATAAAAAAATATGCAACCTCACGTATTGTGAATGGCGTGTGCAGCTGTATCAATAGATTAATTACGTGTTACAGGACTTTGTCAGTTACAATAAATTGTTGTTTCATCGTAAAACTGTCTTCAAGTGGGACATTTTATTATTCAACTAGTTTTTAAAAAAAAAATGTAAACCACCCTCCCTATTTCTTCTCTTTAAGTCTCAGCAGGACGCATTGTGAACACTCGGAATTTAGTTGGTCAGAGACTGTCAGTTGTGAGTGTGATCCTTCCATTCATTGGAACCAGTACTTCATTTGTTCTGGTGGTTGCCTTTACCAGTACTGCATTTGTGCTGTTGGTTGCCGGTGCCAGTACTTTATTTCTGCTGGTGGTTGCCGGTGCCAGTACTTCATTTGTTCTGGTGGTTGCCTTTACCAGTACTGCATTTGTGCTGTTGGTTGCCGGTGCCAGTACTTTATTTCTGCTGGTGGTTGCCGGTGCCAGTACTTCATTTGTTCTGGTGGTTGCCTTTACCAATACTGCATTTGTGCTGGTGGTTGCCGGTGCCAGTACTTTATTTCTGCTGGTGGTTGCCGGTGCCAGTACTTCATTTGTTCTGGTGGTTGCCTTTACCAGTACTGCATTTGTGCTGGTGGTTGCCGGTGCCAGTACTTTATTTCTGCTGGTGGTTGCCGGTGCCAGTACTTCATTTGTTCTGGTGGTTGCCTTTACAAGTACTGCATTTGTGCTGTTGGTTGCCGGTGCCAGTACTTTATTTCTGCTGGTGGTTGCCGGTGCCAGTACTTCATTTGTTCTGGTGGTTGCCTGTACCAGTACTGCATTTGTGCTGGTGGTTGCCAGTGCTTCATTTCTGCTGGTGGTTGCCGGTGGGCATCACCACCCTTTCTTTTGGGGGACCAGGGCTCTTTTCACTTCTTACCACGCTGCTGCCCCGGCCCACACCCTAGCCAAAGTGCCTTGGGTGCTTCTACTTCCTGTCCTTTACGCCCACCACCAACCCAAACTCAGGCATTTCTGGTCAGCTCAGCTGGACTCACACTGTACACCGCTAGCTTTGCATTTCAAGAAACGTGTGGTCTCGCCTACTTTGTTGTGCCGCCAGCAAATGCCAATGGCCTGCACGTAGTGCTGCTACCTGCCTCAGCCTACAGCCTGAACGTGAGCCCAGCCCCAAGCCCCCATGACCTTCTAGCAGGTGATCTTTTGGGCACTGAAGCCCCACACCTGCTACCCGACAAACCCACCAGTAGCTATTAAGCAATGTTATGACACTGGCCACCAGCACCTATTTTTTTAAAATAAAATAAGCACTGACTAGAGCATCTATCCATCTACCTGCACTTACTCTACCATCTATTCATCCATGCATCAATTATCCATATGCACATCTATCCATCCATATAATGGTTTCCATCATCCAGGGCATTCATCTGGTCATGCATGCATCCATCCATCCATCTTTCTAGACAGACTCTGCCATTCACTCATCCACCCTTCCATGTACACATTCCCAAGAACACCATTCATTTATTCACATGCAATCTTTCATCTATCCATCTACCCATCCACCCATCCACCCATCTGTCCATCATGCAGAGCATCCACCCGTACAGACACACTTTTCTGGACACTGTTCCAACGCAGCACCAGTACAGCATCACCTCAGAACCACCTGAGCACCACCAAAGCATCACTCATCATCTGAGCACCACCTCAGTATCACTCAGCACCATCTGAGCACCACCTCTGTTTCTGTATCACTCAGCAGCAGTGCAGCACAACCTCAGTGCCAGCAGAACATCAGCGCAGCACCACCTGAGCATCAGCCCAGCACCACCTGAGCAGCACCACCTCCACATCAGCAGAGCACCATCTCAGCATTAGCACAGCACCACCTCTGCATCAGTGCACCACCAATGCAGCACCAGCTGAGCATCAGCACAGCATCACCTGAGCATCAGCGCAGCACCAACTGAGCACCAGCGCAGCACCACCTCATCAGCACAGCACCACCTCCGCATCAGTGCACCACCACCACCGCAGCCCCACCTAAGCTCCACCTGTGCACCCGCGCAACCCCACCTCAGCAGCAATTCAACACCAACGCAGAACCATTAAAGCATCAGCGCAGCATCACCTCAGCATCAGTGCAGCACCACCTCAGATCACCTCAGCACACCACTAACTCAACATCACTCCGCATCACCTGAACACCAGCTCAGCACCACCTGAGCACTAGCGCAACATCACCACATCAGCATGACTCACCACCACCTCAGCATGACTCAGCACTACCCCAGTATGACTCAGCACCACCTCAGTATCACTCGGCACCACCTGAGCACCACCACAGCATCAGCTCAGCACCATCTCAGCAACAGCACGGCATCACCTCCTCATCACTGCACCACCACCAGTGCAGCACCCTCTTAGCACCAGTGCAGCACCACCTCAGCACAGCACCAACTCAGCACCAGCTCAGTACCACCTCAACACCAGCACAGCACCATCTCAGCACAGCACCACCTCCGCATTAGAGAACCACCCCTGCGCAGCCCCACCTCAGCAGCAATTCAGCACCAATGCAGCACCATTTCAGCATCAGCGCAGTACCACCCCAGCATCAGCGCTGCATCACCTCAGCACAGTACCAACTCAGCATCACTCATCACTACTTGAGCACCAGCTCAGCACCACCTGATCATCATTGCAGCACCACCACAGTATGACTCAACACCACAGCATGACTCAGCACCACCTTAACATCACTCAGCACTACCTAAGCATCATACAGCATCACCTAAGCATCACTTCTGCACCAGCACCCCACCACCTCAGCACCACTTCAGTCTTCCCTCAGAGTCTGGCATCTGTTGATTCTCCCCTAGTGTCCGTCCACTGCTCGTGTTGTAATTCAGGGACTATTTCCCAACCTCCACCCCTTCCCCCACTACCCCCCTGTCCTCCCCCACCCCCGTTGTGTATGCCATTAGAACAGGCAGGAAGAAGTTGCCTGCATTGCAAGGACAAAAAAACTAGAAGACATTTTTTATGTTGATTCTTTTTTAATAGGGTCGTTCGGTTGTACATAATGTCTTCGTGGTTATATATACGGTAACAAAAATACTTATAACACTTTTTATTATAACTTTTTAACATGCTGCACAGCAGCCACACTGCTCTACAACATAGCTTAAATACATTGGCAAAGCCAATAGCTGTGGCTAAACACTTATAAGGTCCCAAATGTGAGACCTGTTGGCTATGCCAATGCTTGTTTAGCGAAGCAGTTAGAGCCTCTCTTTAACTGTATTGTGATTAGTTAGCGAGAGCAAACAGTACTTTTGTGAACAATGATCCCAATGTTTTAGTAATTGCATTGCTGTTTTGCTTTCTTTTTCAGAATTCTTCCAGTGTTTGCAAATAGTTATAGTTCGCAAGCAGTGTGCAGTCTGTATTACCAGGGCCCGGTTTATGACTGTAATGTGCTGCATTGTGTTGTGTGTACTTTTCCCTCTTTGGTTCCGTTCGTACTGTTAATCTAATGCTAAAGTGCATGAAAGTGTGTGCACTCCCAGTTCTGGATAGGCGTGCACATCTTATGTGTGCACTGTATCCCCACCACTGAGCCAGGAGCTGCCTGCTCGTCTCATCTTCCCGGAGAGCCCCGGGGGATTAGGAGGGCAACCTCCCATCACAGACTAGGTACCCGAGGGGGAGATGGTGGCAACACCGACACTCTCACGTGCACATAGTGCTTGGTAGTCCTTGTGAAGGAATGTTCTGAGGCAGAAGCTTGGCCTGCAGGCTGCACCGAAACTGCTGTATTTCATCGGCACAGTGTTTCGGCTTTACTCCTGCGTCTGTGAGTCTGCGGTGCCCCGGGCGCGAGTGTCTCCGATTCTTACAGTGGTCAGCACACGGCTGTTTCTCTTCTATGAGGCATCGACATGTGCTTACTGAGATCTGATGTACCCCCCTCCCCCAGGAGTACCAGGAGGGCCCCCTCACACCCAGGTGGAAGATGACAGGGCCAGGAGTTTGGGGGCCCTCCAGTAGGAGTGGAGTGGGGGTTGTAGGAATGCAGGGACCGGGGTCACACCCCAGGGCTTTGGAACCACAGACCACCAGGACATGTTTATGAGCGCTGAATAATGTAGGTATCATGCATGCATGTGCAATAAACAGTTTATAGTTACTAAATATCATCAAGACGTGTTTGGGAGTGGCATATCAAGTGCCTTTGTTGTTCGCTTTACCAAAACATAAATAATGACACGTGAGTGTGTTTTTACCCTGCGCAAGAAATACACACTTTTTGGTGCTATTGCATCTCACGTTTCAAGTATAAACCCAGAGCATGGGTTGTATTATGTGCGTGGTAAACTACCGTCAAGCTTGCTAGATTTTATGCAGCAAGTTTGCACTTCAGGGCACTTCAACATGTTTCCTGTCAAGTGGAGATGCTTGGCCGCATTCAGGGAAACTGAGCCGACCAAGAACATTCATTATTTAAAACTGTGACTGCAGTCGCAGACCATGTGCCTTGACTTAGGTCATGCAATCTCTTAAAAGAAGATGTGTTTTTTACTTTCCTCCTGAGCACGGATCATGTGTCGAAGACACCAAGAGGCGTAATTACAAGCCCCTTGCACCTTTTCTCAGCTATAGTAGGTGTAGTGCGGCCAGTCATGAAGTAACCAGAACTCAAGTTTGCCATCTCCCTAGGACCCAAGTACAGAGAACAGCTAGAAAGATCAAACTCTAACTGTAATGGAAATTTGAGGAAGGAGTCTAAATTCAACACCACAAACGTGCTGTAACACAAAAGCTTAATAAATAAGTTTGCATGTACGGTAACATCAAATACTAAAAGATATCCTTCCCAAGACATTGGACAGAAAGGATTTACAGAACAATGAGTGAAACTCTTTCTTAAGTTACTAGCTGGGGTAGGAAGTAGAGAAAGTAGTGTGGTTCTGCTCTTTATAAAGGGAAGGCGGTGGTGGTGCGTTGCTCCGTACTGTGGCAGCATCACCACCACTCATGTTCAAGCCTTTATCCTCCACCAGCTCCTCATAGCTCGAAGTGATCCAAGCCGCTGGGCCAGAACAGAAAGAAGAACATGGAAGCTCTTACTCACCCAGCAGCACCTAAAAAAAGCAGCCCTATTGTGCTATGACTGACGGCCATAAGTGCCAAACGCGGGTAAGCCCTTACCTCTCCAAGACAACTCATGAAAGATTGAAGGCATGATGAGTGGCAAATCATCAAACCAACAGGCAACCTCTGGCTCCTATACAGATCCCAACTGAAAGGCAAAGCGCTAGAGGACGAATTGGAAGCACTTTGGAAACAGAAAGTAGTGAAGTGGGGGGCAAATAGGGATTTAAAAAAGTGCATGCACATGACTGTGGATCCCCAGCATTGCACTCATTGGACTGTATGCTTGTAGCCACAGTCTGAAAACTACCGTCAAGGAGCGACTCTGAGGTGAAGGCTTAGAAAAAATATTGCACATTTACACAAAAGTACAGTGCATTACCTCTGTCCCTGAGTTTCCTCAACAACCATTAGACAAGCATAGCATTTCCAAGCTAACAGTGGGAGTTAGGTTAACAGACTAGTAACTTGCTCGTACCCTTCTTAATAAGGTGCACTCAAGTTACTATCATTTCAATTCTCCTCCAAAGGAGCCACCACACATTCCTACAGTTTGGCCAATGGAAACGTTGTGTCAGCTGCATTTACGTTCATGGAACGCGCACTGATTTCTTCTCAATACATTTTCATGCCCAAAGTTTGCAACAAACCACTCCAAATCAACTTGCTTTTGTGACAGCACATCCGATGGAATTGCACCAGCAGGCTGCCAAATACAGTCTTCATTTTTCATGAGGCAGCCCTTCTCAGGTCTGGCCAGCGCACCTTTCTTTCAATGAGATATTTGAAGCCTATGAAAATACATTAGAAAAATAACCATATCACTTGATTGGAAAGTTGGCAACAACTTTCCATTTGAGTGATGAGCGTGCCACCGAGGCATTCAGTTAAAACGCATCTTCATTTTCATGGAATATATGAAACAGAACTATGTTTATGGTGGTCTGGTCAGTATATGTACTTTGAGGAAAAGCAGCTTCAGGTGTCTTCAGGTGCGTAGCTTCGGGGGGTGGGGGTGTTTGGGGTGTTACACCCCCTAATGTATTTTCTGGTAAATAGTTGGGTACAGGTGCTTTCAGTTGGGTATGGTGACATCTGTCGGATTTCACCAGGACTTTTTACATCCACATCAGACAAAAACGCACACACACACTCTCCCTCTCTGTTTTGAAAGTCTTCAAAAATGTCAGTTATTTTATAAAATAGTGTTTTCTCTCACTTAGTACCCCTACCAATCCGCATTCCTCTCCCTTTCCAATGCCCCTTAAGCCCCTTTTGTGCACCCTGCTCGTCGTATAATGTATTATAACATTGTATGCCAGATTGATTGTTAGAGAATCTGAAGCTCACACCCCCCATCCTACTGACCAAGCTACGCCCCTGGGTGTCTTTGGCCTATCATATTAATGGAGATTTATTATTTATTTAACTTGGACAACCAAATTCAAGTTCCAAACAGAGCTGGACTGGTCAAAGGTGGAACACAGTTTTTCAGTCCTTTCCAGAATCATTGTGTCGCATCAAGCAAAGAACTACAAATGCTTACTAGAGTAACGCACATGAGCACCTATTTGCTATAGTGAATGCCTAATCCAGTCAAGGAGTGTCAGATTTTAACAATAACCTTTTGTATGCATACATGAGGATGGACCAAGAGATCTTTCTAGGTGACCCTGTCATCTATTTGTGGTTATTTAGAAAGCTTTTTGACTATTAATGACTTATGACATTACCCTTGCAGGAATCATGCCTTGGCTGTGTCTGTCCTTGCAGGAGGCTAGGAGTACTTTACAAGTTAGGATTTTAGCTGATGACACCCGCAATCTGGCGAACAGAATATGTCCCCCCATACATGCAATATTAAAAAATCTGGTCTGTTCTTGAATGTTTCCAGGGGCCTGGTCCAGGTTTCTATAAGCACAACATCAGTGTTGGAATATCAAGTTATTCTAGTTTGGTCAACTGAGAGTTGCGCCATTAGATGCATAGCCTGGCATGATTATTCAATGTTAACAGTAGATAGTGTATCTTTTAGGAACCCTAGTTAAATTTGACCGCTGTTGGTTGCCATCAGAATTAAGTTTATAGTAAAATGTAGTTTGAGCCTCCTTGCCAATGGAATAAAGTGTAAATCTATGTTGGTAATACATGACAACCCATTCATAATTTTAACCCCATTCAGGGGTCAATAGTTGAGTATGTCCTGAATTTGAACCATGTGCTTGCCCTATAGTACAGGATTCACACACATTGTTTGTCAAAGATAATCGCTCAAAGGCAACACTGTATTGTTTTGTAGGAAAATAGAACCTCTTATACACCAAATCGCCTTTCGTGATCACTAGACTTTTCTAGTTGTATTTCTTTAAGCAGTTGTGCTGGTGTTCAGGCTCTCGGACATCATTGGTTGGTACTCCATGGTGAATTGTCATACTGAAATATTTCACTGCATGTTCTCCAGGGGGGGCAGGGTCTCTAGATGTACAAAGACATTCAGAGGTTGCACATTCTGCAATTCGCAAAATCAGTTTTTGCGATTGCTTAATGGCTTAAGTGTTTTCCAAAAGTACATGCTGACTCGCAGTTTGGAAGGGGCGTGTTTAGGGTTTGTCTTCCAAATTGGAATTTGGAATGCTGTGTATCAATCGTTTATTACCACAATTTCAGTCACAAATCACTGATAGGTTACTAACTCCTCAAAGGAGGTGGCAACCAATTTGCAAAGGCGAACCGGCTCCCCTGGAACCTATCCCCTTTGTGAATGAAAACATAAGTTTGTGGAGAATGGGCAATGCTTCAGGGACTACTACCAACTCTTAAACAAACTTTTTCTTAAATGCAGACCCGTTTCCTTTAAGGGAAACAGTCTGCATTAAAATAAAAAATATATACTTTATTTAAATGCTATCACACATATGGTGGTCTGCTGACCCCATCAGGCCACCATCCCTGTGATGTTATCCAATCAGAGTGCGTCACAATTTGTGACCTACCTACCTAATGAATATTGATGAGATCGCTTGAAATGTGACCCTCTCCAAATGGTGATTTTTTTTAACTGACCTATTAGTACATAGGTCAGTTCGCAAAATCTTAATCAATTTGCAAAAAGCTGCCCATTCCTTAGATTATAGAGACGCCCTGAATGGAGACAGCGCTATGTTGACAGCAACAATGCATTCAAATGCTTACCTAATAGCTACTTCGCATTATTCTGTCCTCTATGCTGACCTCAAGTAACAGATGAAGAGAGGAGGGCGGTATTACGAAACGCTGCTTATGAAAATGGCTCAACATGAACATGCTTACAAAACCCTAACATGCACATTATAGATTTTATCCTCATGTAAAGCGCTAATTGTGAGTATGCCATTCTCTGTTTTTTTTTCTTTTTTCCCCCATGCTGGGTGCATCACAGCGAACTCACAAAACCAGAGAAACGCCGATTTTTCCTGTTTCCATTGAAAGAGGTTGATCACCCTGTTTTGGGGGATCCTACTGACACATCTTTTCTACAGACAGGTGTGCACTTAGCCCCGACGTTCGCAGTCGCCTGGCTGCATTACAGTGCCTCCCTGGCCAGGTGGTGGCGTTCGCGCCAGTCTTTCGGGCACCCACGTGTCTGCGGCCTCTTGTGAAGGT
The DNA here is from genome assembly GCA_963921515.1 of Calotriton arnoldi. NCBI lineage: Eukaryota > Metazoa > Chordata > Amphibia > Caudata > Salamandridae > Calotriton > Calotriton arnoldi. The sequence continues at coordinate 1,863,633 of CAWUFW010000136.1, forward strand.
GCTCTTTGTACAGTAACCTACTTTGGGGCCTCTGGGATTTGTAAAAGTAAACATTGTGCCGCTGCGCTCTCCTAAATACCACGGCCTTTGCGAGGATTCCCTGAGCGCCAGAATGACATTATTCCAAGTTGTAGCAGAGGAGACGTGCAGCCCTCCTGAAAAAGGCAAGGTGATGGTGCACTCGAGTGTAAGCAATGGCGTAGTATGGAGGTGAGAGGAGTGCGCCATAGCGCCCAGGATCGTGTTCCAGTCCGCTGGAAGGCAGGCTACCAGATTTTTATCATTTTTTCGTTTTATGTTTTTTACTTTCGGGCAGCTTTTCACTGGCCATGGGAGACTATTGTTGAACGGCATTCAGGTTACCGTTCAGAGGCCCTTTGTCTGTTTCTGAATAACTTGGTAAACAGAGCTACTGGTGTGAGATCCTGGGGCGTGAAACTGGCTTTGGGGCTGATTGAGAAGATTTACTCAACTGGGGCCCAATTTTCCTCTTCGGTGTTAGGCCAGGAGCCAGATTACAGAGATGTGGCAGTGCTGCAAGAAGAAGCAAAGACTCATTTCCACGTAAAGATCTTTAGACAAGGGCAATAAAATGAAGCAAACTGAATCTGCTCTCTTTCTGTTTTTTTGTGTTGTTTACATATTGAAAAATGGGATAAATGAGGCTTTTACATGCAATTATGAAATGTAGGCCCTCATTTATGGGGATTTGGCTTAGGGCAGCGGAGCAAGTCAGTTTGCTATGCTGCCCTACGCCAAAGTGAAAGGGCAGGAATGCACCGTATTTATGCAAAATGATGCATTCCTGTCCTTTCCCCCTGTGCTGTCGCCATTTCGGCTGCCTAGCGCCAACGCAGACACCCTCGCATCATTGTGCACGGGTGCCTGTGTTGTCAGCAGGATTGTTTTTGTGCAGGAAGGGGAACATTCCTGCACAGAAATAATCATAAGAGGCATTTTCCTCTTTCTATGTGTGCTGCAGAATGCAAGGGTAAAAAATGACGATAAATAAAGTTATTTCTCCTCGTTACGCCTCACCTCGGGAGGTGTAAGGTTTTGGCGCTTTCCAAGGTTTGCAATCTTTCATAAATCTGGGGAAGTGTCCAAATTCATGAGTGTTTCATAGGAAAACCCACTGCAACGCCCATAGAACGCCTCCCGAGTGCAGAGTAAGGCAACGCAGTGATTCGTTTTTTTTTACTGAGTTTTATATAGTGCGAACTTTATCCGAAGGTATCAGAGCACTTTACACGAGCACCAGTTGCATTACATGAGGACACATTCATTTTTTGTTAGGCACGGGGAAATTAAGTGATTTGCCCAGAATCACAGGATGTTGGCATCCTTGCCTTGACTCGAACCCGGTTCCCCAGATTTGAGGTTGACCGCCCTAGCTGTTAGGCTACATCCTCTCCGCATTGCCTTGCCTTACTCCGTATATATGAGGCCATTCAAAGCCACGCATATCACAGATATGATTTTGTGATTTGCACCACCAGAATGTCACAAAAAGTGATGCTCCGGCAGCACAAGGGGCTCGTAGATATGCCCCTAAATTTGAGGGTAAAAAAAAAGGTTTGTGTGGCTCATTATGAAAGCAGCACACATTGTGCAACATCAATTTGCTTCTGTTTTAGAAAGGTAAAGAATAATTTATTTCTAATTTAAAGATGAATTATACAGGGCCACAACTAGACCCAAACTTCAGGGGGGGGGGGTGGATTAACACTTCAAACTGTGGGGGCAGAACCATCTTTAGAACCATAGTGAAAATAACTTGTGGGAGCGCCTTTCACTTTTGTGGCACACTGCACAATAAGGGTGGCCCTTTTCCGGGCAATATTTGGTCAATGATTCACCAAGGACCACTAACGATGGTGTGAGTTATGCATTCTTTACAGAGGTTAAGGGTTTTCCTGAAGGAGTTGTAAAAAAATGGATGGAGAGTGCTCCATTTACTACACATGGGCCCAGCAGACTGAGCAGGATTTGAAATTTGAGGTTCTTGGGTCAGGGACAATCATTGGTGCATTCTTAAATACACTGAGTAGGTTGCGTTGGTCTCAACCTTCAAAAACAACTTTTATAAGATATTTGAGCATCTACTCAGTGGCGGTTTCTGGGATTGGGGAAGGGGCTACGCCCTTCCAATTAAATGTTACATAGATGGTAATTGCTAAAAGCAATTACCATGCTTTTTAACTATCCTTAAACTACAGCATTGACTGCCTTGGGCTGCCGAGTCCGTTCTACAAAACGGACATCAAGTAGTCAGGCACTTTTAATTTAGGCAACTGCGCCAGCGCGCATTTGTCTAGCGCCAGAACAAGCACTGAAGCATTAAAAGTTAAGCAGTACGGGCTGACATGCTGCCAGCCCGATTCTGCAATAATTAGGATCCTCAGGACCCGCCCAGAAATGACTTTTTAAAAATGTCACAGTTTCAGCCCTGTACTCCCGGGGCTGCTTGTCTATCATAAGATGCCTTTCAGCACTCCTCCCTTTGCCATGTTGTCACAGTGACGACATGGAAAGGGAGGGGTTGGCTGCCCTCTCACCTGCTCTAAACAGTTACTCGGTGCATGCTTCTGCGCCTCGTGTATTCTGTTTAGAGCATTACAGCACCAGCAGAGAGGGCCTGAGAGGTGATTTTATGACCTGCAGCTGGGCCTCGTTGAAAGAGCTGCCGTGGACTGTTGGTGACCATTAAGATATAATGGGGTAACCCACAAAAGTCAATGGACCTGGGTACTAATTGATATAGAAAAACAATGGTCCTAGACTTATGTTAAATCTTAGTTGTCTGAAGCAATCATAGACAGCATAGGGTACATATACAGTTTAATTCAATAATGTACCGTTAACTTATTTAAAACACATTCAAATATATCCTCAAAATCCAAAAAGAAATCCAAAAAAGGCACACACAATTGTTTTTATGTGACTCGTATTTTATTCGGTCACTTTTCATACCATTTTATCATATTCAATGTTCAAAACAGAGGAGTGGTAGCTCCAAGGGAAAAAGTGAAGAAAGAAAGTGCTCGTGGAGTAAGATAGAATATATAAGAGGGAGATCCAATCAAGAAAAACAATGATTCATCATTATTTATATTACAATCTTATTAGTAAAACTGGTCGTGATTCATGATTGCACCAGTTCTACATTGAGGCCTGTCCATTAGTTAGTTCATGGTTAATCATTTTGTTATTTCTCAAAAAATGCGCAAACAACGTTTGTCTGTAAGCAAGTAGGGCTGGGATAATAACAGGTACAGGCCCCGAGTAGGGGAGAGTGTCGACGTTTCGACCCTAGTGCAATGAGGGCAGTTTATATCCTCTGCAAGCGGGTCTTCCTCAAGACAGAAAGGAGGGATGGGGGATGCGGGGAGCAACCTAAAAAGGTAAATGAATTGCCTAGTTAGGAAAAACTCAAAACAAAAGTTTGCAATTTACACTGAAATAATGGTGCGCCTACTCACTGATCATGGGTGATGCACAGTTAAAGTGCCGCCCCTGGGTATAGATATAAAAGTCTGTAAGAAAGGGAGGATATATAAACTATGTATTAATACTTATACCATATATGTATAGTATACATAATAATCAAACAGTGGACTGATCTCCACTTACCCGCAATAGAATTGCGGCTTGGTAACAGCAGTTTACCTTCAATTAATGGGTGAGAAAATCGCCCACAGCGTCTAAAAACATGAAAGTGAACGAAAATTAAAGTCTCACTGTGGCAAGGAAGGCCAAAAGAACTCAGGCTATTCTACTTGACAGGGAAAGATTACCTTAATACATCATCTTCGCATGGCCCGGGGAATCCAGCTGGTCTGCTCGAGTGAAGAGCTGGGAGTGACTCAGTGTTCTAAAAATAGGCTTTGGAAAGCGTGCACGTGGTCAGACGTGCATTGTCAGAAGGACAGATGGCCACGTAGAAGCTACTGATATGACCGGCATAAACAACAGACTATTGCTTGAGTCAACATCAAGTATTGCACCTACATTACAATTACGAAAATAAAACTGGTATCGTAATCACTAATAATTTTAAATCCAAAAATACAATTAATATGGTTTAATTAGGTCACATTTTTTGCCGAAAATAGTTAAACATGCCAAGTGGATATGTTACCATTGTGCAACTGAGACTAGTTTGCACACATTAAAGGAAGAAAAACAACATTTATACACTGATTAGTTGCCCTTGTGCAACTGAGACTAATTTGCACACATTAAAGGAAAGAAAAACAACATTTATACACCGATTAGTTGCCATTATGCAACTGAGACTAGTTTGCACACATTAAAGAAAAGAAAAACAACATTTATACACCGATTAGTTGCCATTGTGCACATTAAAGGAAAGAAAAACATTTATACACCAATTAAAAGCTTTTGACAATGAAACATTCCAGAAACAAAATTAATATACACACAGTGACAAAAGAAAATATATATATATACAATGTTGAAGGCTAAGAAAGAATGCTAGAATTACATAATGAAGGCAGAGATTTTAAAAACAATATATACAATGATCATATTCTTCGGTGATCAAACATATAGAGGCTACAGAGATAACGTATTGGTGGCTGTTGATATATAACAGCAAGTGAACATATATACAGTGTTATAATCACCCATAGTACATTGGGGGTCTAGCCATTATTCAGGGTTGCCACTTGCCTGGTAATCTCCTCGTATTCGTTTAAACCCCTTGTAACAGTGTCAAAAATATGTATCCATTTGCACTCCCGGATACTCAGTGTATTCGCAAAATTCCCTCCCTTGGGTTAGGTTTAACCTGTTCAATGACCCACCACCTAAGGCTCTCAGCCGAGTGTCCGAAAGTAGCAAAGTGTTCCACAAGGGGGCTCCCTGCGTCCTACAGCGTATCCTGCTGCAATGCTGCAGTATCCGGGCCTTCACTCTCTGTATAGTTTGACCTATATACCAAAACTCACAAGGGCATGCTATAGCATAAATGACTCCCTTGGAGTTACAGTTGGTATGGTTCTGCATAATGTGTGTACGGTTATTATATGTACACTGTTGCTGTTCTCTGGTCATGGCACAGGCTTTACATTGCCCGCACTTGTGATGTCCTTTTATTGGAGGCATATTCCAAAGGGTCTGCTGATTATCCCTTGGTTTTATAGGTAATAGTGATTGGACCACATAGTCCCTCACATTCTTCCCTTTCTTGAAGGCATGCATTGGTGGTTCAATTATCCCAATCTCATCTGCCACTAGATGCCAGTGTTTATTTACAATTTTCTTTATCTGGTTACTCTTGGTGCAGAATGTAGTAGCACACACAAGGCGTTCGTGTCCCTGAGTTCCCTTCAACTTTGGTTCCAAAAGGTACTCCCTGTGGCAAAACCAGGCCCTTTTTCTGGCTTTTTTAAAAGGTTCTTAGGGTACCCTCTGTCAAGGAGGCGTGTTATAAGGTCATCTGATTCCCTAAAATAGTCATCCTTCCGGGTACAATTCCTACGCAGTCTCAGGAATTGACCAAAAGGCAGATTGTCCCTGAGGTTACGTGGATGATGACTGGAGTAACGTAACAGGGTGTTCCTTTCACTATCCTTCCTATACAAGGTGGTATGCAATACCCCTTCATCCTCCCTAATGGAGAGATCTAGGAAGTTGATCACTTGCCTGTTAAACTCAAGGGAAAATTGGATATCATGTGACTGTGCATTAAGCCAAAGATGGAATTCCACGAGTTGTTGTTCGTTCCCGTTCCATATCATCATGACATCATCTATGTAACGTCTCCAAAGTTCAATGCAACCCCTATATGGGTTCCGATCATGGAGAACATGTGTATGTTCATACTGGTCCATATAGATTATGGCCAGGTCCGGAGCAAAACTGGCACCCATCGCCACGCCCTTGGTCTGAGCATAGAAGTCGCCCTGAAAATAGAAAAAGTTCTTAGTCATGGCGACTTCTAAAAGGTTAATTAGAAATTCAGTGGGGACCTGTATCGGTCTGGGGCGTCTCTCCAGTACTCTCCTGATGGTATCTAATGCGTCCTGCTGAGGGATGTTGGTGTATAGGGACGTTATGTCCATAGTCACCAGAATTTGTTTCTCCCTGTCAAACAGACGATTGTCCACCAATTTTATCGTCTGCATAGTATCCCTCAAGTATGTCATCGTATCTTCTGCAATAGGTTTGAGGAAGACATCTATATATTTACAAAGTGGCTCTAAAATGGATCCACATCCCGAAATAATCGGTCTCCCTGGGGGTCAGTAAGACGTTTGTGTACTTTGGGTAGGGTGTATATGGTAGGCATCCTTGGTTGTCTATTGTTCAGATATTCATATTCATGTTTAGAAAGAAATCCTTCATTCAACCCCTTTTCTGTAATCTGTCTAATTTTACCTGCTATTTCATTTGTGGGGTCAGATCGTAGTTTAATGTAGTTCCCTTCCACACCCAATTGTGTGACAATTTCCTTCTTGTAGTCTTCCACCCCCTGGATCACAATAGCACCCCCTTGTCTGCAGGTTTTATCACTATTTCTTGATTATTCTTTAGTGATTCTAGTGCTAAACGTTCCTGTCTGGATGTATTGTATTTGATATATTGTCTCTTAGATAGAGTATTATTGATGTCCCTCATGACCACTTGTTCATAGGCCAGAATCTTATGTGACATAGAATGAGGGGCGGGGTGAAAGTGGAAGGTGGTCGTAGGCCTGTGCTCGAAAATGTAGGGTTATAAGGAACCTTGTTGAAGTAGTGCTTAAGGCGTATCTTTCTAAAAAACTGATGTAGTTCAATTTTCAGGTTGAAAGAATTGGGCAAAGAGGTAGGAACAAAAGAAAGGCCTTTCTCAAGTACCCAAAGTACACAAACGTCTTACTGACCCCCCAGGGAGACCGATTATTTCGGGATGTGGATCCATTTTAGAGCCACTTTGTAAATATACATGTTCTCCATGATCGGAACCCATATAGGGGTTGCATTGAACTTTGGAGACGTTACATAGATGATGTCATGATGATATGGAACGGGAACGAACAACAACTCGTGGAATTCCATCTTTGGCTTAATGCACAGTCACATGATATCCAATTTTCCCTTGAGTTTAACAGGCAAGTGATCAACTTCCTAGATCTCTCCATTAGGGAGGATGAAGGGGTATTGCATACCACCTTGTATAGGAAGGATAGTGAAAGGAACACCCTGTTACGTTACTCCAGTCATCATCCACGTAACCTCAGGGACAATCTGCCTTTTGGTCAATTCCTGAGACTGCGTAGGAATTGTACCCGGAAGGATGACTATTTTAGGGAATCAGATGACCTTATAACACGCCTCCTTGACAGAGGGTACCCTAAGAACCTTTTAAAAAAAGCCAGAAAAAGGGCCTGGTTTTGCCACAGGGAGTACCTTTTGGAACCAAAGTTGAAGGGAACTCAGGGACACGAACGCCTTGTGTGTGCTACTACATTCTGCACCAAGAGTAACCAGATAAAGAAAATTGTAAATAAACACTGGCATCTAGTGGCAGATGAGATTGGGATAATTGAACCACCAATGCATGCCTTCAAGAAAGGGAAGAATGTGAGGGACTATGTGGTCCAATCACTATTACCTATAAAACCAAGGGATAATCAGCAGACCCTTTGGAATATGCCTCCAATAAAAGGACATCACAAGTGCGGGCAATGTAAAGCCTGTGCCATGACCAGAGAACAGCAACAGTGTACATATAATAACCGTACACACATTATGCAGAACCATACCAACTGTAACTCCAAGGGAGTCATTTATGCTATAGCATGCCCTTGTGAGTTTTGGTATATAGGTCAAACTATACAGAGAGTGAAGGCCCGGATACTGCAGCATTGCAGCAGGATACGCTGTAGGACGCAGGGAGCCCCCTTGTGGAACACTTTGCTACTTTCGGACACTCGGCTGAGAGCCTTAGGTGGTGGGTCATTGAACAGGTTAAACCTAACCCAAGGGGAGGGAATTTTGCGAATACACTGAGTATCCGGGAGTGCAAATGGATACATATTTTTGACACTGTTACAAGGGGTTTAAACGAATACGAGGAGATTACCAGGCAAGTGGCAACCCTGAATAATGGCTAGACCCCCAATGTACTATGGGTGATTATAACACTGTATATATGTTCACTTGCTGTTATATATCAACAGCCACCAATACGTTATCTCTGTAGCCTCTATATGTTTGATCACCGAAGAATATGATCATTGTATATATTGTTTTTAAAATCTCTGCCTTCATTATGTAATTCTAGCATTCTTTCTTAGCCTTCAACATTGTATATATATATATTTTCTTTTGTCACTGTGTGTATATTAATTTTGTTTCTGGAATGTTTCATTGTCAAAAGCTTTTAATTGGTGTATAAATGTTTTTCTTTCCTTTAATGTGCACAATGGCAACTAATCGGTGTATAAATGTTGTTTTTCTTTTCTTTAATGTGTGCAAACTAGTCTCAGTTGCATAATGGCAACTAATCGGTGTATAAATGTTGTTTTTCTTTCCTTTAATGTGTGCAAATTAGTCTCAGTTGCACAAGGGCAACTAATCAGTGTATAAATGTTGTTTTTCTTCCTTTAATGTGTGCAAACTAGTCTCAGTTGCACAATGGTAACATATCCACTTGGCATGTTTAACTATTTTCGGCAAAAAATGTGACCTAATTAAACCATATTAATTGTATTTTTGGATTTAAAATTATTAGTGATTACGATACCAGTTTTATTTTCGTAATTGTAATGTAGGTGCAATACTTGATGTTGACTCAAGCAATAGTCTGTTGTTTATGCCGGTCATATCAGTAGCTTCTACGTGGCCATCTGTCCTTCTGACAATGCACGTCTGACCACGTGCACGCTTTCCAAAGCCTATTTTTAGAACACTGAGTCACTCCCAGCTCTTCACTCGAGCAGACCAGCTGGATTCCCCCGGGCCATGCGAAGATGATGTATTAAGGTAATCTTTCCCTGTCAAGTAGAATAGCCTGAGTTCTTTTGGCCTTCCTTGCCACAGTGAGACTTTAATTTTCGTTCACTTTCATGTTTTTTAGACGCTGTGGGCGATTTTCTCACCCATTAATTGAAGGTAAACTGCTGTTACCAAGCCGCAATTCTATTGCGGGTAAGTGGAGATCAGTCCACTGTTTGATTATTATGTATACTATACATATATGGTATAAGTATTAATACATAGTTTATATATCCTCCCTTTCTTACAGACTTTTATATCTATACCCAGGGGCGGCACTTTAACTGTGCATCACCCATGATCAGTGAGTAGGCGCACCATTATTTCAGTGTAAATTGCAAACTTTTGTTTTGAGTTTTTCCTAACTAGGCAATTCATTTACCTTTTTAGGTTGCTCCCCGCATCCCCCCATCCCTCCTTTCTGTCTTGAGGAAGACCCGCTTGCAGAGGATATAAACTGCCCTCATTGCACTAGGGTCGAAACGTCGACACTCTCCCCTACTCGGGGCCTGTACCTGTTATTATCCCAGCCCTACTTGCTTACAGACAAACGTTGTTTGCGCATTTTTTGAGAAATAACAAAATGATTAACCATGAACTAACTAATGGACAGGCCTCAATGTAGAACTGGTGCAATCATGAATCACGACCAGTTTTACTAATAAGATTGTAATATAAATAATGATGAATCATTGTTTTTCTTGATTGGATCTCCCTCTTATATATTCTATCTTACTCCACGAGCACTTTCTTTCTTCACTTTTTCCCTTGGAGCTACCACTCCTCTGTTTTGAACATTGAATATGATAAAATGGTATGAAAAGTGACCGAATAAAATACGAGTCACATAAAAACAATTGTGTGTGCCTTTTTTGGATTTCTTTTTGGATTTTGAGGATATATTTGAATGTGTTTTAAATAAGTTAACGGTACATTATTGAATTAAACTGTATATGTACCCTATGCTGTCTATGATTGCTTCAGACAACTAAGATTTAACATAAGTCTAGGACCATTGTGGACTGTTGGTGTGCAGCGTCTCCGTCTACTGCGACACCGTGACCAGACTAGACTTCCTTTCCTACTCCAAACATGATGTGAATACAGCTTGGTTTCTAAATTGAGGCGCACTTTAATTCTTTCTGCATTAATGAGTTGTTTTATCCTTGTGGTAGCTGTAGCAGAGTGCTTACAATTCGTGTTTTTTTCTCTTTAAAGTATTAATTAGTGCGTGGAATTTGCGAGCATTTTGTACCATAAGCCCTAGCTTGCATAGTTTATTCTCGCCAGTGCTGTGAAACAGAGTTGTAACTCGTGAGCGTGTTGGGTGTGAGATACATACCTTGTTAATCGTTTCCTGGCTAGTTCTCTGAAGCCCTGTTGCGCTGGCAACACTCAAGCATTTTGTACACAAGTGCAAAACTTAGCTTTTTCTCGTAGGTGGCTCTAGACTGATGACGAAAGGTACATCAAATTACACCTGTGTACAAAATACTTACACATTTGCATATAACATCTTGACCTTCACATAGTTTTTTTTATAGTGTTTGTGAGATACAGGCGAAGTTGGGAGAAAACAATTTTGCACATAGTTTCTACAGCAAGTACGTGTGACTTGAATATGGTTTAGAAATATTGGTTGTTATTGCATTGATGACGTCTACTCTATACACCATATTTCAGACCGTTTTTAGTGCCATAAAACTGTTTTTCATATAGAACAACTAGTTTTAGTTGGTCATAACGTGACTATCAATTAAAAAATGGTATAACATGTACTTATTTTTTGCATATGTTTATTTCTGACATTCGATTTTTTAATTAGAAAATGCAGCGCTCAAAACGTGCAGCCTTTGGCCCTGACTGCTCCCCCGAACACTGGTTTTGAAACCCTCAGGAGAACACAGCTTTTGGCGAGGCGTACAGTACTGATAGCAGGAAGTCTGCTGTCCTCTGCTCCCTCGTGCCACTGCCACATCTCACATAGAAAACAGCTGTGTTACTCTGTCCTAACTTATGATCTCCAAGCAAAGGGAAAGTAGAAGCAAACAGTACTCCTGAAGTCGAACCCTGCTGCTAGGCGACCTTTAAGCTTACCTTCCCCTAACTATATTGGCAACTAGATCCATACAACAGGCCGTCTTGAGTGCATCCACGTGTATTGCAAATTTAATCACAGTGGTGGCTTGTGTCATTCATGCGTAACAGTTTTGGCGCTGCCAAATTAAACAGGTTGATTATATTTAGATCATAAACACATATATGTCCATCTTGTAATGCGTGCCTTGCTGAAAAAAATACAGATTATGTTTTGAAATTCCTGAAATGAGCTTACTGCAGTGCATGACGAATGTTTGTACCCCAGAAATGCATCAGCAGTACCGCAGGCTCTTCTGTTACAGAATATGAGGCCAGGCCCAGTCATGTTAACACAGCCAGACCCAGGCATCAGCTTTAGCAGCTAATTGAGTCTGCTCAGGCATGTAGATGTCACGGGCATATAGGGAAAGCAGGAAACAAAATGTTTAATCGCTGTACAAATAAGCCCCTGCAAGGTGAGCTAATGTTTACTCCAATAGGAAACCATTTTGCATCGTAATTTGTTGACAGTGAGTGAGCAGTGTGCAATGGCCTTGGGCTTGAAAGATAAACCTGGAGGATGTGAAAGAAATATGGTGATGCACACGTTTTTTTTTGCATGTCACACACACATATTTTACAGCATTTTAGTTTTAGAAACACGAGCACGAATGCTCGGAGCAGCGGGCGGCATGACCTTGGTTATACTGAATAAGCAGTTACCTATGTTATTATATGACATCTCTTTATTAATGTAATAACTGTACTTTCACAGTTGCTTTATTAACTTTCCTGCTTTCTCAAATTTGCTTGAAAATGCACCATTTGTCCACTTTTTTGTCAAAATTTTCTCGGGGGGAGAACCCCCCGAACCCTCCGGAGGTTGTTCGGGCTCGCTCGCTACGCTTGCTCGTCGAAGTGCAGTACAGCAATAATTTTACGCCTCACCACTTTCAAATGTCACCAGCCGCCACTGCATCTACTCCAAAAGAATATTTTGGAAAATCGATAGCAAATATTCCAGTACATGAATATTTCTTTAAGTATTGTTTTGATCATACTGCATTTGGCAGCAGAGAATACATTTCAATTGTTTGCAGGGTAGGATGTTATTACAGGAGAAAATTCTCTTGCTGTCAGAAGGAAGGATGCTTCATGTTCAATGCCACATAGTCTGCTAAATCTGTGCTCTGTGGTGCTACATGAAAACCCTTATGGCAATCTCCCATCAAATATTCATGGTTTTGATTTACTTGGTCACTACTACAGCCTAAAAGGTAACCCACATTTGGAAATATTTTGAGACTAGTGACACAAGAATCGGAAACTTACTAGATGTAAATATCCATGGTGCCCTCACAGCACACATTGACGTTGATCAGAGGCAACCAGCAGTAGAACCTGCTACAACCTGCTTGCCATCTGATATCCCTAGCACTGGCATTGCTACTACTGGTTTCAGGGTTCATGAAGGAATTGACCGGATAGGAAAGTAAACACAGTTCTAAAAGTTCAGTATTTTTCTTTATATACACTTTGTTGTGTCCAGCTAGCCTTTGGGTAGTGAATTGGAGGTCCTTAAATGGTTAAGGGTGGAAATCGATGGTCAAATGGTTTGTGATGTCACTTCCAGTCAAATTGTGTGATGCCACTTCTGCTCCTGTTGACAGGCAGAACACAGTGAGTCAAACTTTGTTGCTTTATCTTAGTATCCCTGCCCATCACATATGGCATTCCTCAAGATTTCTGTGTTGCTCCTTTTCCTTAATGCATATATCAGGTCTTTAATAGGACTTACTAATCACAAAGGGTTTCATTTACCTTCCTATGTTGATAACTTTGAATTTAATCTTTGAGTCAATGGCCAAGGATAAATGTAATGACATTGTATCAAGTGACAAAATGGAGGTTTCTTTTTGTGTTCTTAACATGTATTCCTCTGCACAATGCCCAAAAATGCCAGCTAAATGGGGAGTTCCACCAAACAAAAGGAAAGTGTTAAATGCTTAATTTCTGTTTAGAACTCAGACTTGAGTCAACTTCCCAAAACACTTCACTTTCAACATGAGAGCACTCATGCCCCGGTTACTTACCGGTAATCTTCATTACTCCGAGTATAGTCTTCCTCGCCACATGACTAACGAAGTGAGCTTCAGCTCCTCACCAGAACCCTCCAAAGCAAAAGTTAGCCTCCCATGCCTCCCATCCCTTCCCAACATGGCCGACCCATATCACCCTTGACCAGTATAAGAGGCGGGCCGGCCCAACCCTCAGCCTGAGAACTACCAAGCAGAAACATGAAGCCGATAGCAACACAGGGAGGGAGGGATGGGAACTCATGTGGCGAGGAAGACTATACTCGGAGTAATGAAGATTACCGTTAAGTAACCGGGGCATTACCTCCTCGTAAGTCTTCCTCGCCACATGACTAACGAAGTGAGTACATACCAAAGCCAAGCGGCTTCATGGAAACTCACAAGAAACCAACGGGATGCCAACGAAACAGGGCAAACCCAAAAACACAGACGAGTGGAAGGAACCACCCAAGAGAGAGGAAATCACGAGCCGGAAGAACCAGCCCGGGACAGAGAGACACCGGGAGGGCCGAAAACCCGGACCCCCCGAGACCCGTAGGCCAGCCAGAAAGCAAGCCCGAACCAACGACAGAAGGCGGACAGAGAAGGCACGGGAAGAAAGCGTACGGAGTCAAAGGCAACAACAAACAGGCCCCAGAACAGAAAGCAGTAAGCCGGTCCAAACACACCAAGACTGATCAACGGACAGCCAAAAACAAGAAGGAAGCAGACGCCCAGACTCCGGAACCGAAGAAACAGAGGGCACCCCCACCACAGTGACACAACACGAAGCCACAGCAGCAAAGAGACGCAGACCGACCGAAACACAGCTACACCGCATGGCGGAACACCAACAGCGAGAGAGCCGAACCACCCCAAATCCAAAACCGGAGGGAAAGAAGGAAACAACACCCACCAGGCCAGGTGGCAACCGAGGACCGAAGCAGAGGAACCAGACGGAAACAACCCAGACTGGCAGGAGTCGCAAGAACGGATTGAGGCGCAGAATGGAACCCAGCACCCCAACCGAACAACAAAAATGAAGGACACCAAAACCCCACCAGCAAGGAGAGAACAGGTGGGACACGGACCCCAGATGCACAAAGGACCCCCGGAAGGGAGCGCGACACCAATGAGAGAACCCAGGCAGGCACAAGGCAAAACAGACCCAGGAAGCCGCAGTAAACGACACCGAAGCGACCCGGCCGCCAAGGGAACCCAACCGGCCAACAGGGAAAAGCGGAAAGCCCACAAGGTCGCCCACGGAGGCCGAAGAGCGGAAGGGACCAGGACCAAGGCCAAGCCACCAGAAAGGAATGTGAACGCCCACCCGGGGCCACCACGCACAAGAAAGCACAACGAACCCGGAAGTAGGGGAACGCAGCACGAAGGAGCGAGACAGCAAACCGTCCCGCAATGTTCCACAGGTAGCAAATGAGCGGCTGAAGCGAGCACCCAGGTGGCCATACATACAATCAACAACCAGGCCCGACCCAGCCGAACAACGGAGAGCCGACAGGAACAGGAGCGAACATGGAGGTAAGGCCACAGGCAGAACACACCAAAGGCGAGAAGGACAGAAGAGCCGGGCAAAACGAGCCCGAGGAATGACAACACCACCAGGGAGCAAACTCGAGCCAGCAGGCCCCAGCACTCCAAAACCAGGGACAAAGAAGAAGAGGACACAAAATCAGCACAGGAAGCGCAGGGCCCCGCCCGGGGAAGGATAACCGGGAAATCCCCGCATCCCTGGACAAAGATAAGCACTGCTTGAACAAAGACCACCAAGGGACAAGCAGAAAGCAGCGGTAGGAGACAAACCCATGTCCTGTGTGAGCCAGTGCCCCCAGAAGCACTACACGGACCCTAGAGCAATAGCTCTCAGGTCCAACACCTGCAGCAGCAGAAACCATGGGAGAAGCACCCAGGCGAACACCACCAACAGGTCAAATGCCCCGTCCAGGCAAGCAAAGGGACCATAGGAAAGCGCAAAGCCGGGAGCCCGGACGAGAAGGCAGACAGAGCCAACACCGGGGACACAAACCGGAACAAAAGTGACCCAGTCAAGGACAGCACAACCGTGCCAAAAAGCCAAAGGGGCAAATCCCGCAACCCCCCGGAGAACGAGGCAGGGCAAAAACTGCCCAGAACAGCAACAAGAAGCCCCCGCAGGGCAGGGGCCAACCCCAGAAAAGCCCAGGAACGGCCAAAGAAGGCAGACGAGGAACCCGCCATCAGGTGTACCAACCGACCCAGTATAGACCGGGAACGGAAGCGCGCCCCACTGGACGGCAAAGGCCGCCATCACCCGGGAAGGGGAAACCAGAACAGAAAAACCACCGGCCGCACCGGCAGACAGGGTGGGAAGGGAGCCACCAGGGCAAGAGAAGGGACACCTACGGGAACAGGCGAAGCCGGGAATGAACCGGAACCAAGGAAGGCTCACAGGTAACCGAGACCAACCGGACGGGGAGGACCCCCAACGGACAGAGCGGGCAAGCACCGCCCGACACCAAGGCACAAAGACACCCAAAACAGTCCCCGTGGAAGGCCCCCACCAAGGTAGACAACCCCGACATGAACAGCCGGGGGGCCACACAAAACCAGTCAAAGGGGGACAGGCACAAGGAGGAAGGCAACCAAAAACCGGAAAACCAGAAACAGGACGGGGAAACACCAACACCCCACCGGTAAACCGGAACCGGATGCACAGAACCCACCAGAGAAGGACCAGAGAGATAGCCAAAAAGCGACCCGCAAGAACAGGACAAAACGCACAGCCCAGCAGAGGCGTGCGCAGAACCCCTGGCCCGACCAAAGCAGGCCCCACCCAAAGGCAGGAGACCAACCAAAGAGCCACAACACTTCGGACCGACCCGGGGAGCCCAACAACCGAAGTGACCCAGCATTTGGCAGGACCCATGAAACCGAGACAGAGGCCACCCAGGACAGGAGGAGAGGCCACAGAAAGGCCCCCAATAGAGCCCCAACCCCCAGGAAGCGAGGAGAAACACGACCAGGACGGGGGCGCAAGAGCCGCCTGCTGAGCCAGGGAGCAGGAGGAGGAGGGGGCGCCACAGCCGCAGCCCCGCACAAGAAAAAGGCAAGTCCTCCAGGAGCAGAAGCAGAAGCAAAAGCCCACCTGGAGACCACAGAAGCAGCCCAGAGAAGGACGGACAGGTGCGAACAGCAGCCCGCCCCATAAGACACGCCGTAGCCCACAGCCCCCGGAAACCCCCAGAGGACGCACCAACCAGGGACCGACCAGGACAGACCCCGCACAACAATGGAGAGCAGGCGGTGACAGGAGTAAACAGGACGGAAGGACCGCAGGCCCAAAGCCCGGAAGGGAAGAAGTAGTAGGGACATACATACAGTAACGGCAAAACACACAGCTCCATAATGAAGAGCGAATCACCCCATGGAACCCCTCCTGGCAAACACAGAATAAAGAAAGAGTGCGAAAAACACATGGAAAGGGCCCAATGCCCTGTCATGCAGGGCACATTACAGGGTACGTACGGCTCCATGATGCCGCATAAAAAAAAACACAAATCCGCACTACAACAACGACCAGCCGGTAAGAAAGACAAAGATGTATACCATCCAATGAAAGCTGCGAGGAAACACAGACCCACTGCAGCAACAAGTGCCGGAGACCCTCCAGGAAATGGAAAACATACAAATTCGAATATACAACACTCACCCAGAATACGGCGTTCCCGCCATACAGCACAGGGCCACCACGACCCAAAAACAACGATTTGTAAGAGCCTGAAACGGGGCAGAAGCAGAAAATCCGAGCAGATACGAGAGCTCCAAACAGTCCTCGCACACTACCACTGCCAGCCGTAAACCAGGCTGTCAGGCTCGCTGCGTGAGAAGAACACGCCGGCCGCCAGTCTCGTGGGACATGAAACAGCGCAGGCCACCTATTTGGTATTTCGAAAGCGTTAGGAGAGAAACCCATCACCATCAACCTTCGAATTAGATTTTGTGCCTCTATACCATGAAACACGAAGCCGAAACAGCAAGTGCACAATAATGGTTGCTGTCCAAGGGAGACCCATGTTGGACAATGACGGCCGTAATCACGGCCGGACAGCCTCCTGGTAACATGCGGGCCCGGCGGCACCTGAGGGAAGCAGCCGTGAGTGAAGCTGGACGAGTCCGGCCCCGCCCTCCGGAGGAAGATGTCGGCCGCAACGAGGAACCCGCGACTGTAACCAGCGGGAAAGAAACACGGGAGTAAGCGGCACCCCGCTGCATAGCAGACCCCCACCAAACACCCGCAGGAGAGGACTTATCGCCCTGAGTGGACCAAGCCTGCGCCGAGGACTGCACCCGCCCCGGCGTCAGCAGGTGAGCCCGCGAGCACCGCAGATAATTTAAAAGCAATAAAGCATGTCCCAATGAATATGACTGTGCAACTAGTAGCGCGCCATCTCGAACTCACACATGTGCAAACTAATGGATGCCAATAGTTAGACGAGAGAGACAGAGGACACTGGAGCAGGCACCGTGCCGAAACGTCAGCCCCTCGGGACTGACAGCGCCGGCCGCAACGAGGCCCCTGCGGGCCCGCTGAAACAGAAACAAAGGGGCGCGGCCGCGGAATCTGAGATGGTCCGCCGGCCCCCATGTCCAACACCCCAGGCAATGGCCCAACATGACGCAGGGTCTCCCCCCACCCCCAGTGACGGGACTGGGGAAGCGGGGGAATCTGACCTGCGCGCACCTCCTGGTAAATAATTAAAAAACCCAAATGCAAAAGAACACCGGCGGGAGGAACGGGCCTAGACCAAGGTCAACAACTCATGACCGTACATGCGCGAGGCGAGGGGTCAGAAGGGATCCCACAGCAGAGCCCCAGACCACCCCGTCCGCCCCCCCTATTGACCCCTGGCCCGGTAAGGCAGAGCCTAACCGGTCCTGAAAGAGACCGGGGGAAGGAAGGGGGGAGGTCCAAGATCTCCAGAGTCCGCTAGCGCAGGACCACCAACCAAGGACCCATGCACCCGCTACAGCAGGAACCACTTATCTGAAGGCGCATCTGGAGAGCAATCGTGCGCAGAACCAAAAAAACAGGCTGAGGGTTGGGCCGGCCCTTCTCTTATAGAGGTCATGGGTGATATGGGTCGGCCATGTTGGGAAGGGATGGGAGGCATGGGAGGCTAACTTTTGCTTTGGAGGGTTCTGGTGTGGAGCTGAAGCTCACTTCGTTAGTCATGTGGCGAGGAAGACTTACGAGGAGGTAATGTGGGACAGGGTGGACACATGATAGAGATTAATATAGATGTATGGCAACAAACTTTATGGATGTTTGAAAGAGTCTCAAATGCATCAGCGAGAGCTGATGCGATTCTAACTTTTTAATTCCGGCCCCCCCCCCCTGAGTGTAGAAAAAAAATTCGCCAGGCCCCCCTCAAAATTTTTCACAATTATTCTATTAAACTGCCAATGTTTAAATATGTCTAGACTTATTTAAACATTGCAGTTAAGTTCTGTCACTGTTTTAGAAATGCAAACAAATACATGATTTCCAAACATACTATTCTGGTGAGGCAGGCCTTACTAATGTGTAAAAGTATCCACAGTGCGATTATTCGAAATGGTAGTGGGGGTCTTGGAGAAAATTTGAAGTCCCTTCCCTTTTGACACCTTCTCCCAGCCAGGATTTAAATGACAAAGGATGTTAATGATGGCCCATTACAGACGTGCTTACTGCTGCTCATTTTTTTAGGCTGAAAACAAAGCATAATGTTTCTTCTGGCCAGAGCCTGGCGCCCCCCCTGGGATCACTTGAGACCCCCCTAGGGGGTCTGCCCCCCAGTTTGAAGACCTCTGAGCTAAAGCCTGTTCAAAGCTCTGCTTTTCAACTCATTTTCTCACTGAAGGCAGGGCAAATCCTGCCAGATAAAAACACAGGATATCTATTGGTAGACAGTCATGGGCCAAAGGCAGCAGGTCTCAGAGTAAGACATAAGAGGAGCAGAAGCACTCTGGTTGTAGCAGATGGTAGGTGCTCAACAATCATCACAAGGAGTGGAACTAGATTCCAGAAGACGTAAAAGACTGGGAAGTCACTGCAGTCCCCAATTTATAAGGCAGCCAAGAAGCCAATACTCCAGCATCCATCAAACACTCAGGACCACTCATCATAATGAACTCCATAAAGACTCAACAATGTCTCAGATACAATTACTGAATCACCAGAAACAAACTGCATAAGGACAACAATAAAATCAAGATGATGGAAAATTGGTGTCAGCAAACAGGTTGGCAAAGAGACCCCACAAATGATGGTACACAGTCTGCTAAGATGCTGCCCTGGGATCGCCAAACAGGCACAGAGGAATTCGCTGCTGCAGGTGGTGCTAGCTTAGATGCAGAAGATGCATGACCCCACAATACAGCTGAGATTTGGGCTCATGAGGCAGGTGCATGTTGAGACCGATTCTTGCGCCACTAGTCCCAAAATATTTCCAAATGTGTGTTACCTTTTAGGCTGGGATGGTGACCAAGAAAATCAAAACCATGAATATTTGATGGGAGATTGACATAAGGGTTTTCATGCCCCGCCTGTACATCACATGATGCCACTACCAAGCCCTGATTCTGAGGCAAAATGTGCCTCTAGCAGGATTTCTGCAGCCAGATGGTGGGATAGTGTAGCATAAACGTCTCCAACCTTTTCTCCAGTGAGAGCTACTTCTGATCAATGAAAAGCATTCTGAGCCACACCCTAAACTGGATTAGATAAGGCTACGTATAGGACACGCAACTTAACCTCTGCTCTTTTAGAGTAGTCAGTCCTGATGGAATTGGCAAAGGGCACCAATGCCGCAAGAGCTGTCTCTGGAAAGTTGACCTGTGGGTAAAACAGTTTGGTCCCTTTGTTCTTACTTTTTTTGTGGCCTCTCATGCAATACATTGGAGGACACTGCTCTGATTATGTAAACTAGGACCCAAAAGACCCCACTCATCTAGCTAATCACGCTGAAGTCCATTGGTTGTTGACCAGAAACACACCAAGCATTAATGAAGAGAGGGTTGTGAGCATATGTTCCTCCTTTCCAAACACGTATATATACCCATCAGTAGGCTAATTCCTTTTTTGGATGTAACACAATACAAGTATGTTGGAGTGAAAGTAGTTCTTTTTATTAATCATTTAATTGAGTCCATTTCACTCATTATAGGTTTTTCATAGAAAACATTGTAAAAGAGAGAGAACAGCCGACACGTGTTTCGCCCCGTGTGGCGAGTAAGGCCAGGGCTTCCTCAAGGCTATTTATATTGTTCCAGCAAGACAAGGTATCAACGTTAAATTCATACATTTTCAAGAATTGTAGCGTGACATTGTTTAAAACATCCAAATCCCTCCAGAGGCTGCCTCGGCTCCCGGCCCGCAAGACTCTCACCGCCGCAGCCATCGCGTGAAACCTTGAGCAAAACTCCTCCAGAACTCTAGGGATTCATATCCAGACTCAGGATCTCTGGACCGTTCTCTTTTTTACCTTAACCTACACCAAGCATTAATGACTCAAGATTAAGAATTACTGGTGGCAGGGACAGTATAGTTAAAATGGCCAAATACTCCCCTGTACACTCACAACTAAAGCACACTTTTTTAAACATATACATTACATTTTTAACTAAGACCATTACATGTCAAACATTCTGAAGGTTTGATGTTGATGATAAAAGTAATAAAGGAGGTAAAGGAAGGTGGGGTGCAGGAATGGAAGGAGAGGAAGGAATGAAAGAAGGAAGGGTAGAAAAGAATGAAAGAAATGAAAAAAGTAATGAAAGAAGTAAAATGCAAAGTGAAGAAACAGAACAAATGTGAGAAGGAAAGGAAAAAAAGAAAGAAAGAGAAAAAGAAGCAATGAAAAAAGTGAAAGTGAGGATGAAGCAAAAAGAAGGATTGAACGAGAGAATGAAAGAAAGAACCATAGACATAAAACAAGGACGGGAGTGGAAGAGACAGAAAGAAAACCAAGAAAGGAGTAGCAAAAAAGAAAGAAATAAAGGAAATGAATGAGAAAGAAAACAGAGACACAAAGAAAAAAGAAAAAAATTGAAAGAAAGTGACAAAAAGGAGGAAGAGATAAAGAGAGCAAGAAAGAATGAAAAAGCAGGCAAAGAAAGAATACAAAAACTCTTCAAAGAGTGTGCTGGGAAGCATTTATTTGTTTTCAGGCTTCTTACCAGGCAGCAACTAGACATTGTTCATATAACAAGAGGGTGTGCTGTATGCTGCTCCTGCAGCGTACCTTTTGGAAGCCTCACATAACCGGATGCAGGTTTTTTTAGGTACATCATTAGAGGGAGAGCAGACGCCTACTCCTGAACTCCACTGACAAGCAAGCTCCTCCAAGAGAGCCTGAGAGAGCTACTGGTGCGGAGCTCTTTGCCACTGAAATCTGTTTACAGAGGAAACCGGATCTAAATTTGGAAATAACATGGGTTTCCAAGAACTCCCTATGCAAACCTGCTCCGGGTGCACCTGTGTAGCTTTACTACTATCTTTGTGAATCGACCTCAATGTAGCATGCACATGCACTTTGCTAGACAAACATGGAAAAGATTCATACTCAAACAGGACTACACTTTACTGTGCGCTACATAACTGCACTTGATCACGGTCATTCAGGAAACAACGTTTTCAAGAGGCGTCAAAGAACGCAATGGGTATAGACTTCAACACTACAAAAATATATTGCAAGCATACTGACATACATCAATTGAAGTGCTCTTTAATGAACAAACGCCACTGCTGAGTCGTCAATTAATTCTGACGGCCTACCATTACTCCACAACCCAATTGTGCTTTAATCTTTTCGAGTGCTATGAAACTGATGCGTTTTGGTACTTTAGAGAATTTCTTTAGGTGTTTTAGTAAATGACCATTGAAGCCTTACCTTTAATGAATTCTTTCTTTTTCATTAACGGTTATATCATTTTTAGCCCAGGAAGCGCTTGTTACAACACAGTAATCTGTTTTTTAGGACTGTAAATGGCAAGAGTACTGGCATCAACTCAGTGATACTTTCATTCTTTTGAAACTGATAAAATGGATTAGATAAACCTGGTGTAATTCAAAACTGCTGCAGTTCTTCATAGATGTCTGCAAGAGTGTCAGTCCTGGCACATATGCCCACCTACTTAAAACAGACTGTTACATGCATGAAATAGAATGAGAGGCTACTTTTTACCAGATGTAAGAATGCAATCTTTCTTTTGCTCAGTTATTTTTTAAATAGCACTGCACACTATCGCTGCTCTTACCAATCAACAAAATAAAACCAATATTCAAATGTTTGTTCCAGGGGCTCAGGGTACTTCGTTCTGTCACATCCCTGTCACTGTATTCTAATTGCCAGTTGATTCTTTCTTTTCATGGGATTGTTGCTGGGCCCCTCCATTGATTATTTGTGAATGAGAAAGGATGTGATAGCAGCAGGTTCACCCCTCCTGTGATTTCACACCTGTCCCCCATCAGTCTAAACACTGCACTTCACAGCTCCTTAACTCTGAGCTGAAAGATTCAGTTTACATAGTTTTTTAACGTCATGTCAATTTTATTGTATTTGTAAACCATAACAAGATATATACCGATGCAATTGGATAAAATATGTTGATGTTAAAATAATGAATAAATGGTAAGTAATAGCCCTTTCAGCCCAGTGGGCGTTGCGCGCCTGGCATCATACATTTGTGCCCTGGTGCCGAAATGTTTATGTAATATGGACTGGGGCAAAATCTGTGCAATCAGTAGTGCAAGTCTGTGCCTTGCTGCCCGAATGATATGTATCAGCACTGATGTGGACAGAGAGGCCAGGTTCTACAGCAATGCTCCGTGGATGACTGCTAGCAAGGGTTTTACTTGCGACGTGATGGTGACGATGCAACCCTCCCACTCAAACTGAATGATTGAATGGAGTGAGAGGTTCAGTAACTGTCCAAGGAAAGCATTTATCACAGGAAGGAATTACACTACAGAACTGATCCCTGGAGATATAAGAATTGTAGCAACACTCAATGTGATAGGTTGGATGAGGTTTGAAAGAGGAACTTCAGTGTGAATATTTTGGTAACTGCAGAAATGAAATGAATGGGATCTCCCTCGAGATCACATTCATTCTAAAATTTCCATAAATTCCTAATAAATGTTTTTGAGGGAATTTCGAAGTAACCCCTTAGCTGATCATTGCCATCTCCTCCCCATCCCCTAGGCCTCATGTTCCCCATTTATGTGCCTGGTGTGACTATTTGAGTTATAACTACCCCCCCTCCTCCGATCTCCTCCTTCACATACTTTTTCCTGTGAGGGGAGTGTGACAACCTATGCCCAGGGAGAGGTGAGACAGAAGCCACGTCTTATATGATGACTTCCCACAGGTGGTGATTCCTACCTGCACCTGAAGCAGGTGTGGCCGCTTTGTACAATGCGGGTTAGATCGATGGCAGATTTTCGGGACAGCCACATGAGATGAATTTACATGTAATTAATATAAATGCGGAAAAAATGTGCATAATTCATAATGAATAGTTATCCTGAAAATGTGCCATCGGTCCAAGCCCCCCAGACCAACAATGGACACCCCCTGCATCTCTAAGGTATTTTACTCTTTTGTAATGGATTTTTCCCATTGTACACTGTGTGGCAGATTTACAAGCCCCTTGCGTCATTTTTGCTCCGCCGTTGCGTCACTTTTTGTGACGTAGCGGCGGCGTAAAAATGCGGCCCATTTACAACGTGCCGCATCTAGGGAGATGCGTCACGTTGTAAAGCCCTGCGACACATTATACCTGCGTCAGGTATAATGTATGCAGGGTGGGCGTTCCCACGCAAAAATGCCTCGTAGAAGTGACGCAGTGAAATCTACAAGATTTCACTGCGTCACTTTTAGGACGCCACTGCGTCAAAACCGTACGCCTGCTTGAAGCAGGCGTAAGGAGTGACGCAGTGTTGTGGGAATAGGCCTCAAAATCCATTGCTGGAGTTGCGTCGTGCTTGCGACACGACTCCAGCAATGCGTGACTTTTGCCCCAACGGATGCGTCAGAATTTCTGACGCATCTGTCAATCCTTGCGCCATGGTGCGCCGTATTGTAAATACAGTACATCCATGATGGCGCAAGGGTTTCTCAGAGTGGCGCAGGGAAAGTGACGCATCTCTACAGATGCGTCACTTTCTTGTAAATCTGCCCCTTTGTGTGTACCCTGTGAAATAGTAACTGAAGAGCAGACTACCTTTAAAGGTAATCGTTCAGAGCTTTGTGTGCTGGTACCATGCATGTATTTGTGCGTCATATGCAGCTTGACACTTTCCAGTATGTAAACGCACGCCTGCTAGTTCACTTTTTTCTGTTGAATCCTGTGGCTCAGATCTGCATTCTGTGGGCTAAGGGAATTCCTAACATGGGACACAGGCCCAACACTGCTCTGGTTTTCTTGATCTTTTTTCAGTTTTTTCCTGCATCCTATTCTTCCTTCTGCTAACGGCATCATGGACTTCTGTTTGCTACATCTCTTGTACGTGTGCAGAGGGTATGTTTCTTTTCCCCTAGACTGTTGCTGAACATGTTCATGCTCAATGTGGACAATAAGGCCTTAGAACAAAATCTACTGACTACCCCGAGATCTCAACTACCAGAACCAGGAATTCCTGTCTGTGGCTGTGCCTGCAGCCATGGCATAAAACTTGAGGGCCTTATTTACAAGCCCCTTGCGCAGCCTGTACGTCGCTTTCTCCATATTAAAAGTGACGCACTGGTGGCGCAAGGGGCTTGTAAATAAGCCCCTGAGTCTTTAAACCAGGGCCCAGCAGAAAAAACATTGACCATGTTTAGTCCCTCAACTGATGAAGACTTTCAGCAGTATAAAAAGGACATGGTCACTGCTGAGTGCCACCAAGCAGTTTACTGAGACCACCACCACTCTTCCAGCTGGCAAAAGCCTTCCTCCTTCCTAGGCTTTCCAATCCGACGGGGGGGCGGGGGTCTTCTACTGCTCTGGTAGGAGCCACGTGTCAAGAAGGAGATGCTTGAAAGTGAAGGACAAGTTCATTACCGCAGCCTCAACTGAAGTAAAGTAGTCCCAATGACTCTCCATCGCCCTTTCTTGGAGAAGTCTGAGGAGCCACATCCTTGGGGGGAGCCTTACCTTACACTGTCACCACTGGACTCAGGAAGGTGCTGATTCATGATTACTCTCATTGGTGGAGATGGCCACGCTCTCCAGTGCCCACAGCTGGCCTCATCCCAGCCACTTCGGCCCCGGTTGGCACCTGAAGGACTTCAGCAGGAGGTAAAGAGGCTAAAGCTTGTTAATGATGTCATCATTACTTCTGAACAACGATAGGCGTGAGCGAATTGTGTAACGTGGAACTGTCTAATCTTGTAAGATCTCTGTGTATTCAGCAATAGTATCGTGTTTGACCCTCTAAGATTTGTCTGGCTCTGCTGTCTATGGCCTGCAATTGCAAGACCTCTGTTGATGTTTCCTCTGTGCCCCTTTCTCATTCATAAACATACCCGCACCAACGTGGAAGGTGAAGAGTGAAAAAATGAAAGTGCAGAGGTGTAGAAAAATGAGAATCCATGTGAAATTGCATACCTGAATTTTCCGAACAGCCTGTCATTTAGCTCTTTAGGCAATATTTTTCACCAAAAAGGAATTATTGTGGCGAGTGAACCCCACCACCATATGATCACAAGACAGTGGCTCGAAATACTAAGCCCTGTTGGCAATCTAGTGTGTACTACCTGCGCACTGACCGCTCTGCGAACAGGGCTTCATTTTGCAGTGCGACTAATGTACTAATATGTCATATCTCAAAGCATACATTCAAATGAGGTCGCTGAACATTCTGACTCATGAAAATGAATTAGGCAGGGGGCCTTCTGTGACCAGCCAATACCTGCGAATGCGGGAATGGAGCCGGCTGGGTAGAGCAGACCTCCATCCCCAAGTTCATAATTCCTCCCAGGGAACATTTTTATCTAAAAGCAGACTGTTTCCTTGGGACACGGGATGCTTCTTAAGAATAAATGGTGCCCGAGGCCACTCACCATGATACCCAAAGTTGCAACTGCCCCTGGTGACAGTTTCTCCTATATGAATCATTTACTATTCAGCTCGAATGACTGTCGCTGAAAACTGATGGTTCGCAAATGCAGTCTCCCATCTCACATATTTCAGTGTGATTCGCAAGTAGAAGGGGGTGTCCGCTTCGTGCCCCCTCTATTTTGCCATTTGGAATGAGTTGTAAAAGTTCCTTTGTGAGTCGGCAATACTTTTCTGACTCTCAAAGTAACTTTTGAACGTTGCAGCATATACTCATTGTTCCCAGCCTTTGTTTCTCTCCCCAGTCATGCCTTTACCAACTTTGGTTATTATTCCAGTTATAATTTTGGTTCTTTTTGACAGCTTGTTCAGTCTTTCACTGTAAGAGAGATCAGTCTGAAACGTTTACTTATATGTGAAGTGCGCAGATATCTTCCTGGTAATGGAATATTATGAAGTCTTTATTGTTTCAGCCTCGGCCATCACAATGTGTATCATTAATAAATAATAACAAATACAATCCTCAACAATAAAATCATTGACATTACAAAATAAAACCAATGAGGAAAATCAGCATATTTCTGCACCCATATAATAAACCAAATTACTGGCCATAAGATGCTAATTATATCACCAGCAAACTGATTTCCGTTAAATGTATGCCTATCAAATAATGATAATTCAGTTCATCCTATATAAAAGTGAGGATTAGTAAGATTCAAAATACGTTCCTATATTTCCTTCCTCAAAATCACCCAAGTGGGCCATAAAAGAGGCAACAGATGAAAAAATAATCCAATTTGTAATATATTACTGATGGCCCTTTTTAAAGTGATTACTTATAGTAGCAACCCTAGATATGAGCTAGCAAAGTGATTCCTATATGAAATAAGTTTGATACCTAGCTCGTGGTCCAAGGGGATTAGGGGAGTACCATTTCCTAGCTTTATCAAAGAGCCTAAGAAGTTATTCTCTATTAATTGCAGCTTTTTGACTTTTGTAAGGCCCCAGATTTCAGCAGTCGAAACTACTCACTCTCTCGAGGTACAGCCCATTCATGGAGAGTTGACTTCTAAGCGTGGGGGGCAGTTTTCATCCAGATGTTTATTTTTTAAACATTACGGGTCAGTCTGTGCATACAGTGTCACTCACCGTAAGGATATTTGGGGCCCTGGGCAAAACGTATTTTGGGCCCACCCCTTCAGAGCAGCTTTGAATTTTATTACACATTTTCTGCTAATTCAAGCCCACATAATGCAAAGCAATATTTAGTTATACTTAAACTTTCAAACATGGGGGGCACTCAAAAATAGCTGTAATATGTCTTGCCCAGGCACTGGGTAGAGAGAGTGAGAGTGAGAAGCAGAGGTAGGCAGGGAGCGTGGTTGAGATAAAAAAAATATAAAAAGAGAAATATAACTTTGCCAAGGGGCCCCTGAGAAGGTGGGGGAGCTGGGCAATTGCCCACTTTGTCCATACTTTAAAACGTATCTGTGGGCTTCAAGTTTTCAGTTATGAGATAGCAAGAAGGTATCATCTACATAGAGAAGAGTGGGTACTTTTGTGCCAAGCAATTTTAGAACATAGAAGTTTGGCTATCTCAAATATGCTACACTATCATTTAGAAAAAGACTAAATAAGAGAGGAGCCAAAACATAGCTTTGGCAAAGGCCAATCCTACATTCTCCTGATTGCCAGTAGCAAAGACAGGCCGGTGTTGCTGTATGAATGTTGCTGTATGAATAGCTGTTAATAGGGACTGGTCATTCGCTAGTTGTTGTACTGTATTCCAAAACTTCAACCAACTGCCCAAATCATAAGCTGCCTTTAAGTCAACAAAGGTCAGATACAGTGGAATTTCCTTTATATGGACATACTTTACACAGATGGAGTGTAGCCAGATGGCCTGATCGAAAGTTCCAAGCCCTTATGGAATCGGGCTAGGGTGTATACTAAGATGTAATTTGTGTCAACTCAGTCCTGTAGGCAAAAGATTTTTCCATCTCCATCCAACAAGGAAATCGGTTCGTAATTTACAGCATCCCTTTTTATGCAGTAGGACTATAATTACTGATTGCCAGGATGATGGGATGGAATTACCTGCACTGTAGACCTTAACTAATAGACTGGGGTCTGCTCAGCATTGCGTGGTAACAACACGGTTGTTGTAACGACCGCGTTGTAATGGCATCGCGGTGTAATGACCGCGATGTAAAGGTCGTTTCTATCTTCTAATTAATTTACGTCTGTGGGACGCCTTTGAGGATATGACAGTGAAGGATCGGGTTGAGAGCGACCACAATCCTTTATGTGCAACTTTTGATTTGCTCCCAGGGAGGGCATCCATCCGACCATGTACTATGATGACCACTCTTGAAGTGGTCCCCACTAACGACATGCGAGGACTGAAGTGGGCACAGTTAATAAGAAAGCCTGATACCATAGCAGCCATTAATGCAGGCATAGACGGGACATTAGCTGAGATAGAGGCTTGTGTAGCTACCACTGAGGTTCCTGGGAACATTATCGAAATTCATAATAAATTCTTTGCCCACTTACGCTCGCTCTTTATGAGGCACCATAAGAGTAATGATTCACAACGGACTAAAGGTACCTCTAGGTTCAATGAGGAATGCACTAAGGCCCGCAGGTTTCTATGGGATATGATTAAGGCTGGTGATCCGGCCATAGTTCGGGCAGCTAGAGCAAAATATAGAAGGGCCCAGGAACAGGCAAAGAAAGAGTGGAATGAAAGCAGATGGCAGGAACTCAGATTAGCTTGCGCCAGTAACAATTCCAGGCAGTTCTGGAACATAGTGAAGTGGGGTAGAGGAGGCCATCCGACCACACCACAGAATCATGTAACCCAGGAGCAATGAATGGGTCAACCACTTCAAACCTCAATATGTGAGTAGTATAACTGAAGGTAACCAATCCGATCTACCACATTTGTTTTATCAAGGCACACCGTTTTTAGAGGATGAGGTTATCACTGCTCTACGCGCAGTAACGGGTGGAAGAGCTCCAGGCCCATAGGTATCCCGGCCGATATATATCTTCATGATAAGCAAAAATGGAGCAGATATATTGTTATAGTAGCAAATGCAATTGCTCGAGGTGCCCGGTTCCTGGAAGGGGGCGGAGATCATCCCGGTTTTTTAAAAAGGCGACAAATCGCTCCCAGGCAATTACAGGCCCATCAGCCTGATAGACTCCCTACAAAAAATAATGGGGCGGTTAGTCTTAAATAAAGTCCAAGAGTGGATTGAAGAGCGGTCCATCTTGTCCCCACTGCAGGCTGGGTTTAGATCGCACATCAGTACAATTGATCAGGTGTTTAGGTTCCAATTAATATACTGGAGATCGGTGGTCCTAGGCAAGGGCAGCTTATATGCTGCCTTTGTTGATCTCAAGTCAGCCTTTGACTTAGTGCCCCGCAGGAAATTATGGATAGTGCTGCAAGAGATGGGGATGTTACCTGAATTGCTTTCCCTCATTATTAGACTCCATGAGGATAACTTCGCCCACATTCGCTGGGGCGCGCAGGGCAATGTAACCAGCTGCTTTCCCATAGAGAAAGGTGTGTGGCAAGGTTGTGTAATGGCCCCCACATTGTTTTCTTTGTACATTGATGGAATTGTAAAGTTTTTAGAGTCTACCCCAACTGATGCCCCCGTTCTAGCAGGTGTAAAAATCCCGATTTTAATGTTCGCTGACGATACATTAATTATTTCTATAACGGCGAATGGTCTACAGCGAGCATTGAATCGTTTCGAGGAGTTTTGTTTACTACGGGGTTTGGAAGTCAATGTCTCCAAAACAAAATTTATGGTGTTCAACCCTCATAAGGGATTTAGAGGAGGCTTACTTATGAACGGCCGCCCCCTAGAACA
Organism: Calotriton arnoldi; assembly: GCA_963921515.1. Lineage (NCBI taxonomy): Eukaryota > Metazoa > Chordata > Amphibia > Caudata > Salamandridae > Calotriton > Calotriton arnoldi. Next base: position 1,893,765 of record CAWUFW010000136.1, read on the forward strand.
AGTTAGTTCCTTTACATACTTGGGGGTCATATTACAGAACGACATGAGATGGGATCAACATCTTGACATGGCCACATTAAAGCACCGGCAGCTATCTGGAGTTTTACAATCTGAATACAACACCTCTACAAGAAAACCAGTTAGCCCGGTGCTTCAAATATATAATATGAAAGTGGTCAGCTCTGCCCTATATGGAGCGGAACTTTGGGGGTTCGAAAAGATGCTAAAGTTAACCGTTGCAGAAAATAAGTTTTTCCGAAATATCACGAACCTCCCGCAAAGCACCCCCTTACGCCCATTGTTATATGACCTAGGCAGGAAAGCACTGGCCGATGCAGCAAGACTCCGCCCTATACTATACTGGCGAAGAATCTGGTCAACCCCTGAACTGGCAACTTATGCTGCAGGTCTAAAAGACCTAATCAGCGCTGATTGCTTCCACAAAATCAAATGGCTCAGGGAGGTCAGAGCTATCCTAGTAAGTATGGGTTTGGAAACGCTCTGGGTGAATCCCTCAGTTGTGCCTTTTCCGCCAAAGGAGACCCTAAAAGAGAAATACTGGGCCACCATTATTTCTAACACACACAGAAATGCGGACATGTCCTCTCTCATGGGCTGTTTTATGGACTTTAAACCATCCCCACACCTGGAGCAGTACTGGGACATAATAACAAAACCTCAGGAGCGGAAATTATATTTTCAGTTCAGGGTAGGCTCACTTCCCATTAGGTCCTACACAGCAAGATGGATCACAGAGGGTGACAGAGTTTGTCCCACGTGTATGGCCCAGACAGAGACAATGGCCCACTTGTTGTTCACCTGCCCCGCGTATGTAGGGCTGCGTCGTGCATGGCTGGCACCAATCTGTAGGACAATGTGGACTAGAGTGAGTGGAGAGACACTAATAATATTGCGCACGAACACGTCAGCTCCCATCGTAATTGCAATGGCAAAATTTCTCGGATGGTCTTGGGTCATCAGATTGAAGGCACTATAGGCACTTTTGAAGGGTTCGTTAAGTCAATTCTATAAGGTCTGAATTACATCTAATAGTATGAAATGTATTTTAATTACTGTAATTCTATATATCTCAGGCTCTAATGTTAGAAATGAACTCTTATTGATTTTATGCCCTAGTACCTTATAGTAATTTTTAAATGTTTTATTCTTATATAGTAATTTTAATATGTTTTATTCTTATATGGAATTTTCGACGTCACGAAGTGCCAATCTTTGGTTTTAAATATATATATATATATATATATATATATATATATATATATATATTATATCATGGAGTTTTATTGTGTATGTATGTACTGTGCTTTTATGACTTGACGTCGAATAAAGCTTGTTGGATTGGATTGGCTGTATGAATAGCTGTTAATAGGGACTGGTCATTCGCTAGTTGTTGTAGTGTATTCCAAAACTTCAACCAACTGCCCAAATCATAAGCTGCCTTTAAGTCAACAAAGGTCAGATACAGTGGGATTTCCTTTATATGGACATACTTTACACAGATGGAGTGTAGCCAGATGGCCTGATCGAAAGTTCTAAGCCCTTATGGAATCGGGCTAGGGTGTATACTAAGATGTAATTTGTGTCAACTCAGTCCTGTAGGCAAAAGATTTTTCCATCTCCATCCAACAAGGAAATCGGTTCGTAATTTACAGCATCCCTTTTTATGCAGTAGGACTATAATGACTGATTGCCAGGATGATGGGATGGAATTACCTGCACTGTAGACCTTAACTAATAGACTGGGGTCTGCTCAGCATTGCGTGGTAACAACGCAGTTGTTGTAACGACCGCGTTGTAATGGCATCGCGGTGTAATGACCGCGATGTAAAGGTCGTTTCCCCTCTGGGAGTAATGTAACCATGCTGGGGGTAGAATCAGACATATCTTCCGTGTGCAAAGTATCAGTTAAGACAGCAGGTTGCATGATTTGTCTCATTCCACAGTGTTAGGGCATCAAGTTTGTTTTTTGCTCTGCAGTTTCTTTTAACTATTCCTTAACTTATGATTGACAGTTAATTTTTTCTTTCCAAAAATGTATCAAACCAGTCTAAGTATCAATTCCTATTTCGTCCTCTAGACTATTTTGTAGTTGATCATGTTGCTGCAACTTTCCAGTCTCTACTTCGAATAATTCGAGGACTAATCTTTTATCGCCTTTGGTTGCTATAAAGCTGGCCTATAGAGTGTCGGCTAGCTTTTCTAGTAATATCAGTATCTGCTGATAGTGTCTTTCCAAGTTCCATTTTATCCCTTTTGTATTATTATTTGTTATTATCCCTAATGACAATTGAACAAGTCAATGTTCGTAATTTTCAGGGTAGAGTGATTAATAGTCAGACCGTCTATCAAAGGGTTGAGATTGATTTCTGTTCTTTTGACCACCTTCATATTGATGACCCTTTTCCAGTACTCCAGGTTGATTAAAACGTAGTCTATCAGATTTTCATTACTTACAGATCTAGAAGTATAAGGACAGGAGCAGTCAGAACTGGTGCAGCCATTTACAAAATGTAAACCACAATTCAATAACAAGAAAGTAAAATATTTTCCCCTTTGGGTTTTTCTTTTTCCCAGAATAACTGGTTTGGGTGCCCCAGTCCTCGTCCGCTCCAGAAATTAGCTTTTCCACAATACCTCAGAGAGGATCAGTATTAAAATCACCACACACCAGTGCAAAGAACACTTGAGTTTCTGCATCAGTTATTCGCCGTCCTACAGTTTTTGTCTAGTGCCTCCATGATCAGCTGTTCTTTGCAGCTTTGGTCTTGTGGAAGGAAAATATACAAGATGTCAACAGTCTAATTTGTGGGTGTAAGTCTAGTCAGTCTTGTATGTAAACCATTCAGCGGGGCATTGTGGATTGGCAACTGCTATATATTACCTCGTGGTCCGGGAACCCCTGGGTGACCATGAAGCCTGCTCAGGGGGTCCACGACTGTAAAAGATAATTAAATAACATTAATAGATTAATAAAGTGTATATAAATAAAGAAGCAAACTTGAAAACTGAACATTTTAAAACGTTCTGTAAATGTGAAGGAATTTGAAATTGAAGGCTAAAAATACATTTGGCATCCTCAAACTGATCGTGCGAGTAGTGAAATTATTACAGCTCCAACCTTCCCATTAAGTTTTGATTTTTTTTTTTATATTTGTTTGTGAATGGAATAAATATTTCATCATTTGTGTATTTGTTTGATGAATGCTCGTTTTTGTATGTTTTTTGTTATTATTTTGAGGTTCAGATCATCGAAGATGCTTAGGGTAGGGTCCCCGACTTCCAGTCATGACTCAGTAGGGGTCCTCAAATTGCAATAATAATTCAGTGGGGGGCCCCAAGTTCCAGTAAGGATTAAGTGGGGGGTCCCTGGAAGCAAAAGGTTAAGAACCACTGTTCTAGACTGTCTACTCCTCCATGCTGGTAATTGAGATGGGTCATATCAGTGGGTGTAGCTATCACAATTCTAAACAGACTGTGAGACTGGTTAAGAAGGTTTGCTTTTTCTAGTGTTGTTTAGGGCCGGCAGCCATGTCCAGGATGTTGGTGGCGGAGATTTATTGTCATAAGGATTACTTGATTGCCACATATTTACAATTCTTGTATTTCATGACCTTCAGAAGGATTTGGGTCTACTCACTTTATATTCTGAGGGTTTATTAGTCTCGAGACGAGACAACATTGAATATATTAAGCACCCATGATCCATTCAGAGGCTTAGATTAGTTGACATCTGTAAAAAGATCTACAACATAGAGAAGAATGTGTGTCCAGAGAGCTAGCAAGTGCTGACAGAGCTGATTCGATCTGAGGCACCCTTTTAGCGAGAGTTTCCGGGTTCTAGGTGGTAAAGGAAACTGCCAGTGGATGGGCGTGTCTCTGCTTGCCATAGGGGCCAAGGTAAATTGTTTGCAAGTAGTTTGCTCTGCGAGTAAGCAGTGAAGTGGCTCTGGGAGAGGTGAACGTTTTTACTAGCATCTTGTGGCTGTGTTCTAGATTTTGGTTTAAAAGCCCTTCTCCTGATGGGATGTTTTGCTAATTTGCTATTTTTCCTCTTTTTTACGGGGGTTCACTTTCTGGTTCTTCTGTTTGCATATCATTATTGTATGTTTTTTCTCCTTGTGTAAGAATTTGGAGTACAGAGGACACTGCAAATGATTTCAACCCGTAAGCTTGAATAGTTGAACTAGGCTCAACATTCACCATAATGACTGCAGGCTCAGGCTCATATTTAGTAAATATGGATGGAATACACAACATCTGTTTCCCCTTTCTGTTTTTGCATTTTTTCTTGAAACTCCTAATAGGCGTGTTGACTGCCTTTGGCAGTGCTTTCTTAGCTGTTATTGTTTCTTGTGTCCACGTTACTGCACACTTTAGTTCTGCCCCCTCTGTTGCAGTGCTTGGCTTCTGGGTCTGCATTCCTTTGGTAGGTGATGTTTAAGGTCTAGCAGGTCCGCGGCTCCTTTTGGGATATGGCCAATGACAACGCTAAAAAGACTTTAGCGGAAGAGTTATTTTGTCTGTTATGGTCGCAATATTAATTATGGACTTGAATTGAGTTAAAACTTGTAATATTGTAGCCAGTAATGTTGAAATATGATCTGATCCTGCTAATGATTTTTCAAACAAAGAAAATATGGAACTCACTATTTTTTGGGGCGACTGCATAGCTTCTGGGCTGACAATGTCTCAATCTATCAGTCGGTATGATGCATTTGTTGTAGGTCTCTGAGAAAATCAGTCTGCAGTGTCTAATTGCGAGCTATCTATGTGCTTGACTTCTCTTTTGGTTTACAGAACGGTCAAACCCTCAGCAGACTTAGTAGTCTGAGGCTCAGATCTTAACACGAATGAGACATCTGGGAGGGTCTAATCAATTGGAGAGGAAGAGTTCACTAAGGGAAAGACTTCAGTGGACCTTAGGGGTGGGGTTACATGATTATGATTTATTCAGGGTATTTATGGATAGGTCCTCCTAGGCACTCTTGTTTTCTCTTAGCCTCTCATACAAGGTTCCATTTGAGATAGAAGCTTTAGGTAAGGAGACCAACAGCCTTTTTTGGAATCTTAAAGATCTTCTTGGTGCCAATACATAGGATTGCAGCTTATCAATCGTAATACCTCAGTATATTGGTAGTAAGTTTGTGATGTGATGTAAGAAATCTGTCTAAAACAGTGGCAGGTATAGAGCAAAACTAACAACTATTAATTAGTAGTGACTAAGGAAATTGAGCCAAAAAGGCATATTAGGATTTAGAGTCCCAAACAGTCCAGAGGGGCGAAGAAAGAAAACACAAAAGGACTTGGGGACTGGCTGTGCCACGTTTTCCGCTTGCAATAATGCGATACTCAATAGTAATACATGATAACACAGAATAATTTGTTGTAGGGCTGAAGAGCCACACCATGGCCAACCACCATCACCAGCTCCTGGGGAGGGACGAGCACAGTGGTATGATGGGGTATCCTACAAAGCAAACAACCTGGAGCAAAGAGGCGAGAGTGGGTACAGATTCATGCCCAGCACAGGCACAAGTGTAGTGATACCATCAATAGTAGGAGGTATGGGAAGAGAAAGTGTGTAACAAACATGCAGTCTGACCCCATGCTCTGCTTCTAATACCAGAAAAGGAGTGGAGGGATGAGATGTGGGTAGTGCAAATCTGTAAAGCTGTGATACTGCTGCAACACTGCTTGCTCTGTGCCAAGTATATGTCAGTACAAGCACAGTCCTGTATGTGCCAGGTGCCTTACCACCTATTACCCCCAGAAGCTATTGAGAAACAAGGGTGGAATTGTCTGGGTATAAGACTTTTGTTTGGCTATATGGTGGGTTCAACTCGGCTCCGCGTTGAGTCACAAGCCTCACCAGCACCACCTTCCTATCCAGCCACCTCATCTCCTCTCATGCAGCTCCTGCCTCTAGGCACAGCAGTGTACCTCCACAACCTCACACAAGTCTGCAGCCGAAGCGCTCCAGGTCCTGCGGCACAGCGGCCACCAAGGGTAGGAGGATACGAAGATCGCCATAGATGGTGGTGCAATCAGATATCAAGCAATGCGAAAAGCTCTAGTTGCTCGCCTGAGGCCCAAGAGCTGATGTTGATCCAAAATGGAATAAGGACAAGTGGCCAAATCAGCGGGGTTAGGCGGTCTCACACGCAAGGGGAGAAGAAGAGAGATAGATGTGGAGCGGGGCACGAGCTCGCCGGCTACCTCTGTGAACTCTTGCTGTGGGTGCTTCTCACTGGAATGAGAAGCAACAATCACTAGGCAATGCTCTATCATAAAAACATTAAATGTGTAAATATGTTATGTTCATTATTAAAGCACCTCATTGTAATATCGTAGAAAGTCCTGGGTAGTTCCGTTGCATTAATAGAAGTGATTTATATATTCTGTCTTTGGTTCCTGAAGAATGGCATTTTGAATAATGTACTTTGTTCCGCTGGCCTCTAATAAAAACGATCTTATAAAAAAAAGTGCCAAAGAGAATAACAGGCGGTCCCTCAAAGTGGAGTTACAGTGCATGCTATGCGTCCGACTGTTGCCATTTCATTCCTTCATCTTTCTTCCCTCAGACGCTCTCGATGTATCTTGGGATGTTGTTGATTCTGCCAGGTAATTGCCTGGCACAGACAGCAGAACCGTGCCTTGCTGCCTCTTGTTCCTCTATGCCGATGTGGGGGTTGGCAGGAGATCTGAGCTCCTCTATACTCACACCCTGTGCCTCTTTGTCTCGTCCTGATTGTTTATGCTGATGATAATCTTCGAAAACCCCATTTTGTGTGCCTTTATTCCGACAAAAGGCCTGTTTTACATAATCACAGTGAGGACGCTGCCGCGGGCCGGCACTCTTGTTTCGGCATGCGTTAGGAAGGAGCTAATGCTGAATGGAATAAACAAGGCCCATTTATCTCCCCTTTCTTCCAGTCTACCCACTAGCAAAAACTAAAGTCTGCCATCGAGTCAGCACACAAGCTGTAGCTCAGTCACACAATACACATGTGCCACAATGAGTCTACACACAGTCACTGGAAAAGATCCTGGAGGCAGACAGTACTGACTACGGGGGTCTTTTAGGATTTGGTCCCGGGGAACTCGCCTCAGCCAAACATCTCATTCCCAAGACCCATTTAGAGATGGGATATCCGCGGTTGGATTAGCCCATCCCCCACGAGTGTACCACCTTTAGGGACAGATTTATCAGTTTCTCAAGCAGCGCAGTGCAGCAGCCGCAAATGCTGCACTGCGTGAGAAGGAGAGAGCAGGAGAGCGCCATATTTACAGAAAAATAGCACTCTGCTCCCCTCTCCCTAACGCTGGCGCAGAAATGTACGGCAGTGCGCCATGGACACACCTTTGCATCATAGGGCAAGGGTGTCTCTGTGAGTCTAGCATAGGTTTTGTACTGGAAGAGAACCCTTCCAGTAAAAAATACTATGCTTAGACTAACTTTAAACATTTTCCCACTTTATATGTGTGCTGTACAGTGCAGCACACATGAAAAGTCGGAGAATAAAGGAGAAAAAATGCATTTCTCCTTCATAGCGCCTATCTCAAATGGGCGCTATTTTCTGGTGCTAAACCTACTTTTTTAAGTAAATAGGGTTTAGCATCAGAAACCTTGGGTGGTTGCATGAGAACCCCCAGGCACCACCCATGGCACGCCTCCTTGGCGCTAAGTAATGCAAATAGCGCTGCTTTTCATTACTATCAAGTGATTTTCCATAGGTAACAAAAGATTTAGCGTTGTTTTGCGTCACTTTTGTGATGTAAACACAGCGTTAAATCTTAGTAAATTGGCCTGTTAGTACGCTAAACGGCCTGCCCGTTGTAGGAGTGGCCTGGTAGCAAAGATTTCCCTGCCTCTGTCTCACATGGCAGGGATGGCGTGCTTGGGCAGGGAAAATCATTAGATGCCCCAACAAGCACGAAGAGAACACCCTGCGTGTCGGTGCCATTGATCTTTCTTGTTTTCTAAAACACCCTAATTATATAGTTGTTTCTGCAGAACAACAAAAATGCCAGCCACCTGCCAAGAGGTGGCGGGCAGTCGCCATTTCTGTTTTGTCGAAAGTGCTTCCACCAGGTCGATGGAAGCACCTACGGCAAAATGATCACCCACACGGTGGGGATCTTTAAATATGGTGAAAGTTATGTAAATAAGATTTACACACCTACATTTAACCAGTAACATTGTAGAAAACACTGTAGGATTTAAAGACTACACTACATGGGGCACTCCCCAGTGACTTTGTTTTTTCAAGAAAATGAGGGCAGAATGGTACATTTTATGATTTAAAACCACTTTACATGGGTTGGTGAACTTCGTGACAGGAAACTGTAGGAAAAGTAGTGCAAAATATTGTATTTCAGCGCCCCTTTGGCTGGTAACACTTTTTCAAAACATGATAGGCGTTGTCAACTACTTCATAGCCTTGTTTTGCTGGTTTTTCCCCAAGGTGGACACATGTTTTGAAAGAAGCCCTGTCTAAAGCACATTGTCCCCATACGATTGGCCACAGCCATTTTACGGGGGAAGAGGCATGGGCAGTCCTTGACCAAGGAATGGTTGAGAAACCTAGAGCAGAATAAAGCATTCTACAAAGGCGAAGCACCGGTAGCAAGACAAATGGCAACAATTTAGTTTGGGTAAAAGAACAAAACAAACCATCTGTAACTCCAGTCCCTGTGTCATCATGCTGTGAAATCACTGGTCAGAATGCATCTTAAGAGACACCAGAGAACGCTACTGTTGATCTGTTTTTATTATTATTATTTTGTTATTTTGTTATTTATATTTTGCTTTTACAGACCCTTAGAGCTGAAAAGATGTACCCTGCTTCCTAATAAGGTGCTGAACGAGCACCCCTGTACCTTTTTTAGTAGGTGCAGGAATTTGTCAGCACCCCAACAACCTCTCATTACCTCTACATCCCTCGTCCTCGACCCAGTCATAAAACATGAGGTGATATTCACTGACAGGAAACAAAACAGGAAACGCTTTCTAACTCCACCCACCCTCCTGCCAGGTGCTATAATACTATAGCCAGAGCAAAGCACTTCCTGTTTTGTTTCCTGTCGGTGGATTCGGACGGGGGACGCTGAGGTGACTCCCAGGCTTTTACCTCCTTCAGTGTGTTGTTTCCATGCCTCTCCTTCTGCTGGGCTATAGGAGTGCCTGGAGACCATCGTGGGAGCTCCTGGTGGTCGGGACGGGTGGTTGGTCTCCTGGACCCGTGAGTATGCTTCTCTGCCGGGAGCCCTGCTTGCTGGGCTTGGTTGGGATCCCGGTCAGCGTTTCCTTGTTACCGCCGTTGCATCGCAGATGCTGGATGGGGGCTGCATTGCCTGTTACCACTTCTTGGCCCACGTCAGTCTCAGCTCCTGCAGAAGTCTTTAGCTTCGCGGCCCCGCGGTACTGGGAGTGGGCCACGGTGCAGATTGCCGGTCGCGGCTTGAGCCTCCTCAGTGTGCGGCGTGGTTGGGAGCCAGTGTGATCTGAAGGGGTGAGTCTCTGGCTTTCTCCTGGGGGTGCGATACCAGAGGCAGCATTCTTTTCTACCTGAAGCCTCTCCCCGTGCTGTCTGCCATTTCAACGTGCCCTGCGGCGGCTGCATGGATCAATGCCTTTCGTGTGGGCGGGCTGCTTTAGGAGGATGAAGCAGTATGTGGTAGCTCTGTCCCTGAATTCTGTTAGTACTATGGGCGGTGTTTTCAGCTAGTTTTATTGCTGTTTGCTGTTCGCCCATGGGGGGGGACTGGTTGGAAGCAGTTTTCTCGGTTTCTAGCTCACCTATATTTATTACTGCACTCCAGGGTAGTTCTGCTGTCATATGTCTGTGAGACAGTATGGGGAAGCATTTTTCTAAGTGCAGACATTGCTCTCCACTTTCATTTTCCTCTTCCCCTGGGGGGAGTCATGATTCAGCCCCTCCCTTGAAGAAGAGTAAAGGGGGTGATGACGACCGGCTGAGGCAGTTAATTTTGGAGACCTTGTCTGCTATGAAGCAAGTAAAAGAGCTGGCTGGTGTTTGCTCTGGAGGGAGGCATGAACTCTACTCTGACATTTCCAGTTCGGATTCTTCTGACGAGTCCTCCTTGGGTGCTGTGGACCTTAAGGAGAAATATATGTCTAAGGATATGTTACCAGATCGTCTTTCCCATGTGAGTGACAATATGGATTCATGTCTAAACTGTACCCCTTGAGAGACATGGAGGATATTATTCTGGAGTTGGTTAATGTGGCCTCTAGTGTGGCCAGTCTGGTGGGGCATCCATCCATGGCAGGATAATGTCCTGAAGGATCGTGCGGGTAAGAAGGTTGATTCCTCTCTAAAGAAGGCTTATGCGGGGTCCCCATCTTGCCATTCGTTCAGGGGTATATGGTGCTTATGTGGCGCAGTCTTTATTGTCCGACTTCAAAACATTGTTCTCTACGATCCAGGATGGTGGCCAGTGTCCTGAGTTGTAGGAATCCATGGAACGCCAGGCTGAGTTTCTTTCTGACATTGGGTTTGACTCTGTAGGTGCTCCGTTGCGGCCAGGCGTAATTTGCTGCTGAAGGGTTGGAACACGGATGCTTTCAGAGGAAGTCTCATCCGGATGCCGGTGCTGGGAGTCAACGTTCCTGACTATGCCACCTTTCAAGGTTCTACTGGCGGACTACCCGAGGTTGGTGGAGACTGAGCAAATTCCTGGCAACCTGGAGACTCACGACTACAGACCAGTGGGTGCTGAGTGTCCTGGAGAGGGGTTACCAGATCAAGTTCCTGTCCCCCCCCCCCTCAGAGTCTGGCACGATTCATACTCCAGTTCCGAAGGATGTTCCCCGTCAGAGGGCTATGTTGTAAGTGGTTCAACTGCTGTTCCTGAAGAAGGCAATCGTCTCTGTTCTGAGGTCAGAGTGGGGTCAGGGCACTTATTCGATCTTCTTTCTGGTCCCGAAGGTTACAGGGGATTTCCAAATTGTAATCAACCTCAGGCCGTTGAATAGGTTTTTCCGGAAGATCCCCTTCAAGATGGAGACCCTGCAATGTGTGATCCCATTGACTCAAGCCGCCTGTGTGATGTCTACCTTGGATCTTCAAGATGCGTATCTGCATTTGCCTGTGGCGCTGGGGTTCCAGAAGTTTCTGCGGTTCTCCCTGCAGGGTTGTCATTGGCAGTTTTGTGTCCACCCTTTCGGCCTGCATTCCTAGCCCAGGGTATTTACCAAGGTGGTGGCTCTCCTGGTGGTTCACCTGCACCTCTAGGGGGTCTCTGTTTCCGTACCTGGACGACTGGCTGCTGCAGGCCCCCTCTACCCTGGTGATGTCTCAACATCTGTCTTTGACCCTACTACGCTCAAAAGTCACTGCTTCCTCCTGAATTTTCAGAAGTGCCACCTTCAACCTGCCACCAGGAGATCTTTTATAGGGGCGGACTTCAACTCTGTTCTGGGCAAAGTATCCCTGCCTCCCGCCCGGATTCAGCATTTGCAGTCTTTGTTTGGGGCTCTGTTTTTTCATCCCTTGGGCCTGCTGCTTCATTGGATGGAGTTGCAAGGGCCCATGGCAGCCTCGGTGTTCACGATGCCATGGGCCAGGTTGCATCTTCGTCCCTTGTTGTGGCCTCTTCACCGTTTTGTTCTTTTTCCTGTTCGGGATTTGTCCTTGGTGGTGCCGGTCCCTCCGAATGTGGTGTGCAGCCTGCAGTGGTGGATTAACGCGTCCTACCTCTCCCGGGACATGTGGTTGCATCCGGCGCCACCGGTGGTTCTGACGACAGATGCCAGTGCCCAGGGATGGGGTGCGACTCTGGGTCAGTGTACTGTGCAGGCTCATTGGCTGGGGTCGGAAACCAGGTGCTCTTCCAACTGGAGGGAGCTGTCGACTGTGGAGAGGGACCTTCGGTACTTCCAGGCCCTTCTGTTGGGCTGCAATATCCTATTGCTGTCCGACAACACTGTGACTTACGTGAATCATCAGGGCAGTACTCACAGTCATTATTTGAATCTTGTGGTCTGTGCTATAGCGAGTTGGGTGGAGCTGCATCTCCAGGCCAAATCAGATCAACACATCAGGGGCACTGACAATGTGGTGGCGGAGTCACAGGTTTCCTTCCTCTCTGACGCTGTGTCTATCTCCCAGGGTGTTACGCTTGGTTTGCCGGAGGTTTGGGACTCCCAGGTTGGACTTGTTTGCTTCCAGGACCAATGTTCTCTTGCCTCTCTTTTGTTCCCGGATTCCGGAGCAGGGGACGTGGGGTGTAGAGGCCTTGTCGCTCACGTGGCTTCCTTGACTGCTGTATGCCTTCCATCCTTTTCCCCTCATTCCTGCGTTCATGTTGAAGGTCCAGTGGGTGGAGGCACACGTGGTGGCTGTTTTACCTCACTGGCCCCGGAGGTCTTGGTTCCCGCTGTTGTTAAGTCTGGCGGTGGGTCCTCCTTGGATCTTGCTGCTGCATCCCTCTCCTCTGAGACCTTCCTCTCCTCCCCTGCTGGTCCCGCTCACCTTAGCGGTCTGGAGGTTAAACGGCTGTCCCTAGGTGGGCTGGGTTTGCCTGACCACATTATTTCCGTGATGCAGGGTTCACATAGGAAGTCCACTTTGTCTTCTTATTCTAAGCATTGGTCTTCATTTGACGGCTGGTGTTCTGTTCGTGGTCTGTCCTCTACTGCTTGTTCCGTCTCTGAGATTCTGCAGTTCTTTTTGGATGGGTTCCATAAGGGTTTTGCTCTGTCTATCCTGAAGGGCCAGTGGGCGGCTGTCAAAGCTTTCCGGGAACTCGCTTCTTTGTCCTCTGCGGATGATCTGTATTGTCCTGGTTGTTCCGGAGCTTTTCTCTCTTCTCCTCTCTGGTCTGGTCTTCGGTGCCTACCTGGGATCTTTCTCTGGTCCTGCATGCTCTTCAGTCCTCTCCTTTACAGCTTTTGTTGACTGTGGATGTCAAGTTCTAGTCTTTTAAGGTGGCTTTCCTGGTGGCAATCCCTTATGCTAGGAGGTTGGGGGAACTTTCTGCTTTGTTTTATAGCCCCTGGCAGGAGGGTGGGTGGAGTTAGCAAGCGTTTCCTGTCAGTGAATATTACTTCATGTTTTATGACTGGGTCGAGGACGAGTAGGACTAAGAGTAATGAAGATTACCGGTAAGTAATCAGGACACCAGAGCTGATACCCTGAGGTAAAATCACTGCTTTGGTTAGCTCTGTGATCTGGCCCACTGATTTTCTCACTCTTCGATTATTTCTCTGCTGACATCATATACTAGAGCATTTATAGTGGAAAATAAGAGCCAAAATAATAGAAGAAACTGGCCAGATAGAGTATAATATCATTGGCAAGAAGGTCAGAGAGAGGGGATGTGGAGAAAGTCAAGGCAGATGAACTCCACAGACCATGAAAACGTGTATAGCACACTGGGCAGTTTCTCTAAGTAGGGTGTGTCTGCCCTGATGAGGTTGAACCTCTTGCTTCACTAGGAAGATACTAGGATATTGCGTCTGTATGCTGCAGACCACCCATTCTGTTCAACGTTCCTGTGTTCAGTGCACACTTCCCTGTTTTGCCACTGTTACGACTTCATACTTTTTACCTTGCTGTTTTAAGGGGATCCTTAATATGATTTCCAACAGGCCAACATCACCGCAGGGATGTTACTGATTTTTTTGTGTAAGGTTAGGCTCTGTTGAAAACTCTCAATAACAACCCCAGGACCAAAGATGATAGTCAGGACCTTTCTACAGTAGATGTTTTGCATCAGTGCCTTGACTTTGCTGAGATATGGCAAAATGTTTGGTTATTTTTTTAGAGATACCCACGGCTTCAATAAAGGAAATTGGTTTAGATTTATGAGGATTAGTCTTCTATCTTCTCCACTTTGCCAAATTTTTCACTTTTTATTGTGGCTCCACCTTCTAGGAAGCAATAATATGTATAAACTCTTAAACCCAATGGTTTTAATGATTCCTAGCAGAAATACCATAGCAGACGCTGGGGAATCCCGCACCTCCACCACAGGGGTGGAGTAAAAAAATCCATATTTATACATGAATGCCATTGTAGAAAATTAGCAGAAAATCTGCCAGTGGGATTCCAGCCAAAAACTTCTCCAGCACTTTAACAGCCAATGCACAAGTGGTTACTCCGCTTCTGGCAGAATTACTGTACCACAAATTTGTGGGCATATTTTCAATTTCCGCTCTCCTCTCAATCAAGTTCTTTGAGTTTTATTTGAACTGACACGACCGGTTTCACACCGGGGTTGTGCTACAGAAAGTGCCTTGAGGCACAATAGGCATTTGCATGTCACTGGTGCACTTTGGTATTACAGAAGAGGTACAGACTCTTGTGAAACCCCTTCACCAGTATAGATGGCACGAGTGCACATTGTGCACCTTCATGATGCCAAGGAGAATTTATCTTATTTGCATGAGGTTGTGGTCCCTTGGAAAGGAGGAAGAACCTTTGCCCTGCACCCATGCAGCATGAAAGAGGCAGGCCATTGGGAGGTGCAATGATTGTGCAATACACATGAAATGATGCACACTGAGTGCACTCCAGATGGTGTTCCCTTGGGAGGGGTTACATAGGGTTTATGGAACCTCCAGGAAAGGGGGTGTATAGTCACATAGTTTACCCACCAGTGGTGAAAAACCATGTCCCCCCTGAAAAAACAGGATGTTCCCCTTGCACTAAAAGGCAAACTAGCAGGTTCAGGCTGCCACTCTGCCTTTCAGGCTTCGCTGTCCTAATGCACTGTCCCAAGCGCATATTATGGTTGCAACATTCCACACGGTTCCGGTTTGCACAGGGCGCAACCACCCAGTGCAATCTCTGTTCTTTGAACCATATTAATGTAATAGGACCCCATAAGGACAAGGACAACTATGCTTAATTGTTTGCAAACATGGCTCAAATTAAATAGAGAAACAAACACAAAAACCTGATGGGAGGAATACTTGCAATTTGTCTAACCACAGGCAATCGCTCAGGGTAGCATTCCCATCCACTAGTGTTTTGACAACCATGCCACCTCAGACTAGGCACACCTATATGCAAAACAGCCTCGGTTCTGCTCCAAAAGGAACAGTTCAGTCCGAACTGCCAAGCCAGGTCCTCTCTGAACCAGAACGCAAGCAACCCAAGACCAGTTTCAGCATAATTGGCCCTCTTCAGTTGGGTGCAGCTTTGTTCCAATGACACAGTGAGCATGGGACCGACGTATGGGCATACCCTAGCCACTTAGGGTGTTACTTCAAGCACACAAAAGGTGATGGGAAGAATGCTTGTACTTTGTCTCACCATTGGTAATCACTCAAGTACAGGGCCGGACTGGCCGTAGCGGGCACTGGGCGTTTTCCCGGTGGGCCGATAGGGTGGGGGCCGGTTTTGGGCCCCTGGGGGGCAGTTTTTGTTACCGGGGGTCGGCAATATCGGCCCCCTGTAACAAAATCGGCCGAAACCGGCCCTCGCAAACTGCTCGGCTGCACCGCCCCTCACCCCAGGGAGGGCCCGCCGAGCAGTTTGCCAGGGTCGGTTTCGGTTCCCAGTCCGGCCCTGCTCAAGTAGCATTCCAACCCATTGTTCTTTTGCCCACCATGCCACCTCAGATTAGACCCACCCACATGCAAATGAGTCTGGTCCTGCTCCAATAGGAACAGTCCAGCTTTGTTCAAAGAACATATAACAGAGAGATCCACACAAACAAGAATACATAATAATTAATATTATATTTTGTCGATATCTGAAATTTTGAATGCATGAACATGTTCTATTTTGAATATAATTATGTTCTTCATCTGTAAACCAATCGTATTTATGTTCTTTTATGTTATTCACATTCGTATAGTTGTCAATAACTGCAGCATTTTTCAACAAAGTTTTTCTTGTTTTGTTTCCCTTTGGCTTTAAGGTAGAGACCTTTGGGTACTTGTATTGGGAAAATCTCCTTCTGCACACAAAGTTGGAATACCAGAGTTTAAGTATGTTGCCAACATGCATGGCGATGAGGTAAGATAGATGTTTGCCTTCTCAAAAAGCATTTACACCCAGTGTGGAAACAATGACAGATACAATGGTTTAGAGTTATTATTTTGATCATTGATGCCAAGTGACGAAGATGGAACAGTGGACTGTAAGTACTAGATGGTATAGAGATACCTAATGGACTACCAGGAGGAAGCTTTAGAAGCATTGGGCTTTTTAACAGCTACTTTGGCCCCCATTCTCAGCAAGCTGGTCATGCCGATTTGGATGCATATGGGGTTTTGCACCTGAATCAGAATTACAAGTCAGGAGCAAATTTCCCACTAATCTGGCAATTTGACCCTGCCCAAATTTCACCACATTTCTAGTTTTGGAACTCAGAGTGGGGGAAAAAGTATTGCATGATCCCCCATTCTGATCTGCAGAACTCATAATAGTTAATACTGTGTAGAGGAAAACCAAACCCTATGTTATTGGTAGTTCCCAAGACAGTATTACCACACGCAAATATCAGCTAACTCAGAATGTTGGCCTTAATAGTTAGCAAAAAAAGTTACATTCACCTAAAAACATGACAAGGCTCAAGACCATTCCATTCGTTGATACCTATTGTTTGACCATAAATAACATTTCAGTAGAAGTGTTGGACCGTGGTGAAAATGTTACTGTAGTGCATGAATCCTACATGTGCCATAAACTAATGGAGACAATTAGAAAGAAGTAGCAAATGTATTGTTAGAATTGACAACTTTTGGAGTGGTTTCCCCTGTCTCCTTTCCTCCTGTTTTTGACTGTGTGCTGAACTTCGTTTTTGCTGGTTTCAGGACCCTGGGCACTTTACCACTGCTGACCACTTCTGACCAGTGCTAAAGTGCATGTGCTCTGTGTGTAAAATGTAATGGTATTTAGTTTCTCCATGATTGGCAAATTTGATTTACTAGTAAGCCCCTAGCACAGTGCACTTTGCGTGCCCAGGGCCTGTAAATCAAATGCTACTAGTGGGCCTGCAGCACTGATTGTGCCACCTCCACGAGTAGCCCTTCAAACCTATCTCAGGTCTGCCACTGCAGAGCCTGTGTGTGCAGTTTTAAACTGCCATTTCAACCCAGCATGTTTCCCTACTTGCCAAGCCCAAACTGTCCCTTTTATTTCATGTAAGGCACCCCTAAGGTAGGCCCTAGGTTGCCCCATGGGCAGGGTGCAGTGTATTTAAAAGGTAGGACATGTACTTGTGAGTTTTACATGTAATGGTAGTGAAAAACTGCTAAATTAGCTTTTCACTACTGCAAGGCCTGTCTCTCCCTTAGGTTAGCATTGGAGCTGCCTTGTAACATCTTACAAATGTATCTTCTGATTGGGAGTAGATAGAAAATTGGAGTTTGGTGTCTCTGGACCCACAATTTAAAAACATATATTTTAGTGAAGTTGGTTTTTAAATTGCAGGTCTGAAAATGCCACTTTTAGAAATTTGGCATTTTCTTACTTAGCCATTCTGTGGCTCTGCCTGTCCCTAGAAAACATGTCTAGGTTGGATGACAGTTGGGCTTTATGAATTCACTCTAGCCAGTCACACACAAAGGGAGTGGAGGTGTGCCCTTTATCCTAATGGCCCATCACCAGGCTGATGAGCCTTCCTGAGCTAGAGTGGGTTTCCCCAAGGAGGTGGTATCTGACCGTGGTACCAACTTCATGTACGTGTACATGAAGGCCATTTGGAAGGCATGTGGAGTTACCTACAAGTTCTCCACTCCTTACCACCCCCAAACCAGTGTGTTGGTTGAAAGGTTTAACCGTACCCTCAAAGGCATGGTTATGGGTCTCTCAGAATCCATGAAGCGTAAGTGGGGTGTCCTCTTGCCATGCCTTTTATTCACCTACAGGAACCAGGAGGTTGGCTTCAGCCCTTTTGAACTTCTGTATGGGCTCCCTGTGAGAGGACCTCTCAGTTTGGTAATGGAGGGCTGGGAACAAGCTCCTAGGAAGCCACCCCAGGACATATTCAATTACATGCTGGCCTTCTGCAACCATACATCCCGCTTCCGGAAACTCGCCCAGGAGAATCTGGAAGCTAGCCAGGAAGACATGAAACGCTGGTATGACCAGAATACCACTCTGGTTGAGTTACAGCCGGTCAAAAGGTGTGGGTGATGGCACCAGTAGAGCCACGTGTTCTAAAAGACCTCTGGTCTGGCCCATTTGAGGTGAAGGAGCGCATGAGTGACATCTTCTACCTGGTGGACTTGCAGACTCCTAGGAACCTTTTTAGGGTCCTGCACATGAACCGACTCAAGCCACATTTTGAGAGGTCAGAGTTGACCATGCTCAGATGATGGGGTGGAAGAGGAGAGTGAACTTCTCCACGACCTCCTGTCTTTCAAAGTGCAGGAGGGGTCAGTGGAGGGTGTGATCCTCTGCCCTACACTGATCCCAGAGCAGCAGAGAGACTGTCGCCAGGTACTGATGCAGTTTGCTCCGCTGTTCTCACTCACCCCAGGAGTCACTCATTGGTGCACTTATGACTTGATACTGGGGACAGCCCTCCTGTAAAGCACAAAACTTACAGGTTGTCTGACCGAGTAAGGGCCAGCATCAAAGAGGAGTCTCTAAGATGCTGGAGTTAGGGGTTATTGAGCCCTCCAACAGCCCTTGGTCCAGTCCAGAGGTTCTGGTCTCCAAGGCTGCTCCACCTGTGTCACACCCAAACTCTGGTTCTGTGTGCACTACTGTGGGCTCAATGCAGTCACTAAGACTGATGCACACCGCATCCCCAGAGCTTATGAGCTCATTGATCAGCTTGGAGCTGCCAAGTTTCTCCGCACGATTGATTTAACTACTGGTTACTGGCAGATTGCCTTGACCAAGGGGGCACAAGAGAGGTCAGGGTTCTCAATGCCAGAAGGGCACTTCCAGTTCTGTGTCATGCCTTTTGGCTTGAAGTGCGCCCCTGTCACCTTCCAGATGTTGGTCAACCAGGTCCTGGCTGGGTTGGATAATTTCAGTGCCGCCTTCCGTGATGAAATTGCAGTCTTCCGCTCCAGTTGGTAGGACCATTTGCACCACGTCCAGGAAGTGTTGAAGGTACCTCAGAGTTCAGGCCTCACTATCAAGGCCAGTAAGTGCCAGATAGGGCAGGGTTCTGTGGTTTCTTGGGTCACCAAGTAGGGGGCGGCAAGGTACCGCCCCTGCAACCAAAGATTGATAGCATTCTGGATTGGGCACCCCCAAAGAACCATACAGAGATTAGAGCCTTCTTATTCCTCACCGGATACTGCAGGAGATTTGTCAAGGGAAATGGCACCATTGTTGCCCCCTTGACAGAGCTTAATTTCAAGAAGCAGCCATGTCAGGTGATCTGGACAGAGACATGCCAGACCGTTTTTGACATCCTGAAGCAAGCCATGTGCACGGCACCTGTGCTCAAGGCTTCTGATTTCTTCAAGGAATTTGTGGTGCAGACTGATGCCTCAGAGCATGGCATGGGGGCTGCGCTTTCACAGCTAAATGAAGAGGACCTAGGTCAACCCATAGCCTCCATTAGTAGGAGGTTACTTCTCAGAGAACAGAGGTGGCCCCAGTTGGCGCTATAGACTTCTAGGCATTGCTTTTTTGATTTAATCTTTAAAAATGTATATCTTGGTTCGTGCATGTTGGACTCTTGTCGTTTTATTGGCTATTTTTACTAAACTGGTGTGGCGTACTTTTGTGGTGTTTTCACTGTGTTACAGTGTGTGTGTGCACAAATACTTTACACATTGCCTCTTTAGTTTAGCCTGACTGCTCTGTGCCAAGCTACCAGAGGTTGAGCACAAGTAAACTTTTAGTGTGTACTACACTTACCCTGACTAGGATTGTGGGTCCCAACTTGAACAGGGTAAATACCTCTGCCAACTAGAGACCCCATTTCTAACGAGTATGATTTATTATTAGTCGTGTTTTGCTTAGTATTCCCTGACAGTGTGAGGCCAGAGAACCATATGTTTTGGGAATTAACTGGTACCGTCTTCACTATAAACCTTGTGCTCTCTGTTGGGGTCCCCCAAGGCACATGTTTTTACATCTGTTGATCAGTTACTTAACTGATCTTAACTTGCCATTTATGTTAATAAGGTGTACAGATATTCAGGGGGTTGTTCAAGGTGCAATTGTACCATTAGCATATAATTTTAAGTAACTTAGTCAAAATAAGATATATTTTGAGATAGTGCTCAGACGCATCATTTTAAAATGTATCATCCTTAATTCTGTTTATTTTCGGCTTCCCCATCCATGTTGCTGACTACATTTTCAAAGGTTAACATCATGCCCCCAACACGCACTCACTCCTGCTTTTCGGGTCATTATGGATTTGAGAACCAAGCTCAATGCCCTTTTATGTCCCACATAATTCTACTGAAGATAAGTTCTCTGCAGCTCTTCATAGAGTTACTTATCTACAGTCGTTCTTGTATGATTTTATCCCATATTTCTGCTAACCATGAATGCCTCCTCAGTGGTTCATTCTGGATAGTTTTGCTTATAGTGTGCATTTCCCCATTTCTACTCAAGATAGATATTCCCTTTTCCTATGTTTTTCATACATTTTCTACCTTATTTTAATCACATTTCAGTATCCCATAAACTTTCCACAGCTCTGCTCAACATGAATTTTCAAGAATTCTTGTCACCATGAATTTCACTATTCTATCATTATCTCCCACAGTTCTGTGCACCATGTGTTTCTGCTACAAACTTGCTCACCACGATGTGAGTCATTGATTTCCCTAGTGCCATGGGCACTGGTGCAAGTTAGCTCTATAGACTGTCCCTTTCACTGACTGAACAGTAAAATACAACCACAATTTCGGTGCATTGGGCCGTAATACTCCTGGACACAGTGTCACTGCAACTGCTTCACTATTGTTACCAACACCCCTGGATATCTCCTCGCTAAGTTGCTCGTCTGTTCCAGTAGCGGCCACTCGTACTACAAAGTGGTGGGGAGGGGAGAACACAAAAACAAGGTATAAATGAAGAAAATAAAACGTACCTGCTCCAACGGCCGCCGCCTTGCTCCCGATTCTCGCTCCTTGTCAGAAGCCTGCTGCACACTGCGCAGGCTCCCAGATCCCAAACTGGCTATTCCCAGCATGTGAGCAGCACTGGAATTGGTCTGAGCGCCTCGGTTCAGGGCTCAGACATAGACTGGAAGCCAGTGTTGGTTTCTCCACCCAGCTGTTCAACACAGCTCGGTGGAGAAAGGCTAAGTGGGCATGACAGTTTGGCCGGCCCAGAGGGCCTGTTAAACCATTATGAGCACTTGGCAGTGCCCACCACTCCCCCTCCTCCTTGGTGCGGCAGCTGTAGCGTCAGGATGGGAGGCCACGCCCCTCGCTCGGCTCACAGCCTGCAGGGCTAAAAATAAAATGATAATACAACATTTTTATTATCATTTTATTTTGGTCCTTTGCCTCTGCTGGCTTTCAGCAGGGGGGGGGGGCGCTCCTTCGCCATAACGGAGGAGCCGCCCCTGGCCTGCTCTCTCTGCCACAAATGTGCTCACCATAAAGTTTGCTGATAAATCATGAGTCTCATCTACTCTTCTGCTCATTATAGGACTTATGTATTTCTGCTCAATGAGGTGTTTTACACAGCGATTAAGAAATGAAGGCAGTAAGCTACAGGCCTGCATTATTTGAGTGGAAATCATGGGATAGATAGCTGTCTGCTAGACAGCTTTCTTTGTCCCCTATTCTGTGCACCTGCACGGTGAGGAGCTCAGCTCCCTTTCACCCACCACAAAATGCACCACAACTATAGACTACTTCCGAACGTGTGATGTCACAAGTCCCTTGATGAGTATGCTGGTATCTCTTGAGTTGTGTTTCTACTTCCACTGATTGCCTGAACTAGGCCACACAGTGTCAGAGTGTTTTTATGGAAGAGGGTAAACGTTTTCCTTTAATTGTTTCTATATTTTTGTTGTTTTATTTTATTGCGCCCACCTATAGCAGTATTGGTTTCTTTGCTCAAAACTTTAATAGTGGATATCCACAATCCAAAAATGTGTTATTTATATGCTAAAGAAGCAGCTCTTTAGCAATCTGTAGATGTCGCTCCTGTTATGCGACGCCTAAATAAAAGTACAGTAGCCCAGACTCACTTATACTAAGGGGGCTGTAACAGAGCAGTGCTTAGCATCCTAGAGTAGGCAGAGCCCACCATAGCAAGGTTCAGAGCTGGTAGTGGCAGGACCTAGGCACTGCCTCAATTTGTGATCCAATGAGAGATTCTCCTTTGTTTAGGTCACCAAATTACTCACCTCTTTTTCTGGTGGTGGGCTGGATCCCAGGATTTCAGAACAAAGTTGTGGTGTTAATATGCAGCAGCAGTTGACTGTATTTCAGGGACTTCCTAACCTTGTACTTTGAATCCAACAGAAGTGGAGCACTCTTCCATCTCTCACCACTACCACCAAGGACCATATACACAGGAATGTGAGGGCCCGTGGTAGACACAGGGAATAGGGAATGAGAAGCTAGACATAAAAGAGATGCTGGACTCCACTCTGACTCATCACGAGGCCTGGGCATAGTTTGCGGAGTTCTGCTACGCGGAACTCTGCGAAGTGACCAAAAAACTCAGCGCAGCTATGCGGTGCTCCACGAGCGGCGGAATGCATGAGGTCAGCCCGCTCGCCCTTATTTTTAGCACCACAGGTTTGTCTCATGCTGGAAAATCAGCGCGAACTGCACCATGCACTGCGCAAAAGGGTGCTGCTTCTTTCTGACACTCAAGTAGATTTTCTACTCGAGTTGCAGCTTCCCCAATGCGAAGGATGGTTTCTCAACACGAGCGACCACGACCATCTGCGACCGTCCGTGTTGAGAAATCACGCTGGGAGGCGGTCTAGTGTTGGATTTTAATCGCTCACACTCACCAACATAACGTTGGCAAGCGCGAACAAGGAAAAAACTCTTTCGGAACTCCGCGTGCTCCACTGAGTGCAGAAAACTCTGCAAACTCCACGAACAGAGCGGAGTTCAACGCCCAGGCCTACTCATCACTCTTGCTGGTCAGTAATGTCTGCAGGCTGTTGTGGATGTCTAAAGACAAAAAGAGATCTTCATTAAAGTGCCAGGAGAGCTCTGCACATAACAGAAATAGTAATTGGATGTACCTTAGGAATCTCTTAGTATAACCAACTCTCTGTAGTTTGGTGTGGAATGTGTAATTCCTGCAATGAGACATACAAATAATGAGTATCGTTAAAATGTGCTCACTAAACATTTATCCCTGTGAAATGAATAACTACATAAAGCTTCGTCACAATGCACTTTCTGTGGAAGATGATTTAGAATTTATACTTGTCTTGTGTAGTACTGCAAGGTAATTAACAAATGTTAAATAGTCTACTATTTCTTCAATAACAATTAGTATTATCATACTTGTACTGCAATATCTTATGCTTTGACACATATATAGAACATGAGTACATAGCCCTGGTTCAGTAGTCCTTCCTGTTCCTTCAAAGAAAACATTCACGCAAAATGCAACAAACCCACGACCTCATACGTGTTCATATTGACGTAAAGCCCCTAAGGTTCGACTCCATCTTATGTAGGCCCTGACTCCATCTTGGTTCAGTTTGTTATCCTGCAACAACTCGGCTTACAGAAACACTTCTTTGTATTCCTAAAGTCCTTCAGTGCAATCCAAGTAAGCAACTGGCCTTGAGCTATTAAAATTCTAAATGTTTGTAGCAAAGTCCCAGCTGTAGCATCTTTGTATCATGATTGCATAGCATAGATGCCATAGGCCTCGGGGGAAAGCTATACCCAGATATTCCCAATGGCTGCCAGGCCTCCAGACTATGTGAGAGTTCAAGGCCTCCTGAGTTTGTTGTCAGGACACTGTCGCTTAGTACATTCTCTAAAATCTCAGTTCAGAGTTCAGACAGCACCAACACTCTGCAGGGAACACCTGCCGCTTCTACCTGGGAAAGACTCTGCGTGAGTGGGTTTGGAGTATCGCTCCCCAGCACACGTTTTAAATGGTAAGCAATACCTATAGCGCTGCTTCCTGACATTAAATGTGTCTGTATCTATGCTACGTATTTATCAGGTAGAAATTTCTTCTACCTACACAGACAAGTATTTGGAAAACCAGTAGGTCAGTCTTTATTGTGCAAATGTATCCAAACAGCATTTCTGCATGCCTGTGTTAGCATATTAAAGTTTGATCTATTGGCTTTACCACTGCTTGTTTGTCAGTAGCTTTTGATTGCTGGTTCACAGAAAATGCAAGTCCTGACTAAAGCATTAAAAAGTCAGCTGCAGGTAAAAACCAAAAACAATTTCTGTATATGATACATGCATGACAAAGAATTTAATGTGTGATGATTCCGATTGCTTTTGAGAAGTTAAATAGTCCCTGAGTGCAATGCAAGCTGAGGCGGAATGATACATCAACAAACCAATAGCAGGACCTAAGAAAGAAATATTGCAATGGTTGTAGACAAAGCATACTCTGTGAATATTGTAAAGAATTTGTATAAACTGGTCAGCAGACAGTCGAGTTGTCAAGCCGAACATAATATAAATTTCCCCATAGACCTACAGTTTATTCTGATGTCTGTTCGATTACTAACAAGATACAGGTTGAGTTAACTTACTTGCTCCCTATGAAATCCCTCAACCATTCTGCTTACCATGAATTCCTCTCACCATTCTGCGTATTCTTATGAATAACTACTACATGTGCACTTTGTATAAATGTGTATTCGGCTCACTAAGAAATTTCCACTCCCACAGTTATGTCCAGCAGTGGTCACCAATGTGTAGCTCATTATCAGCCTGTTGCTCTCAGTCCCCTAATTATGCTCAGCAGTTCTCACTTTCTTCTTTCAATACAATTTTTATTTTTATTTTGAATAGGGTGCCTTCTTGATTGACTTACTTGACTGCCTGAAAGCCCTTACGTCCCTTAGCAGAAGTTCACAACCTTTGATGGATGGGCTGGAGAGAGAAGCCTTTGGGCAAACACCCTGTTTACAAGAGAGACTATGGATGGCAGGCGGGGTAAAGCACAGGTGTAAATTGAGCACTCTTCCCACTCAATGATGGGCCATGGGCCAGGGCTCCTCTAAAGAGGACAGTCAGTAAACAAGGCAGGCAATGGCAATACTGGATCAGCTGTTTCACTCATGACAGTCTATGGTGCCTGTGCCAGTACAACAGCTGACCAGACCAGTCAGCATGTGCCAGCCCTTTCAGATAAGCCAGACACAACTTCTCTCCACAACTGAGCTGAGCCACAGAGAGGCAGCCAATGGAAGGCTGGGGCCAGGTCCTCTACTCACCCAGCAGTAAATATTTCTAAGACCGTACTGTGGCAGCATTGTATGGAATATTTTTGAAGAATTATTGAGTGGAGAGTGGCTTAAACTGGGACAATTTGAATGGATTGCATTATTGCAAACCTGGGAAATAGTGTGTTAATTTAGAAGGTTAAAGATGCTGGGTGTGTGAGCTAGGAAAATATCTTAGTGAGCTAGTTCAAAAATCTATTTACAGCTCCAAATCACAGGTTAAAATTCTGGCAGGGTTGGCTAAATCCATCACCCTGATGGGTTTGAAAAATTAGTTTTGGGTAATGTCAAGTGTTATTACAGTGATTCTAAACTGGAAATGTTTGACATGAAGAGCTGTATGAAAGTTATTTTGGAAATATTGAACATGTACTAACTAGGGATACACATATAGTATGTTTGACCGTATTCTGACAGAGGCACAAGAGCATGTGAAAAGCCGTGCATCACTGTTTTAGCAATGATTGTAATAGGAAGGTAGCAAACACAATAAGAGAATGGACAGAGTGCCGAAACTTTTCAGACACTCACCCCCAGTCTCAGATCTGGTTCTTCTGCTCACTGAGCCTCCACAGTTTGGACCCAGCCATATGCAAATCTGTCTTGACCCTGATCCTCATGGGAACAGTCCAGCCCGAACTGCCAGGCCATGGTCTCCCTGGACCGAAAACAAGCATCCTGGGACCGATTTTGGGGTTTCATCCCTCATCAGCCAGGCTAGCTTGAATCCAGTGGCAAAGTGAGCAAGGGACCCACGTCTGGACATACCCTGGCCACTTAGGGCGTACAAAGCAAACACAATAAGATAATGAACGGAGTGCTCAAACTTTTCAGA
Organism: Calotriton arnoldi; assembly: GCA_963921515.1. NCBI lineage: Eukaryota > Metazoa > Chordata > Amphibia > Caudata > Salamandridae > Calotriton > Calotriton arnoldi. Next base: position 1,919,935 of record CAWUFW010000136.1, read on the forward strand.
CACTCCCCCCCGTCGCAGATCTGGGTTGAATCCACCATGATTCTTCTGCTCACTAAGCCACCCCAGTTTTGACCCAGCCATTTGCAAATCGGTCTTGACCCTGCTCCCCATGGGAACAGTCCAGCCTGAACTGCCAGGCCAGTTCCTCCCTGGACTGGAAACAAGCATCTTAGCCTGTAGTATAGTGGTGTATAATGGTGTCTAATTCTTTTTAATATTTGAGCCAATATAGCTTGCCTGCATTTTTTTTGACAAATGGCACTGGGGTAATGTGTTTATAAATGCAGCATGTACATCTAATTAGCCCCAAACTTTAGAAAGGATCTAAATATCAAACCTCTTAGTAGACTGGTCCTTAGGTTGTACCAGAAATGGAATAATGTTACTGATTTAATATGCATAAACATTGTTAGAAAGGGCCCTTTCTGCCCCCAAACCCCCAAACTGTTTGCCTTTCTCCTCCCCTTTTTCTGATCTATTTTTTTGTTGGCTTTAGGACTCTGGGCACTTTACCACTGCTAACCAGTGCTAAAGTGCATGTGCTCTTTCCCTAAAACATGGTACCATTGTCATATCTACAATTGGCATATTTTATGCACTTATACATCCCTAGTAAAGTGCACTATATCTGCCCAGGGCCTGTAAATTAAATGCTACTAGTGGGCCGGCATCACTGATTGTGCCACCCACTCAAGTAGCCCTTTAAACATGTCTCAGGCCTGCTGCTGCAGATAACCCTCTTGGCAGGCCTAAACCTTCCTTTATCATACATACAAGTCACCCCTAAGGTAGGCCCTAGACAGCCACAAGGGGAGGGCACAGTGTATTTAAAAAGTTGGACATGTACTTTTAAGTTATAAATGGCCAGGTAGTGAACAATTCTTAAATTTGTTTTGCACTATTGCAAGGCCTAGCTTGCCAGTAGGCTAGCATTGGGCTTATCTAATACCATCTCATAAGTGTAATTTCCAATTGGGACAAGATGGAAATGTCGAGTTTGGTGTCTCTGGACTCACAATTTAAAATCACAATTTATGGTGAAGTCGGATTTTATATTGTAAGCCTGAAAATGATGCCACTTTTAGAAAGTTCAAAACACAACATGAACACCTGGCTCCATACTAACCTATACTCCTACTATTTATGGAGTAACGGGCAGACTATTCTTTTATCTGTCCAAGTAAAATTTGTATTAAATAGTCTTTAAATTGATTCAAAACAATTTTTTCAAAAGACTGAAAAAGAAACACATATTTCTCAAATTGACACAGAAACCTTCACATATAAATAACACAATGCACAATCAAAAACAATTTGGACATACACCAAAGTGAAAATTATTTGCAACAAATTACAACGAGCGACAAGATCACTAAATGAAAACAAACATAAATCAATTGCAAAAAACATTTAAAGCTTGCATCATCTGTGAAAAAACACAACGGTGATTGCGAAAAATGTCCAATTCCATGGACTAAACTTATTGTTTCAGCAGGAATATCACAAAAGTGTTGGAAATAATGAATTAATCTTTAATACATCGGACACTCAACACATTTAGATTTAACTAAATGCCTCTCAAAATGCCTCTTGAAAATGCCAACGCGTTTCAAGACCCAGGCTGGATAGTACTGGGACTCTCGTCAGGGCTTCAAACAAATGATCGGGATATTCTAAAAAAAACAAAAAATGAAAAACGTGATGCAACAACAGCATCAACCCCAAACTACCTTTAAATGTTTTTTGCAATTGATTTATGTTTGTTTTCATTTAGTGATCTTGTCGCTCGTTGTAATTTGTTGCAAATAATTTTCACTTTGGTGTATGTCCAAATTGTTTTTGATTGTGCATTGTGTTATTTATATGTGAAGGTTTCTGTGTCAATTTGAGAAATATGTGTTTCTTTTTCAGTCTTTTGAAAAAATTGTTTTGAATCAATTTAAAGACTATTTAATACAAATTTTACTTGGACAGATAAAAGAATAGTCTTTTACAGTCAAATTACAACAAGCGACAAGATCACTAAATGAAAACAAACATAAATCAATTGCAAAAAACATTTAAAGCTTGCATGATCTGTGAAAAAACACAACGGTGATTGCGAAAAATGTCCAATTTCATGGACTAAACTTATTGTTTCAGCAAGAATATCACAAAAGTGTTGGAAATAATGAATTAATCTTTAATACATCCGACACTCAACACATTTAGATTTAACTAAATGCCTCTCAAAATGCCTCTTGAAAATGCCAACGCGTTTCAAGACCCAGGCTGGATAGTACTTGCAGAATTATACACAGTTTAAAGTGTGCACGTGGTGCTTTAAAGCTACAGTAGAACGAGTCAACTGACATATAGATAAAAACGCGTGGAATCAACGAACTGGAGCGGCTGCTCCTACTTCAAGAATCAGGTACACAAAAAATCAGCTATATATATGAGACAGAAAGGTAGTTTGGGGTTGATGCTGTTGTTGCATCACGTTTTTCATTTTTTGTTTTTTTTAGAATATCCCGATCATTTGTTTGAAGCCCAGACGAGAGTCCTAGTACTATCCAGCCTGGGTCTTGAAACGCGTTGGCATTTTCAAGAGGCATTTTGATAGGAAAGGGGGTTAAAAAAGAAAGATTTTAGTAAATAGGCTTTAACATCAGTAGATATACACAAGGCTGATCATGAAATTTGCATGTTTTCATATAAGTGCACTGATTTATGTTCTGCGGGTGTTCACAGCACTGAAACCTGGCAGGCATTCAAGCATGAGTGCATATTTATCGGTTAAATAAATGTGGAAATATACTAATTTCAGCTTTATTTTTCACGAAGACCAAAATAAATATGGAAAAATACAGATAAATTGAGCAAAAAATAAATATGGATAAATACAGACGGAAATGTCCCAAAAATAAATACCATAAAACCGGGAGCCCTATTTATAAGGAACGTATTAATAAGGAATCTCTCCTTAAAGCCCTTAGCAATCTTCACTGGACCAATGATTCCAATGCCAATTTGGCATCCACAGAGTTCTCCGACTGGCTGTCGACAGTTATTGACCCCCTCTCCCCCCTTAAAGAGCATTATGCAGGTAGAAAAAAGTCCACTGTCCCTTGCTTTTCAGAAAGACTAAGGAAACTTAGACAATCTTGCCGCCACCAAGAAAGGATCTGCCGGCGTTATCTCGACCCAATTGAAAGAGACCATCATAAAAAAAACATTAGCTAAATACAAAACTGCCATCAAAGAGGAAAAATCATTATTTTACTCTACAACGAGAGAACCACTCCGATCCTCTAGGGAACTATTCAATGTAATTAATTCTCTCTCTTCTCCTCCTGTCTCAGCTTACATCGAAAGCTCGCAGCATCTCCGTGACAAGATGGCTAAATATTTCCACTCAAAACTCCCTGGACAATCTCAACCTAGAGCTGTCTAATACAGCTCCAACAACTAGCTCTGTTCCCTATAACCCTCCCTTACTCAATGAGGGGGAAGCTAAACTATCTGCCTTCCCTTCCTTGTCCCATGAGCATACAAAAGTTCTTTTAGGGGGAATTACATCTGGATCCCCTCTGGAACCCTGCCCCCTGAAGATTATGAAATTAGGAAGGGAGATGATTGTCCCTCACCTAACAACCACGCTTAATGTGGCTATTTCGTCGGGGCAGTACCCACTTATATGGAAAACTGCGGTGGTCAAACCATTATTAAAAAAAGCTACTCTGGACCCCTCAGAACTAAAAATGTATCTGCCAATTTCTCTGCTACCGGTCCCTGCAAAGATCTTGGAGAAGCATTTACATACCCAACTTAGCTCCTACTGGGGGCAATATCACCTGCTTGATGGCTCCCAGCATGGGTTCAGGAGTGGCCATAGCCTGGAGACTAATACTTTAACTTCTGGAGTAAATAATATGCGTATTCAAGTAGATACTGGGTACACTTCTCTATTAATTCTTTTAGAGCTAACCGCTGCCTTTGATACCATCTCGCCAACAAGGTTGGTCGGCCGTCTTAAAGACATTGGGGTCTCAGGCTCCGCTTTGGCGCTTCTGTCCTCATTTCTTACAGATAGGTCACAAAAAGTAAAACTGGATCAATTCTACTCTGACTCCACTTACACCTTCTGCGGGGTTCCACAGGGTTCCTCATTGAGTCCAACATTATTCAACATATATGTCGCCCCACTGGCCAAGGTTATTAGATCCTGTGGGATGGAAGCGTTATCCTACGCGGATGATACACAAATAATTGTGTCAATCACCAACAGCATTGAGGCGTCCGCTGCAAACTTTAAAAGCTGCATGCGGGCCGTGGCCGCTTGGATGGTAAATAACTATCTACGACTCAATGGAGACAAAACAGAAGTCTTGATTTTTGGCAGTCAACAATCCATATGGTCCCACTCTTGGTGGCCTGAAATGCTCTGCCAATGCCCCTGTCCTGCCGTATCAGCAAAGAATCTTGGTGTCATAGTTGATAGCTCACTCTCTTTTGACCCCCAGATCAACAGAATGGTTTCCACCTGTTTTGGTATTATCAGGATCCTGAGGAAGATCTTTCCATGTCTTTCTCTCTCCTCTCGAAAGCAGGCAGTTGTTGCTTTGGTTCTGTCCAGATTGGATTATTGTAATGCTCTTTACCTGGACATTAACAAGGGATCCATCCATAAACTGCAGCTTGTACAGAATGCAACAGCAAGACTTGTGATGGATCTTCCTAAATTCCACCCAGTTTCGACATCTATTCATAAGCTGCATTGGCTTCCTCTTGAAAAGAGAATTCTGTTCAAGGCCCTATGTCTTGTCCACAAGGCCCTTCATAATTTTGGTTCTGAAGGTATTAAAAGACTCTTCCAATGGTATGTCCCCACCAAACAACTGCGGTCTGCCAGTAAAAACTGGCTGGTAGTTGCCAGGTTCAGGAGGGCCAGGTGGGGGAGCCTTTTCTGTTGCTGCCTTTAAACTCTGGAATAGTCTCCCTCTATTGATTTCTTGTCAAGACTCGCATCTTCTGTTTCGTAAGGCCTTAACCCTTTCAGTGCTCATGACGGAATGGTTCTGTCATGAGCACAAGTTCCAGTGTGCTCATGACGGAACCATTCCGTCATGAGCACATGCTCAGAAAATCCCTCTGCTGCAGACAGCAGAGGGATTTCCCATTTTTTTGCCTGGGGAGGTGGGGAAGAGCTTCCCCAACCTTCCAAGGCCTCTTTTTGAATTTTGTTGCAATGACGATCGCGCGCATGGCGCGCTATCGTCATTGCAACTGAAACGAAACTGAAACTTAGTTTCAGTTTCAGTGTTTAGTGCTCGTGGGGCTATCTCAGCCCCCGAGCACCGAAAAGATGGGAGGGGTATCGTTGGAAAGGGAGAATCTCCCCTTTCCAATGGTACTCTTCTAGTGGATCCCTGCTTGGGGATCACCCCAGGGGGCGATCCCAAGCAGGGATCCACCCACTAGACACCAGGGAGGGGAGCGGCCCCTTGGGCAAGGGCCTTTGCTCCCCCCATATTTGTTTGGGCACCACAGTCTTTCTGACCCCCCTGGGGGGCAGATGGGGGCGGTAGCCCCCAATCTGCCAACCGGGGGGGGCGGAAAGCCCACTAGAAGCCAGGGATTTTTTTTTTTTATTGACGTTGGGTTGGGGGCTGCCCAAAAGGGCATGGCAATGCCCCCCCCCCAGAGAAATGTGAGTCTTTCTGCCCCCCCTGGGGGGCAGATGGGGGCAGCAGCCCCAATCTGCCCCCCGGGGGCGGAATGCCCACTAGAAGCCAGGGATAATTTTTTTATATTGATGTTGAGGTGGGGGCTGCCGAAAAGGGCATGGCAATGCCCCCACCCCTCCCCCCAGAGAAATGTCAGTCTTTCTGCCCCCCCAGGGGGCATATGGGGGCAGTAGCCCCCAATCTGCCACCCGGGGGGGCAGAAAGCCCATTAGAAACCAGGGATTTTTTTTTATTGATGTTGGGGTGGGGGCTGCCCAAAAAGGGATTGGCAATGCCCCCACCCCCCCCTGGGAAATGTCAGTCTTTCTGCCCCCCCCCAAGGGCAGATGGGGGCAATAGCCCCTGATCTGCCCCCGGGGGGGCAGAAAGCCCACTAGGGACGAGGGATTTATTTTTTTTATAATGTAGGGGTGGGGGCTGCCCAGAATGGGCATGATAATGCCCCGCCCCAAAAACAATTACCACAGTCTTTCTGCCCCTCCCCAGAGGCATGTTGGGGCAATAGCCCCATATCTGCCCCCCGGGGGGGGCAGAAAGCCCACTAGGCCTCAGGATTTTTAAAATTTTTATTCAGGGTTGAGGTCAACCCAGAATGGGCATGCCAATGCCCACACCTCCCCAAAAAAGTGCCACAGTCTTTCTGCCCTCCCCGACGGGCGGATGGGGGCAGTGGCCCCTGATCTGCCCCTGGGGGGACAGAAAGCCCACTAGGCGCCAGCGATTACGCTGGCTTTTTTTATGCGTGGGGGTGGTGGCTGCCCAGAATGGGCATACCAATGCCCCCACCCCCCAAAATCATAGCCAGTCTTTATGCCCCCCTTGGGGGCATATCGGGGTAACCCCCCCCCCCGATTCCCCCTCAGGGCGGCAGAAAGCCCACTAGGCACAGACTTGTTTTTAGCAATGTGCCTACCTGTGGATTTTGGGCCCTAGCGCAGCTGGCACATAGGGAAACCTGGCAAACCTATACATTTTTGAAAACTAGACACCCAGGGGAATCCAGGATGGGGTGACTTGACTGGCTCTCACCAGGTTCTGTTACCCAGAATCCCTTGCAAACCTCAAAATTTGTTAAAAAAACACATTTTCCTCACATTTCTGTGGTGGAAAGTTCTGGAATCTGTGTAGATCCGCAAAATTCCACCCACCCCGCATTCCCCAAAGTCTTCTGAGAAAAATTGTACCTCACTTGTGTCGGTGGGTTAAGTAACCGAGACAGGCAAGGGCCCAAAACCTATTGCGGCGACATCAAAATTACCTATCACAAAACAACCTGGTTTTGCAAGGGGGTCCCATGAGTTTTTGGCCACGGGCTCAGTGGCCATCTATGGAAACCTACCAAACCCACACATTTCTGAAAACTAGACACCTGGGGGAGTCCAGCAAGGTATGGCTTGCGTGGGTCTCCCAACATTTCCCTACCCAGAATCCCCTGCAAACCTCAAATTTTGTTGAAAAAAATAAATTTCTTCTCACATTTCTGTGTGGGAAAGTTGTAGGATCACCGGGCTGACACAAATTTCCTACCACCCAGCGTTCCCCCAGGTCTCCCGATAAAAATGATGCCTCACTCATGTGGGAGGCCCAAGTACCCGCGACAGGCAAGGGCCCAAAACGTATTGAGGAGACATCAAAATTGCCTATCACAAAACGACCTGGTTTTGCAAGGGGGGTCACCTGGGTTTTTGGCCCCGTGCTCGGCGGCCAGCTAGGGAAACCTACCAAACCCACACATTTCTGAAAACTAGACACCCAGGGGATTCCAGGGAGGTATGGGTTGCGGGGATCCCCCAAAAGGTTTCTTACCCAGAATCCCTTGCAAACCTCAAATTTAGCTGAAAAAATCACTTTTTCCACACATTTTTGTGTGGGAAAGTTGTGGGATCACCGGGCTGACACAAAATGCCTACCACCCAGCGTTCCCCCAGGTCTCCCGATAAAAATGGTGCCTCACTCGTGTGGGAGGCCCAAGTACCCGCGACAGGCAAGGGCCCAAAACGTATTGAGGAGACATCAAAATTGCCTACCACAAAACGACCTGGTTTTGCAAGGGGGGTCACCTGGGTTTTTGGCCCCGTGCTCGGCGGCCAGCTAGGGAAACCTACCAAACCCACACATTTCTGAAAACTAGACACCCGGGGGGTTCCAGGGATGTATGGCTTGCGTGGATCCCCCAATGTTTTCTTACCCAGAATCCCCTGCAAACCTCAATTTTAGCTGAAAAAATCACTTTTTCCACACATTTTTGTGTGGGAAAGTTGTGGCTTCACCGGGCTGACACAAATTTCCTACCACCCAGCGCTCCCCCAGGTCTCCCGATAAAAATGGTGCCTCACTCGTGTGGGAGGCCCAAGTACCCGCGACAGGCAAGGGCCCAAAACGTATTGAGGCGACATCAAAATTGCCTATCACAAAACGACCTGGTTTTGCAAGGGGGGTCACCTGGGTTTTTGGCCCCGTGCTCGGCGGCCAGCACGGGAACCTACCAAACCCACACATTTCTGAAAACTAGACACCCGGGGAGTTCCAGGGAGGTATGGCTTGCGTGGACCCCCTAACGTTTTCTTACCCAAAATACCCTGCAAACCTCAATTTTAGCTGAAAAAAATCACTTTTTCCACACATTTTTGTGTGGGAAAGTTGTGGCATCACCGGGTTGACACAAATCTCCTACCACCCAGCGTTCCCCCAGGTCTCCCGATAAAAATGGTGCCTCACTCGTGTGGGAGGCCCAAGTACCCGCGACAGGTGATGGAGCAGGGTAAATGTAAAAATTTTAACCTCCTAATATTCTCGTACAATATTAATAAACATGTTCGTTTAAGTAAATAACCAACAATGTATGTTAAAGGGTTAATGGTAACACGCAATTCAGTGTGCAAATTAATTGACTTATAATTGTTTACGTTTCTAACATAACATAATATTTGCGTACTAATTTAATAATAAATGCATGATTTTGTGCTTTTAAATAAAACTTGTGGTTGCAAAATAAAGCGATGGTAAGTAAGGGACAGCTTTATATGTTGCTTCTGCTAGGTAATACCTAATTGGGGTACGTAGAAAGACGGGTGGGAAACGAAAGGGTTTATATTTCTTTGTTTTAATAACATTTTGTTTATCTTTGAAAATAGTGCGCTTAGGCCTGCCGAGCAGCAATATAAAATGGCCGCGAGTTACTAGAGTGCGCATGAGCGGATGAGACCATGTGATAGAGGAGAGAGGCTGTGGAAAAGGGATGATCACGTGCTGATGCCGAGAGGCTAAGATGAAAGTATGGTCAAGGCTGCTGTGACCCTTCTGAGCAGATGTGTGCCAAGATGATCAGCAAGAAGCGTGAGAAGCCTGGTTGAATCAATAGAAGGAACTGTATTATACAAAATGTAGCAGAAAAAGATACAATTTGGACTGATCGAAACGGATGAGCAAGTGCATGAACTGTGGGAAACGATGCTTGCATGGACATTCCACACGGAACTGGTTAAGACCAGGAAGTTTGATTAAAATGTATATGGACCTGAGTTTTTGACCAATGAGAATGAATCGCGCCATGTAAGAAGAAACATTTTATGCTGTAAGCTAGAATTAGGGTATAAGAAGACCTACTCTTGGTGGGAGGGGTAGAGAATGCTGCGGGAGATGCTGAAGAAGTTAGATGCTGTAGATGGGAGCGTTTGCGGTTGCTGATGCTGACGAGCTGATGCTGCTGCTGTTATTTTCCTTTTCCAGTTGAGTATAAAGATGCTGCTTTAGGAGAACTTTTATTGATAGATTTTATTAGAATTATTAGGATTTCCCCAGAGAGATAGATAGGTTGATTTATAGAGTTCTTAGTATGATAACCTCGTTTTTCCGTCTAATAAAAGTGCCATGCAATTTCAAACCATTCCTATAATGATGATAAATGCAATGATCTGAATAATAAACTTAATCTAAATTTCATGCATTCAAAACTTTATATAAACTTTATTATTCCTTAAACAAATGACTCAGTGATTTTCTTTAGCATAATGATTAATAATGAAATGGTAAAAGAGTTCATTGCGATTGAGCTGGTCTTAATCACCATCAACTGATTCCTACTAGTTGGTCCATCGACCAATGAGCGGAATACCTTAAAAGCAAATGAGAAATACTATGTCATTATAAAAGAGGTATCCCGTCTCCTTCCAGCAAATCGTTTTTCTCCTTGGTACATTGACGGAGGAAATCCAGGGAACAAATGAGTAAGTGAATGTATATGCGGTGTTATGGGCCCCACCGTCATAAGGATATAGTGTGTGTGTTAGAGAAATAATTGCACCTGGATGACCAAAGCATAATAGGAGAAATTATTTTTATTGTTAGCGCTGGATCAGATTTCTTGGTAGCAGAGTTATGGTTACTATAGATTAGTTTGGTGATTATTGATTTTTGATTATAGATTATTGATAAGTTTTATGTCTAACACTTTTTGTTGAGTCGTGTTATGTTATATGTAAGTTTTCACGCTTCCGGGAAGTAGGAAGTGGAACACGTGTGGCAAGAGAAGTCGCATGGAATTTTACACTGTCTGAGTTCATTTTGGTAATAACACAGGTTGTGTTATATTAGGGACATTTTGCGTATAAAAGGTGTGTAAGTGAAATAGTGATCGGTTTTTCTTGTGAAACTCTGGCCTTAATTCTCAGGAGCAGTATAGTCTCCACATGTGTTTTATCCCCAGAGAAACGGGTTTACAGATTGCTTGAAAGAAGGGTAAGGTAGAGGGAAGTGCTACTTTATCGACGAAACTGAAAGTTCTGTTGTAGGGTAGAGGTAAGCGCTGCCTACTGGAAAATACAGAATTCTTGTGTGAATGGTCAAAGCTATCTTTTCGGTTTAGCGAATCAGACAATGGAAATGTGGATAAAATGTTGTAACTAACAAGAATTGTTGAAAAAGAAAATTGCCGATAAATTTTGTAAAGGAGGGGTCAAGAGCAAAGTGACGTAGACAAAAGCCGCGCTGGGATTGGACAGTGCGCTAGTCGCATGAGAACAGGAGCAGGACTGACGTAGACAAAAGCCGCGCTGGGATTGGACAGTGCGCCGTAGACAGAAATCGCTGTGATTGGAGGGTTGGTGTGAGTCGCGCTAGTATTGGTTGAAATAACGCATAGGGAACAGTGTTGAATTGCGGATTGTTTAAGGAGAAAAAGGTTGTGAATCATGTCGTACTATGAGTATGGAAAAGAGAAAACGTCTTGGATGTCAAAAGTTAAGAACTTCTTTAAGAAGGACAAAAAGGTAGTGACTAGAGAGGGACAAATAATTCCTCCGCCGAAATCACCAGCTTCACATATGATGCTGAAATATGGATATCATACATGCATATGGTTAGAAAATTGGACAAAATACACCAAGAACGATGGAGCATTGGCTTTTCCTGAGAATGGTTCATTTAATGTAGCTGTATTACGGAACTTGAGAGAAAAGATGGTAATGTTAGAACCTAGACCGACACAGTTTGAAGCTTTAACGGAATGGGAAGATGAGATGTATGAGCGAGAGAGATCCAGAGGATTAAAAATCATGAGTTTATGCCTGGAAGGTTGTGGGGAATAAATCATGAGGACAGAGTAAAGCGTTGGAGATACGCTAACATGGCAGGAGGTTTGTTTCCAGCTTTTGCGGTTGAGGAAGAAGCAAAGAGAAAGTGTACCGAGAAAAAGAAGCATGTAGTGGTAGAAAAGTATGTGTATGGTGGTAGTGAAACAGATGATGAATTGCTGGAAGATATTTTAAACAGAAATCCACCTCCATACCAACAGACTTCTGCGGTGGTGACACCTAATGCACCGCCAATGGAAACTGGGAGGAATAAAAACCCGAACGAAGAAATGAAATAAATAGGTCACAAGAAACATTTAAAACTTCACAAAATGAAGAGACAGAAAGTGACAATGCAATTGAATTAGCAAAAACGACAAAAGAATTGACTGAGAAAATAAGAGAATTGACAAAGAATATGGAAGCTGTAACTGTACCAGTAACGATAGGTCCAGTAATGCCAATTTTTGAGAATCAGAAAATAAATGAACATTCTTTGGTGATTCCCATGAATTCACATTTGCAAAGAAAAAGAGAAGGGATGGAACTGAATAATGAAGGTGCACACAATTCGGCTAGTACGTGTAGACCAAGTCCACCTACAAATTTGACGATAAATGAGAGTGAGATTAGGAGAATGCCTATGGTGACAGAGTCCGCATCAGGAACACCAGAAAGAAGCAGTGATTGGATAGAATTAAATAGTACGCCTGTAGGTCCGACTCCAGAAGAGTTAAATGAATGGATGAAAGCGCTAAAAGCAAAATAACCAGAAGAAAAACCATTAGATGTAATTAGGTTGAAAATAGACATGGAAGAATTGATTTTGGGAACAATTGGAACAGAAAAACTAAAAAATTATCAGGATGACGAGATTATGTTTTTATGCAAGAGTCTTACTTGGAGAGCTAGAAATTTACATGACAAATTGGAAGAGATTGCAGGTGAACTAGGAGTAGAATTTGTGAAAGTGAGGACGTTGCAGAAACCGTACAGAGTAGATTTTTGTGAGAAAGACATAGAGAATTTGAACACATCAGGAAGACTGACCCAGATAAAAGAGCTGATTGTTTTATTGAGAAAATGGGGTGATGTGGATAGATGGAGAAATAGATGGACAAAGAGGAATGGGAAAACAACAGATAAAGCATCTTTGGCTTTTGCAGTGACAGATAGGGAACCAGTTGCTAGGGAATACCCGATGAGAGAAACACCAGGTGGTAGTTATGTGCATGTTCCGTGGACCAGACAGGATATACTGTCATTTACAAATGACTTCCCAAAATTGAGAGAGAAACCAGTAGAATGGTACAGACAAGTGGAGAGATTTGTTAAGGTGTAAAAAGTGCTGTGGATAGATCTAGATGGATTGTTTGATATAGTAGTGCCTGCTGATTTATGGACAGAATGTAAGATTACAATTGATTGGCCAACTGTAGAATATCCAAGGGATGCCAAAACAGGAGCGCCAGGTCCAGATGTGATGAGGAAGTATGATCAAGTAGTTACCTTTTTGAAGAATAAAATTCCACCAAAAGAAACAGATTGGGTAAAAATAGACAGAACAACACAGGAAAGCAAAGAATCAGTGCACGTGTACTATGAGAGATTGTTGTTGGTTTTCAAATAGTATAGTGGTTATGAGACACTAAGTGAGAAGGACATGAGTCATTTTGTATATAGGTTTGTGTATGGATTAACACCAGAGATAAGTGAAAGGATTAAGCAGCACTTGATAGGATGGCAGAATAGCACAGTGGATGAAGTTTTGAGATATGCTAAGTATTGCAGTGATGAAATTGAGAGTAAACAGCGTAAATTGAAAGAAAAAGCCATGTGGGCACAGGTAAAAGTTGCAGAGAAGCAAGAAGCTCAATTGAATAATACTAGCAGTGAAACAGGACAGTTTAAATCCCGACCTAATATAGGTAAAGGAAAAGGACAAATGAGCATAGATGAGGCAAAGAAAAAGTGGCCATGCCACAACTGCGGAAAGCTAGGACATTGGAGAAACGAGTGTAAATTTCCTCCAAAACCTAATGTGGAAAATCAATCATTAAATTCACAGGTGCAGAGTGAGGTAGTTACTCAACAAGGTCAGGTGCCACAACCACCACTTCCCAAGAGTGCTAACCAACAGAAATACAGTGCAGAAACAGGATTCTACGGAGGAGAACAGGTAAAACAGTTGTCATGTGCAGCTGAAATTTCACAATATTGGTTACGACAGAATGAAGATGAGACGGATGAAAGTTCATGACGGTGTCTAAGAGAGAGGGAAGAGTGCGTACTTGGCGCAACTCTAGAGGTAGATCAGTCAGGTCCATTTGTGGATGGAGAAGTGAATGGTGCAAATGTAACATTCCTTGTTGACACTGGAGCTACCCGTTCTACTGTTAGGTCAGTGGAAATTCCAAATCTTCCTCTCTCATGTGAACATATACAAGTGGTTGGAGTTTCCAATCAGCAAATTGAAACGCCTCTTACTAGATTAGTAAAGGTAAGAATTGGTCCATTTAGTGAAATGCACCGATTTGTGGTGTGTGATTGTAGTCCCGTGAACCTTTTAGGACGCGATTTATTGTGCAAAATGAACTGCACAATTTATTGTACTCCAGACGGAATTGCATTTCAGACCCCAGATGAGGATGTGCTGTATAAAATGACAATGGTAAATTTAGAACCAGAAATAAATGGTTTGTCTCCTGTATTTGATGCAGAGAAAATCCCAAATGAGTTGAAAAAGACAGTGAAAGAAGAAGTGTGGGACTTGACAGGAGAAGATGTAGGATTAATGAAAGGATTAGATCCCGTAAAAATAACAGTAAAAGAAGGAACGAGTTACCCAAATACGCCCCAGTATAAATTGACTCCAGAAATAATTGAAGGAATAACGCCAGTAATAAATAAAATGATTGAACAAGGGATTCTAAAAGAAATCATGAGCAGTTCATGTAATTCGCCAATAATGGGACTGAAAAAGCCAAACGGAACATATAGAATCGTACAGGATTTAAGAAAGGTAAACAAAATTGTTGTACCTTGTTGCCCAATAGTACCGAACCCTGCTGTGATTCTATACCAGATTCCACGCGAAGCAGAATGGTACACAGTAATTGATTTATGTCATGCATTTTTCTCTATTCCATTGCATCCAGATAGCCAGCCAATATTTGCGTTTAGGTTTGGAGAGCGTATTTTGGCATGGTGCCGAATTCCTCAAGGGTACACAGAAAGTCCCTCAATCTTTAATCAGATCCTAAAGAAATCATTGGAAGATTTAAGAATGCCAGAAAAGTCAGTAATGGTTCAGTATATTGATGACCTACTGGTGGCATCAAAAACGAAAGAAGCATGTGTCAATGATACAATTGCTTTGCTGAATCATTTAGCAAAAGAGGACATAAAGTGTCCCCTTCAAAATTGCAGTTTTGCCAACAAGAAGTCCAGTATTTAGGGCATAAAATTGAGAAAGGAGTGCGAAAGGTAACGACAGAAAGAATAAAAATGATTCAAGGAATGAGAGCTCCAATGACACAAAGAGAGGTAAGAATGTTTTTGGGAATGGTTGGATATTGTCGACAATGGATAAGCGGTTTTTCACTAATTGCTAAACCATTGCAGAAACTGACAAAAAAGGATGTTAAAGATCCTTTTGAAATGAATGATGAAAAAATGAAAGCATTCAGAGAGCTGAAAAAGAAATTGTGTGAGGCTCCAGCATTGGGAATGCCTGACTATGAGAAAGATTTTGAGCTGTATTGCAGTGAAAGAGATGGATGTGCATTTTCAGTTTTGGTGCAGAGACATGGAACTATGAAAAGACCAATTGCATATTTCTCAGCTGTTTTAGACCCTGTAGCGAAAGCGTTGCCTGGATGTTTGAAAGCGGTTGCTGCTACTTGTGTGAGTCTGGAACAGAGTGAAGGCATAGTGATGGGGTATCCATTGAGAGTGTATGTTCCCCATTCTGTGGAAATTCTATTGACAAGAACGAAAACACAATACATGACACATAGTCGGCTGACTAGGTATGAAAAGGTAATTTTGAGTGCAGATAATGTGACCATTGACAGATGTATGAATGTGAATCCTTCAACATCATTGCCAGACGAAGAGAATGTGATTGAAATGGATGAAGTAGATCAGGATTGTCTGAATGTGCTCGAATACTGTACAAAACCAAGAGCTGATATACGAGATGAGCCTTTGAAAGAATCAGATTATATTCTGTTTGTGGATGGCTCATGTTTGAGAACGAGTGATGGAATTCTAAGTGCAGCATATGCAGTTTGCACAGTAGCAACTGTATTGGAAGCATCTTGTCTGAAAGGTGTACGGTCTGCCCAAGTTGCAGAATTAGTAGCTCTGATTCAAGCATGTAAGTTGGGAAGAAATGTACGGGTTACGATTATGACTGACAGCCAGTACGGCTTTGGGGTCGAGCATGATTTTGGTCAGATTTGGTCACAAAGGGGTTTCTTGACGTCTGCAGGGTCGCCCATCAGAAATGGAGATTTTGTGAAAAAGTTGCTTGAGGCGATACAGCTGCCTAAACAGATCGCTGTCGTGAAGTGCAATGCACATAAAAATGGGGAAGACTACATTACTGTTGGCAACAAATATGCTGACGAGATGGCACAGTACTGTGCAAAGAATGTGGTTTCTTTGAATAAATGTCGCGAAAGAGAGCATATTTCTTGTCCTTTGCTTTTTACTAACTCTATTGAAACATGGGATGAGGTGAGACAGTTACAAGAAGCTGCAGAAGACGAAGAAAAAGATACTTGGCTAAAAGCAGGATGTAGAAAACATGAAGAAACTGATGTATGGGTTTACAGGGATGAGAGACCAGTTATGCCTGATAGCATGATTTCTGACATGGCACGGATGTACCATGGGCAAGCCCATATTGGGAGAGATTCAATGATCAGACTTTTTAGACAAACATGGTACAATCCAAAATTCAGAGCCATAGCTGAGAGTCTTTGTCAGAGATGTCTTATTTGTCAACAGTTAAATCCAGGAAGGAAGACAGTAGTGAGTCTAGGAAGAATAGGACGAGAAGGGGTCCTTTCACCAGAATGCAAATGGATTTTATTGAAATGCCACCTTGCAGCAGATTGAGGTATGTTCTAGTGGTCGTCTGTTTGTTCTCCCGTTGGGTGGAGGCATATCCAACAAGAAGGAATGACAGTATCACAGTAGCAACATTTTTGCTGTGAGAATTCATTCCAAGGTATGGTTTTCCAGTCACGATTGAAACAGATAGAGGAATACATTTCCAGAACGAATTAGTTAAACTGATTTGTGAAGCACTTAGTATTAAACAGAAACTGCATTGTGCATACAGACCAGAGGCTTCTGGAATAGTAGAGCAAGTGAATGGAACGATCAAGAACAGGTTAGGAAAAATGTGTCAAGCTACAGGACTCAAATGGCCAGATGCTCTGCCATTAGTTCTGATGACAATCAGAAGTATTCCGGAAAGGAAGACTGGACTCAGTCCACATGAAATAATCATGGGTTGAGCAATGAGACAAGCACAAGTACCTGTCAAGAAGCTACTGACTATAACTGATGATCTAGTACTGGATTATTGCAAAGGATTGGCTGTTGTGGTGCGTTCTGTGTTTCATCAGGTTGTACCGGATGCGACCACTCTTGAAAGAAAACCAGCTCACGACTTGAATCCAGGAGATTGAGTTTGAATAAAAGTCCACCGGAGAAGAAACTGTTTGGTTCCTCGCTGGGACGAACCACGACAAGTGATCCTAGTGACGACCACCGCAGTCAAGTGTGCAGGAGTGAAACACTGGGTACATGCCAGCCACACCATCAGAGTTCCAGAACCTAAAGATCGACATGTGAGTCGGCATCTGGAAATATCAGATAACAGTTCAGCATCAGAAAGAGAAGAGGAGAAAAACAGGGTGCCAGAACCTGAAGATCGACCTGTAAGTCGACATCTGGAAGACCCAACTACAAGTGCAACGATAGAAGAAGAAGAGGAAATAGAAGAAATAGCTGAAGTTCCAGAATTTGAAGATCGACCTGTAAGTCGACATCTGGAAATATCTGACACCAGTTCAGAATCTGATACAGAACATTCAGAAGGTGAAGAAATTCTAAAAAGAAAGTGGAATTTTGAAAGCATAAGAGAAGAAACTGAGCCAGAAGATAGTGACAGTGAACAACCAAGTACAAATTGTGGTAAAATTCCTTCGAAGATAATATTAATAGATGAAGAAAGGAGAGTTTCAAACCAAAAGTTAGAAAAATCGGAAAAACCCCGAGGAGCAGTAGGGACAGATAGTCAAACACAAGAACAGGGAAATTTAGAAGCAGATAGAGAAACTGACACGAAATCGGAAGAACCTCGAGGAGGGAGAGAAATAGGTGAACGAAGGAAGATAAGAAAAGAACCACAAGTAGATGAAAGCGAAATTATAAGCTTTAAAATAAGAGGAAATAACGAAAGGATTGAAACAGAATCAGAAGAAAGTGGAGAAGAAAGAAATGAAAAACTAGAGACAAGAAAAAGAAATTGGAAAACAGAAAGAGAGGAAAAAGGAAGTGAAGCAAAAAGGCCAAGGAAAGGAGACAATTGGCCCAACGAAGTAAGAAAATTAAGATACAGAATCATAAAATTGGATGGGAAAAGTGCTGAACAAGTGAATGAAATAACAAGTCAAAAAGAGCAAGGAAAACAAGGTGGAAAACACTTGCAGAAAACGAAAAGAATAAAGAAAGTAAATCAAAAGTATAGATCGCCTGAATGGTTGTATCGTGCTTTGACTAGCCACAAAGAAGAATTGAACACTCACGAAAACCCAGAACAAATTAACCTGATGGGAGAAAGTGAAGTGCAACAAACCTGAAGCAACAAACCTGAAGAAGTTTAGATAGTTTACCGGATTTGACAAAACACTGAACTGACAAATTTACCGGATGTGACAAAGAAAGAATTCTGAAAAAGAATTAAAAGAAAGTACCAAGCAAAGATAAATAAATTGGAAGAACAGAGTGGCAAGCAAGTCATTTCTGAGGTGTAGTGACACAATTTTCTAGAAAACAAGTAAATAAGGTTAGAAGACAAAATGGAGAATACTAGAGATAGAAAGTGTAGATGTGAGTTTTTAAGTAGATGGTGCAAGATGTGCTGTTTTTGTACAGGTTTATTAATAACAGTATGGGTGGTTTTAGCAATAACTATTCCAATTAGTTTAGCTGTAGTAGAAAAGTCTAATAACACTGAGAAAGAAAAAGGAGCTAACACTCAAGAGCCAGTTATTTTAAAGAGTAGTGCAGAATTACATAAGGACAAATCAATAACAGATTTTTCAAAGAATGTTTTTACTAAATTACTGTATGAGTATGTAGAAACAATGGATGTAAGAGATTGCTATGTTTGTATGCAGTTGCCTGCATCTGTAGCAGAGGGTGTGACTTATCATCACCTCCCTTTGACGTATGGAATAACATGTAGTGTATTAGCAAGCTTATTTTATAAAACAGGTAGATTAGAATATTATTACACTGATATAGATAAGATTTTTGCTAAAGTTTCTGTAGTTCCCGAGCTTAACAAAATAAAAGAGGGAAAGACGTTTGGTGAATATTTCTTAGAAGATAAGATCTTAACATCAGATAATATATTTAGGTACAACCTTACCTGTGAGTTAAAGAAGGAAGAAAAGGTATTTTTAGAAATGGTTGAAGAGCGAAGAGTGAAATTTGAAAGAAAAGTGATAGAAGAGACAAAAACACCTCTTTGGGCGTTTGAGGAAGACCATCATGACAAGAAAAAGACAAATGCAGCTATGACTCTGGATTGGCCCCAACAGGGAAGGTTGTGCATTAGAAGAAATAAGACAAGATATGACAATTATTTTGTGGGTTCCAGCAATTGCCATGACAATTATCAAATTCTAGGTGGATGGGGATTCAAAGGGGAAAAGATCCAATATTTCCAGGGATTTATTATGTTTGTGGGAATAGGGCTTATTATAGGTTGCCGGACCATTGGTATGGGTCATGTTACTTAGGCCTGGTCTTTCCAAAGATTTTTCATGTGGATAGAAAAGAAAAAGGAACACACAAAATGATAAATACCTTTACACGTAGAAAAAGGGAAAGTTTTTCAGAAATAGTAGGTGATATTTTTGGTGCATTGATACCAGCAGTGGGAATATCTTTGAATGCATTTAGAATTCGGAAATTATCCACAGTGGTAGATCGTTTATCTACAGATACTGCTGGAGGGTTCTTAATGGTAAATACCGAGATGGTTGCCATGAGAGCTATGGTGCTGCAAAATCGTCTTGCCCTTGACATTCTTTTGGCAAAAGAGGGCGGAGTCTGTGGAATGTTGAAAGTCCAACATTGTTGCACTTACATTCCAGATAAAAGCGAAAATATACAGAAGTATTTAACAAATATTACAAATTTGCACAAAGAACTTGTTCCACTGGAGGTTGAAAGTGTTTGGGGAAAACTTGGTAAAGGGTTTTCTTCTGTAACAAATTGGTTAACAAGAATGAGTGGATTAATAATAGGGAAAGTTATAATAATAGCAACCATGATAATAATAATAATATTAGTACTGAAGCTTGCAGTAACATGTATAAAGAGAAATAGAAGGCAGAATAAGATAGAAAAAGAAAACATGATAAACAAGGAAAGAGAGAGAGAAATAGGTGAAATAGAGTTAGAAGAAATAAAAGAGAACATGTACAAGAAAACGAAGAAACAAGTTGAAAGGGATACGGAAGTATAAACTAACAAAAGCAAATGGATAAAAGATATATGCTGTCTGAGAAAATTGTATAACTTGGGTTTTTTGTGGTGATATTAAAAATCACCAAAGGGGGGAGTTGATGAAATTATTTTTATTGTTAGCGCTGGATCACAGGCAAGGGCCCAAAACGTATTGATGCAACATCAAAATTGCCTATCACAAAACGACCTGGTTTTGCAAGGGGGGTCACCTGGGTTTTTGCCCCGTGCTCGGCGGCCAGCTAGGAAAACCTACCAAACCCACACATTTCTGAAAACTAGACACCCGGGGGGGTTCCAGGGAGGTATGGCTTGCGTGGATCCCTCAAGGTTTTCTTACCCAGAATCCCCTGCAAACCTCAATTTTAGCTGAAAAAATCACTTTTTCCACATATTTTTGTGTGGGAAAGTTGTGGCATCACCGGGCTGACACAAATTTCCTACCACCCAGCGTTCCTCCAGGTCTCCCGATAAAAATGGTGCCTCACTCCTGTGGAGGCCCAAGTACCCGCGACAGGCAAGGGCCCAAAACGTATTGAGGCGACATCAAAATTGCCTATCACAAAACGACCTGGTTTTGCAAGGGGGGTCACCTGGGATTTTGGCCCCGAGCTCGGCGGCCAGCTAGGAAACCTACCAAACCCACACATTTCTGAAAACTAGACACCCAGGGGATTCCAGGGAGGTATGGCTTGTGTGGATCCCCAACGTTTTCTTACCCAGAATCCCCTGCAAACCTCAAATTTAGCTGAAAAAATCACTTTTTCCACACATTTTTGTGTGGGAAAGGTGTGGCATCACTGGGCTGACACAAATTTCCTACCACCCAGCGTTCCCCCAGGTCTCCTGATAAAAATGGTGCCTGACTCGTGTGGGAGGCCCAAGTACCCGTGAGAGGCAAGGGCCCAAAACATTTTGTGATAGGCAATTTTGATGTCGCCTCAATACGTTTTGGGCCCTTACCTGTCGCGGGTACTTGGGCCTCCCACACGAGTGAGGCACCATTTTTATCGGGAGACCTGGGGGAACGCTGGGGGGTAGGAAATTTGTGTCAGCCTGGTGATGCCACAACTTTCCAACACAAAAATTTGTGGAAAAAGTTATTTTTTTCAGCTACAATTGAGGTTTGCAGGGGATTCTGGGTAAGAAAACATTGGGCGAACCACGCAAGCCATACCTCCCTGGAACCCCCCCGGGTGTCTAGTTTTCAGAAATGTGTGGGTTTGCTAGGTTTCCCTAGCTGGCCGCCGAGCACGGGGCCAAAACCAAGGTGACCCCTCCTTGCAAAACCAGGTTGTTTTGTGATAGGCAATTTTGATGTCTCCTCAATACGTTTTGGGCCCTTGCCTGTCGCGGGTACTTGGGCCTCCCACACGAGTGAGGCACCATTTTTATCGGGAGACCTGGGGGAACGCTGGGTGGTAGGAAATTTGTGTCAGCCCGGTGATGCCACAACTTTCCCACACAAAAATGTGCGGAAAAAGTGATTTTTTCAGCTAAAATTGAGGTTTGCAGGGATTCTGGGTAAGAAAACGTTGGGGGATCCACGCAAGCTATACCTCCATGGAACCCTCCGGGTGTCTAGTTTTCAGAAATGTGTGGGTTTGGTAGGTTTCCCTAGCTGGCCGCCGAGCACGGGGCCAAAAACCCAGGTGACCCTCCTTGCAAAACCAGGTCGTTTTGTGATGGGCAATTTTGATGTCGCCTCAATACGTTTTGGGCCCTTGCCTGTCGCGGGTACTTAGGCCTCCCACACGAGTGAGGCACCATTTTTATCGGGAGACCTGGGGGAACGCTGGGTGGTAGGAAATTTGTGTCAGCCCGGTGATGCCACAACTTTCCCACACAAAAATGTGTGGAAAAAGTGATTTTTTCAGCTAAATTTGAGGTTTGCAGGGGATTCTGGGTAAGAAAACGTTGGGGGGTCCATGCAAGCCATACCTCCCTGGCATCCCCCGGGTGTCTAGTTTTCAAAAATGTATAGGTTTGCTAGGTTTCCCTAGGTGCTGGCAGAGCTAGGGTTCAAAAACTACAGCTAGGCACTTTGCAAAAAAAGGGTCATTTTTCACTGTGAAAATGTGGTGTGTCCACGTTGTGTTTTGGGCCGTTTCCTGTCGCGGGCACTAGCCCTACCCACACAAGTGAGGTACCATTTTTCTCGGAAGACTTTGGGGAACACGGGGTGGGTGGAATTTTGTGGATCCACGCAGATTCCAGAACTTTCCACCACAGAAATGTGAGGAAAATGTGTTTTTTTGGACAATTTTTTAGGTTTGCAAGGGATTCTAGGTAACAGAACCTGGTGAGAGCCAGTCAAGTCACCCCATCCTGGATTCCCCTGGGTGTCTAGTTTTCACAAATGTATAGGTTTGCTAGGTTTCCCTAGGTGCCGGCAGAGCTAGGGTTCAAAAACTACAGCTAGGCACTTTGTAAAAAAAGGGTCATTTTTCACTGTGAAAATGTGGTGCGTCCACCTTGCGTTTTGGGCCGTTTCCTGTCGCTGGCACTAGGCCTACCCACACAAGTGAGGTACCATTTTTCTCGGAAGACTTTGGGGAACGCGGGGTGGGTGCAATTTTATGGATCCACGCAGATTCCAGAACTTTCCGCCACAGAAATGTGAGGAAAATGTGTTTTTTTGGACATTTTTTTAGGTTTGCAAGGGATTCTGGGTAACAGAACCTGGTGAGAGCCAGTCAAGTCACCCCATCCTGGATTTCCCTGGGTGTCTAGTTTTCAAAAATGTATAGGTTTGCTAGGTTTCCCTAGGTGCCGGCAGAGCTAGGGTTCAAAAACTACAGCTAGTCACTTTGCAAAAAAAGGGTCATTTTTCATTGTGAAAATGTGGTGTGTCCACGTTGCGTTTTGAGCCGTTTCCTGTCGTGGGCACAAGGCCTACCCACACAAGTGAGGTACCATTTTTATCGGGAGATTTAGGGTAACACAGAATTGTAGAGCAACTGTTGTAATTACCTATTGACTTTCTATGCATTTCTGCCTTCCAAATGAAAGACAATGTGTAAAAAAGAAGTCATTTTGAAAAATGACCTATAATTCTCATGCTAGTATGGGTACTCCCAATTTCGGAAATGTGCAAATATCTACTGTTTGTAAACTCTATATTTTGTTCCCATTTCAGAAATACATAGGTGTCTTTCATACCGATTTTTCCATGTATACATTTTCCCAAATGAATTGCTATATACCCGGTACATAATAAAAAACCATTGCAAGACGCTGCTCAGTTATTGGATCTGGGTTCGTCGGGTTCTTGGTGAACCTACAAGTCCTAAATATCCCCACAACCAGAAAGGTCTAGTGGATGTAATGGTATATTGCTTTCAAACAACTGTCATAATTAGAAGAAGTTACATGTGAAAACGTTGACACAAATGGCTGTTTTTTTCAACAAATTTTCAATTTTTCCTATATTTAACTGTTAGTTTCTATGAAGAAAACTTGAAGGATGTACACAAATGACCCCTTGCTGAATTCAGAATTTTGTCTACTTTTCTAAAAATGTATAGCTTTCCAGGATCCATTATTGCTTTCATACCCATTTCTACCAGTAACTGGAAAGAGGTTGAAAGCACAATAATAGGCTATGTCCCAGAAAAATGCCAAAACTGTGTAAAAATTTTGGTTTTCTGACAAAGGTCTGCTTGTCCATGAAAGCTGGGAAGATGGTGATTTCAGCACCACAACCCTTTTTGATACCATTTGCAGGGAAAAAACCAGACGCTTTCATCTGTAGCCCTTTTTCCCCATTTTTCAAAAAAAAAAAAAATGTTGCTTTATTTTGGCTAATTTCTGGGTCCCCTCCAGGGAAATCCACAAACCCTGGGTACCTGTAGAATCCCCATGATGTTGGAAAAAAAGGATGCAAATTTGGCGTGGATATCTTATGTGGTCAAAAGGTTACAGGGGCCTAAGCGCGAACTACCCCAAATAGCCAAAAAAAGGCTTAGTACAGGGGGGGGGGGAAAGGCCTAGCAGCGAAGGGGTTAAAAACTGGGCTCTTCACATCTTAACAGCTAAATCCCATCTTTGCTACTTACGACCGCCGCAGGGGCGTAACAAAGGCCCCCGCAGCCCCCCCGGTGCGGGGGGCCCCCAGGCTTACCCATACTGGAGGGGGCCCCCCTCAGCCCCTACTGATGTGATTGTGAGGGGCCCCTTCAGCACATCTTGCAGGGGGGCCCTTCCACGTTTTGTTAGGCAACTGGCAGCGGCTGGGGCCTGAGTATTTTAAAGTCGTCCTACCACCAGGACTTGACAGCCCTCACGAGGCTTGGTTTAAACATTACCTCTGCCAGCCCGCCTCGTCACTTAGATGAGAAATTCAATTTCATTGGCAGAACATGGTGCCTCTAATAAGGTAGACTCCCTCGTTATGTCGGAGTAATGTAAATGCAAGCTAAGCTGTGACCAATCAAACTGCGTCAGTTTGGTTCGTTTGCATGACTAGCACTTGGGTGTTTTCTACTTTCCCTGCACAAGCGCCAATTTCCTCCAGCGTTTCTTAGACATTGTAATGTCGCCCTCCAAGGAAACTGTTTACCCTCTTTGCAGACGTGCCCTTTGTTTCGTATGTTCCGAATGTCCAGAGAGTGATAGAGAATGAAAGTGCCAGTCCCAAGAATGCTTTCATCTGAGCAGCTGTCTCAAAGGCGGCGCTGTCTGAAGAAATCCCAGGCTATGAATCCTGTTAGAGGATACTTCCCTTCCACCAAACCCAGCTGCTCCGAGCTTTGGCTCCGCGTGGAAAGTCAAACCTCCGCCAACGTTCCAAACCCTTTCTTCCACCTGGCCGAAGAGCGTCTGTGGAGGCATGTGTGCACACGTGAGCGCTCGGAGAGATGTGACTGTGAGTGCAGGGTGAGAGGTGTGACTGCGAGTGCAGATTGAGATATGTGGTGCTGTGAGTGTACGGTGAGAGATGAAGTTGTGACTCCAGCGTGAGCGGTGAGCCTGTCTGAGCAGAGGGTAAATGATGTACCTGTCCGAGCACCGAGTGAAGTTTGAGCCCATGTGAGTGCAGAGTGACAGTTGAGCCATGTGAATGCAGTGTGAAAGGGGGGACTCTGTGAATGTACTTCAGACCTTGTGAATGCAGGGTGTGCCTCTGTGAGTGCCAGTTGAGACATGAGCTAATGTTCATGCAGGGTGAGTGGTATGCATATGTGAGAGAGGAGTCTGTGTGGATGAAGGGTGAGAGGCGTACCTATGTTAGTGCATGGTGAAAGGAGAGTGTGTGACAGTGCATGGTGAGAGGTGAGACTATGTGAGTGCATGGTGAGATCTGAGCTCTTGTAAATGCATGGGAGCCAAGGAGAATGCAGGGGGATATTTGAGCCCATGTAAATGCCTGATGAGAGATAAACCTTGGTGAGTGCATGGGGGATGATGTGCCCATGTGAGTGCACAAGGATGTGCCTCTGTGAGTGAGTAGCGGTCTACCCATGTGAGTGCAGGGTGAGAGGGGTGCCTATGTGAGCAGAGAGTGAGTGATGTCAGTGGGTGTGTGCAGGGTGAGTGGTGTGCCTGTGTGAGTAAGGGGTGAGTGGTGTGCCCACGTGAGTGCAAAGTGGGAGGCGTGTTCGCTTTAGGAGAGGGTGAGTCATGTGAGTTCAGGGGGAGTGTGTGACTGTGTGAATGCAGGGTGAGAGGCACGTCTGTCTGAATGCATGGGAAGAGGAGGGGCTGGGTGAACGCAGAGTGAGAGACATACCTGTGTGTAACAGAGTAGCCAGAAAATTAGAATATCCTACCACTTCCAACTAAAGCTCTGATGGCACCAAGCAAGCACAGCAAGTGAGTCCAAAACACCCTAGAAGTGCTCCTCTGTCTCTTCCATCCAAGCATCTATTCATTCATCCTTTCACCCTCCCATCCACCTTCTGCTAGCAATCATTGCACCTTTACATTCTGTCATGCATTCATTATTTCATCCAACTTTCAATCGTTCACCATTCCATCCATTAGCCATTTTATCTATCCATCCATCCTCTAAGATTTTCATTTACTCTACCATCCTTTCACCCTTCCTCAGATTTCCATTTACTCTGCCATCCATTCATCCTCTGAAATTTCCCTTTACTCTGTCATCCTTTCATCCACCCATGTGCTATCCTCTCACTTACTTATCCTCTCACATAACATAACATATGTATTTGTAAAGTACATGTACCTTGGCGTTGAATAACAGATGTTTATTGTTACCCAACTCAATGGTATTCATGTTATCAACCCCAGAAGGATGAAAGGCTGAGTGGACCCGCTGGGATTTGAATCTGTGACTATGAGGTCAAACACAAGCCCCTACAGTTGACACATTAGTCCACTGAGCCATCAGACCCACTCATTCACCTATCCTCTCACCAGTGACAGAACAATAGCCCCTGCACACCCAGCGGTGTGGGGGCCCAAGCTCCAGAGGGCCCCCTCCAGCACAGTGCATGAGTGGCTGACCCCTGGCCTGAGAGCTCCTGAATGGGTCCAGAGCATGGGGGGGCCCCTCCATGTACTTTGCACGGGCCCCCTCAAGTTTTGTTACGCCACTGGACCACCGGTTCTATCCCTAGCACCTTGACGCCTTTGGGCAAAGTTCGTGCTCTACAAGATCAACATTCATTCATTCATTAGAGTGGGAGGGAGGAGCTGACACTTGCTGTGCCTGTCCCCGTACAAAGAGCTGCATACCTACCCTGTAGTGATTCTGGAGCCAGGGCTGAAAGGGCAGGGACCTAATGATCTTCAAAGGCCTCTTTGAAGTCTCCATCACTTCAAAGGCACAACTGGGTATAAGTACTGGACCCCTGCCACCACCAACTCAGTACACTCTGGACCTGGTGACACTCTGCCAGCAAGAAGGACTGCTGTGCTGCTGAAAGGACTGTCACTCTGCTGGATTTGCTGGACTCCTGCTCTGCTGTGCCGCTCTGCTGCCCCTTGCCTGGTGGTGAGAAGGACTGGACCTGAATCTCTACATCCCAAGAACCAAGTGACTCAAAGGGCTTGCTGGGTTGCCTCCTGTTCTGATGTCTCAGGGACATCAAAGACTTCATCCAACTCTGCTTTAGCTGCTGGACTCTGCCAACTGTGCCTCCTGCCCTGCCAAGAGGCGCCAATACAGTTCTGGGCCTTCAAGAGGGGTTCTGCAGCTGTTTTCTCCAAAACCCCATGCATCGCCTGCATTGAGCCGGTTGGGACCGATGCACCTGCCTTCAACTTCGACGCAGCTCCGGTTCAAGGACATCTCTGCGTGGCTTCAAGACGACGCAGAACGCGACTGCGAGGCTTGAGGACTACGCATCGTCTCCATCGTAAGGGGTTCAACGACAACGCCCGACCCGACTGCGAGGCTCATCGACGACACATCGCCTCCATCGTAAGGGATTCGATGTCGATGCAGGACCCGTCTGTGAGGTCTGACGACGATGCATCAGCCTGACTGCGTGATTCGGAACAGACGCAGTTGCTCCTCGAAGTCGACGCATCCTCCGTTAAGGTACTGTTTTCAGCGGGCCTGCGTGGCTTTTGTGTCCAACACGCGGTCCATCCCAGTTGGCTTTTCTTTTCAGATTTGACCCGGTCCAGCGCGACCTCAAGTAACCCCTCAGCACTATTGACTTTCAAGCACTAGATTTCAAGATATTCTTTAAAAATTAATAACTCTGGTTCTACTTATTCAATTTTTGTCGTTTTTGTCTTGTTTTGTTCATTAAATTAAGCTCTATTTTTCTAATGTGTGCATTATTTTTGTGTGGTGTTTTTCACTGTTTTACTGTAATAAGTTTTGAACAAATGCTTTACACATTGCCTCTTAATTTAAGCATTGCTGCTCTGTGCCAAGCTACCAGAGGGTGAGCATAGGTTAATTTATGTTGTGTATCTGACTTACCCTGACTAAGATTGTGGTGCCTACTTGGACAGGGTGCAAACCTCTGCCAACTAGAAACCCCATTTCTAACAAACATCAACACATCTATTTGTCACTATATTGTCCAAAAATCTGTTGGATAAAGCAGCCAAAAAAATTCTTTAAATCTTAAAATGCTTAGATAAATAATACTGGCTCAATGTGCTTACAAGTGAAATGCAGAATTTCCAATACGATTTCACCAAAATTCTTTAGGTACACCCTCCCAAGTCTCTTTTAAAGTCATTTAAATCCATAAAAATGTTAGCTAATGTTACTCTCTTAATGTGAATAAAATGCACCACGCGCTACTAAATGTTTTAAACAATCATTGCTCAAGAACTTCTACGTGACCCTGAAAACTGATTTTTAAGTTCTATAATGTGTTGCCCAATGTTGTTGGCCCAAAGTGCTCAAAGATTCCCCATTTTCCACGAATACCGTAATTTCAAAAGCAATGTGAACTGGACTCTGTACTTGTCTTACATAGAGAGATATTCTATGTTCTAGTTAAAATTATTTGTAAGTATTCTAAATGAGTGAAAATTAACATATTTCTAACATTACATTAATTACAATTATAAATCATGGAATAATGATTTTATCAACCCTTGTTCTATAATACATTCTGTTGTGTCCTGGACGTTGCTCAACAATTTGTTTGAAAGGCATATGTTGATCAGTGTCCAGAAAATCTACGTCTGTTGCACACCATGAATTTCTTCGTATTGCGCTCACCACAAATTTCACACAATTCTGCTCATCAATAATATTCTCATAATTCTGCTTACTACGATTTTCTCCACTATTCACACATAACATAATTTTCCACCTGTCTTATAATGAATTCTGTTCTTACTGTTGCCAAAAGCCACTAGCTTTCTCAAGAGCAGTGTACAGGTAGCATATTAAGAGATCACACATGGAGGGTGTGATTACTTCTCTTTGTCATTTGGACATAATTGGGTAAAACGGCTGGAAACATTTATGTGTTTAGGATGTGTTTAATAAGGTAGCTGCATGGTATTTGGAATTCCAAACTCTAAATTTAATTTGAGCAATCATGCCCTCAGTTGCAGAGTTTCAAAAGTATCCCGACTCAGCAAAATTCTGATGTGCGCATGTCGCAATCTTCCACTACCATATGCTTTCCTGAACAAGGGCTTTTGCTTCTCCTCTTTGTAATTTCAATTTGATCCCATCCTTGGTTACTACACCTATTTTCAAGAAAAGGTAGCGAGAGAGTGAAATCCATGCTTCAGGCGTGGCATAACACTTGGCAGCTTGCAAAACTCTAGAAGGAGACATTTTGTGCTGCTCTGTCACTCAAGTGTTGCTTTTGCAGGTCATTGGCCGGGAGATGCTGCTGTACTTGATCCAATACTTGGTGCAGAACTATGGGACGGATCCCGTTGTCACCGGAATGATGGACAACACACGGATCCACATCATGCCGTCCATGAACCCGGATGGATTTGAAAACAGCGCCTATCTACCTGACTGTGCTCCCCAAACCGGAAGGTAAGACTGCGAACGAGGTCACATTTTAACACACACTACAACACTGACCAGGAACAAGCCCAAACATCTATGTTGTCCACTTATTTATTTTATTTTATATAGAATTAAATATCGCAACAAAAAGGGAGGGGATTGGTGTATTTCACTTGGACTTCTCCACATAAAATGGAACTACGCAAAGTTCCTTTCTTGCATTTTGCATAGTCTACATGTCACTACTTTTTAAGGGTACTTGGTGCCCAGCTCATGTTTGGGTTAAGTTAAATACCTCCGACAAGCTCTAACAAGAGTGAAACCGGTGCCACAAGCAGATTTTAATATTTTCAGATGGTATCTAGTAATCTAAAAGCAATGATACTTTGTTATGACAAGCGTTTTTGTAATTTCCTGGCAAATTGTGGGTGACATTACGATAATCCAAAAAGTAGTGTGTATCGGTGGATATGTTATCTGCGAACTCGGAATAGGATGGTAATGCTGTACCGGCGATGAAAAGCACGTTGCGGCATTCAATCCCCGGGATTATGGGGGCATATTAGCAAGACTGGCGATAAAATTATCGCCGTTTTAGCGGCAGGAAACTGCCGCTAAAACGGCGATAATGGGCTTGCTAATAAGCGTTATAGAATTCCAATAGAAGCCCAGGTTAGATGTGCAGGACATCTAACCTGGGCTTCTATTGGAATTCTATAACGAATATTAGCAAGCCCATTATCGCCGTTTTAGCGGCAGTTTCCTGCCGCTAAAACGGCGATAATTTTATCGCCAGTCTTGCTAATATGCCCCCCGGCGTCTTTGTAATGAACGCCTTGGCGGTTGGACCCACATGCGGCGTCACCTCCTCGCTGCATCGTGAGATCCTGAGTGCTTTTTAGACAGTCAAAGGCTTGTTCAAATAGTCGTGTCCTACGCTTCCCATGAGGGTGTAATGTAAAACCATCCGACCCTGCCTGATTTGTGAGCATTAATAACGATTCGGCTATTTACATAGTGGTCTGCAGATCGTTCTGTTGCTTGAACGACTTTCACACATTGTGCAAATGCATGTCCCTTCTCCGTGGTTTTGGCTCTGTTTGTGATTCTTCGCATCTGGAGTGTGATGCCCGCGGCAGAGTAGTCTGAAAGTTGGAGATACACGCGCGCTTGTGGAGTAATCCAGTATGTTTTGAATGTTCTGCCATCAGGAAAAGATCAGTAAGCGACCTGTCCGGCGGTGGAACAATAAATATTTTCCTTAGCATATTTAATAAAGCAGTGTTTCAGCATTATGGTTTCCCTGGGTAACAGGAATTCCTACTCTTGATTCCTGAACTGTGGGCCATAAAGGGTCATGTACAGTTGAATACCTTTGAATACCTTTGAAAGAACTCAGGCCAGGCAGCCGTTCACTGCTCAAAACACAATAACATGCATTTTGAGGGCCTCATGTACAAGGGCCTTACGCCGCCGGTGCATCTTTTTTTTGACACAAGGGCGACGCAGTGTGCCTGCCCATATTTACAAGGACACCTTAAGTCACCCTGCGAGACTTTTCATGGCCTTGTAAATATGGCCCCTTTCTCGCATTACTCTGTGTGAAAGGGGTGTTCCGTGGGTGTTGCTCTGGGTGTTCCCACGCAACATCCATGGAACCTGACACATTCCCAGACTTACAAAGTTTTGTAAAGCTGGGAATGCGTCAGAATCCTACGCCTCCCCAGGGGAGACATAGGAGTGGCGCAACGAGGAGAAATACTTTTATTTCTCATCGTTTTTTCCTCTTTCCTATGAGTGCTGCTGCATTCTGCAGCACTCATAGAAAGAGGAAAATGCCATCAATGATTGTTTTTGTGCAGGAAGGCGTCCCTTCTTCACAACGCAGGCACCCTTTTAACATGACGCAAGGGTGCCTGCGCTGGTGCATTGTAGCTAATTGTGCACCAGCACAGGGGAAAACACACGGATGCGTCATATTGTTGTTAATACAACGCATCCTGTGCTTTTAAAATGACGCAGCTCAGCGCAGCAAAATGGCTTGATTAAAAAACCCAGTTATTATTAACCATTGTAAACAAGATCATTCTCATAAACGCATGCTTAACCCCTTCCGTGCTCATGACGAGCTCAGCTCGTCATGCTGCGCGGTAGCGCTGTGCGCATGACGAGCTGAGCTCGTCACGACCCCACCCGCGATCGGAATGTCCAGCACACGAGCGGAATTCCGATCGCGGTCAAGGGGTTAAAATTCACTGCTAACACCTCGGATACTGAGCTACCCTTTCTAGACCTCATGATTCAACGCAAACAAGGCAGACTAGAGACTATTACCTTAAAAAAACCTACCGATAGTCACAGCCCTTTGCTTTACACCAGCTTCCATCCCAAGGCCCTAAGGGAGAACCTCCCCTATGGACAGTTTTTGCGCATAAGGCGCAATTGCAGCAATGTGGGGGACTTTAAAACACAGGCAGCTGAACTCGCAACTGACTTGTCCAAAAGACAATATCCCATCAGACAATTCAATAATGCACAAAAAAGAGCACGCAATACTAATAGAATGTCATTACTGGAGGGCAACCTAAAACTAACACTGCCCAAGTGACCTGTGTGACCACCTTCACTCCAGAGTCCAACATGATAAAACGAGCAATCAATAAGCACTGGAATATCCTCCAAGTAGGAGATCACACCATAGACAAACCCAGATTTGCCTTTAAACGAACCGAAAACCTCAAAGATCTACTCATTAACACCAGACCAAAAAGGAGAACTCCCGCACCCGCCAATACCCTATGGAACTTACCGCCAGTGACAGGCCACTTTCCTTGCGGTCATTGCACTGTCTGCCCCTTGACAAAAGCTTCCAAAAACATCATGCTTACCAACACTCTAAGATGGCACCAAAACAGGCATACCAATTGCAACACGCGTAACTGCATCTACCTCATCACCTGTCCCTGTCAGCTACAATACATAGGCATGACCACCCGCCTAGTAAAAATCAGAATGAATGAACATAGAAGCAACATCAGGTGTAAAAAAAACAACACAAAACTGTACACAAAACTGTACACAAAACTGCAACCATACTGTGGTATGGTTGCAGACCGCAACCATACCACCAACGATCTGTCGTGGACTATCCTGGAAGCATTCCCACAGATGTCCAAGGAGGCCCTCTTCAGAAAAGAGCAAAACTGGGTTTTCAAATTGTCCTCGCACACACGAGGTATTAATGATGACATGCCCTGGGCTGAACTCAACCGCCCGTGATTAACTTGCAATACTTTCCAAACCTGAGCATTCACACACCTTTGACTAGTTGTCTCACTAGATTCCACACCACCTTTACTTAGACTCCATTAGGGACCAACATTACGCGTCAGGCACAATAAGCACTAACAGACTCAGTGCACTACGCACAACCCTACCTGCCCTTGTCCTTATTCTTCCAGGAGACATGGCACGTACTATCGCTCACAGGTGACCCCCAGATGTAACAACATGGGAACATATAATACCGTAGGTCCCTAACAATCAAACAGACACTTAGTTTTAATTGGCCCGCCCCTTGCAATACCCCGTCTTTTTATCATTTTTGGTCACAAGGGACACTTCCTAATAATCTAGTCCCCTTTCTATAGTGGACCGACAACGGGCTTCCCTTAACGTAGGTCCCAACTCATCCTATTCGAATACTGCGGTCTTTGGTTAAAAGACCACTCACCCAATATGGCCGCCACTAGTTACGCGCTAGCTCCTGATTGTGGA
Organism: Calotriton arnoldi; assembly: GCA_963921515.1. Taxonomy (NCBI): domain Eukaryota; kingdom Metazoa; phylum Chordata; class Amphibia; order Caudata; family Salamandridae; genus Calotriton; species Calotriton arnoldi. Next base: position 1,953,204 of record CAWUFW010000136.1, read on the forward strand.
ATTCCTTTAAAAGACTCAACCCCGGAAGTAACCTCCACGGGGCCCAGAGCCAGGGTAGGATCGATGCAAGTTGCTTGACTGCCCAGCGTGAGTATGACTACCACATTCACCGAACCGGTGAACCCGAGCTTTTCTACCGCCATCATGGTAAGACCGTAATATGTAGCTAATGTACAATCATTTGTCTTGTTCGCAGCAACGCAAGCAACTAAGTGCTCTGCCTTCCCCCGTCAGCCTTTGACCATCCTTAATCCTGGTGAGTCTTAAGTGTCTTCGTGGGTATTGTCCGGCATCATGCCGGCTTTTTGTTCTTTTGTTGTTGTTAATTTTGGCACGTAGCAAAAGCGCGATGCACACGATCTCCGCCATCGCCACCTCGCACCTTAATTAGCACACGCTGAAAGTATACAGGCACCAGCCCGCTGATTATTATCCTCCATTAGTCACAACTGGCCCACCATACCGCCACGATGCCCACTCCCATCACGTGGCGCCCACTTGCCAGCAGTCGCCTTTCGACTATGATTGTGAGCATAACTTTACTTCCTGCTCATGCCGCCACCCACACGAGCACTATACTCCTCATGCTCAGGCACACCATGTCGCCACAAAAAACGCTCGCGCCCATCACGAGGCTCTTACCTACCGGCAGCTGACCCTTACTTTTTACCTTTATTCAACTGTGAGCCATCCAAAAACATTATGGTAAACTGCACATGCTCCCACCGACATGAGCACTATATCCTTCACTCCCGGGCACCCATTAGCTGGGCATCCACATCCTGAGATCACGATACCGGCACCACAATCAGTAGCGCCTGGATCTCTTGAACCCCGACCTGTAGAGCTTGGATCTTACTAACTACTCTACCTGCACCAGCCTCAGAGCAGGCCACAGTTGCCCATCTACGCCTCCTGGTCGCTCAGTACCTCCCATTATCTGCGCCAGTGGAGTACCCTACGTCGCACTTAACCACCAATATTGTTTGCTAACTTGACCTACATAAAAGTGACTCTACTTTTTACGCAGTGTTTGAAATTTCCTTGGCCTTCTCTTTTTATTGTCTCCCTCCCCCTTCCCCTAGGTCTTTTATACCCCAGGACAATTTCAACTGGGGTCCGCTACTACGTCTGGCTATCATTCAATAATTTACTGAACCAGACTTATGGTAGTGCACACGAATTGCACTGTTCTTAAAAAAACTTCACATATGGTCCTGATGAAGTGCCACGAGACCCGTTAGGGGCTTAACAGGCACGAAACATGTCGACCCACTACACCACTTTAGCCCTATAGGAACTTTACACCCATGTAGGGGCTTATCCATTTTTAATTAGGCTAGAGCTACCACAGGAATAAAAAACATAACAGTAGGACTGCTCTAGACCTATTTTATCTCACCTACTTAGTGCACTACCCAGCCCTCACACCTGCACACACCCTACCGCTTCTTCAAAAGATCTCCGCCAAAGAGCCCCGTTCGCGGGTGCCCGTCGGGCATTGCAGCGCCGGCCCGACGAGGAGCAGGCCCAATGATGAAGCATGACATCCTCCGGGGTGTGTGAGGGAATCACGAAGAAAGACCTCCCTCTCCCCTCCCCCTTCCCTAGGAACTGCACACCCCTTTGAGACACAAACGCATGCACCCATGCAAAAAGTTAATACAGTTTGAAGAGACTAAATTATTTGTATTACTTTTCAACTGTATGGTTGAACAGGTAAATAGCACACATACATGGCTCAGAGACGGCTATAAGTCCATCTTGCCGACTGTTATTAGGGGATAATAACAGGAAAACTCCACTAGTTTAAAATAAAATTTAACATAAGACTACCGTATTTTTACATCAGGTTTTTCTGATATGCACAAATAATGAACTGACGCTACCTGGTGATGGCGGCATTTTCAGCGGTTAAACTCAATACCGTGCTATCTTATGTTATGCTGAGTTATTTTACTGGGTACCTGTAGCACCGCGGTTTCCAATTTCTGGTCCCTTAGCACTTAACTTGTCAGAACTCTTTTGTCTGCCGCAGTGGTCAAAGTGGGCGGGTACGGCAGGACACAGCGTGCCCCTACCTTTTCAATTTAATAGAATCCATTCACCTACTTTTCGTGGCCGTTCGGGTGCGGGCGGGGTGGGCAGAGAAGGAAAAGGACTCTGTCTCTTCCTTCTGGCCCAGATAAGCCAAGGAGTGTCCACTTCTCCTTCTCTGCCACTGTAAGTGGCCCCCGCTCTCTCTTTCTTTTTTTTCTTTTTATTTAAATTTTATTACAGAACACAAAATAAAAAAATCAGAGACACTTCGTGATAAGTCCTTGAGCATAACAATCATTATGACAGTCCATTAAATATTCTGAATGCATCTCAGTACAATATTACACGATAACATTAAACATCACGAGGCCTGGGCCCGTATGGAACATATTAAAGACTTGTATCACAGAAAGACTTCCCCAATAGCATATAGCATCTCATCACACCACCCCAGCAAGGCAGGAACCTGTATAGTAACAAGTCCCTGTAAGGATCACAAAGCCCTACGCAGCTATATCTGTTCGCCTGACGGCCCCATCGGTACCTGCTCATGAGCAGGGGCTGCCGCACACACGGCGTCATTTTCTTTGGTAGCCAGGTACGTTCTGTATAATTCCCCAAAATTCTTAGGGCGGTTACGTGGGGGAAGAAGTTCACTATAGTTTTCAGTCTGCGTACTGCAGTAGATCATGTCTCTCGACCAGCAGCCCATAGTGGGGATCGGGCCACGGGACCAACAGATCGCGACCCTGTGTCTAGCTATAAGCAGCCCCATGTCGACCAGCCTCCTGATAGATTTTGGGACGTGTAGGGAGTATCCCAGCAGTGCCAGCATAGGGTCCGGAGTTAGTGTTACAGCAGTGATATCCCCTAGGGCCTTAAAAATCAGAACCCAGAAGCAGGCAATCCCCAGGCACAACCAGGCAAGGTGGAAAAAATCAGCCTGGCTAGCACCACAGCGCTCGCAATCAGAGGAATCTCTCAACCCGTATCTATGCAGTCTCTCAGGGGTGTAATATACTCTATTAAGAAATTTGAAGTGGATCAGCCTATGGCGGCCGTTTAGTGATATCCGTTTCGTGCTCTCGCAGCAATACTTCCAGATTCCATCATCTATGTCTTTCCCTATATCTGCCTGCCAGGCTAGTCTAGCTTTAGTATAATGATTCGCTCGATAGCTCTGAGTCAGTTTATACAACTTGGATAATCAATCAATCAATCAATCACGGCATTTATAGAGCGCGCTACTCACCCGGGAGGGTCTCAAGGCGCTGGGGGAGGGGGTAAGTTACTGCTCGAACAGCCAGGTCTTGAGCTGCTTCCTGAAGGAGAGATGGTCCTGGGTTCGCCGAAGGTGAGTGGGGAGGGAGTTCCAGGTCTTGGCTGCCAGGTAGGAGAAGGATCTTCCTCCGGCGGTGGTTCTGCGGATGCGTGGTACGGTGGCGAGGGCGTGGCTGGTTGATCGTAGCTGGCGTGTGGGCGTGTAGAAGGTCATGCGGTCGTTGAGGTACTTTGGGCCCAGGTCGTGGAGGGCCTTGTGTGCGTGGGTGAGGAGTCTGAACGTGATTCTCTTGCTGACGGGGAGCCAGTGCAGGTCTTTCAGGTGCACGGTGATGTGGCTGTGTCGGGGGATGTCCAGGATGAGTCGTGCGGAGGCGTTCTGGATGCGCTGGAGTCTCTTTTGAAGTTTGGCTGTGGTTCCGGCGTAGAGGGTGTTCCCATAGTCCAGTCGGCTGGTGACGAGTGCCTGGGTGACGGTCTTCCTGGTTTCAGTGGGGATCCATCTGAAGATCTTGCGGAGCATGCGCAGGGTGTTGAAGCATGAAGATGAGACGGGCGTTGACTTGTCTGGTCATCGACAGGGAGGAGTCCAGGATGAAGCCCAGGTTGCGTGCGTGGTCCGTTGGCTTGGGCGCGGTGCCCAGGGCCGGGGGCCACCAGGAGTCGTCCCAGGCGGAGGGTGATGAGCCCAGGATGAGGACTTCCGTCTTGTCTGAGTTCAGTTTAAGGCGGCTGTTCCTCATCCAGTCGGCGACGTCTCTCATCCCGTCGTGTAGGTTGGCTCTGGCGGTGGTGGGGTCGTTGGTGAGGGAGAGGATCAGCTGGGTGTCGTCGGCGTAGGAGATGATGTTGAGGTTGTGTCGGCGTGCGATGGCTGCGAGGGGGCTCATGTAGACGTTGAAGAGGGTTGGGCTGAGTGAGGATCCTTGTGGAACGCCGCAGATGACTTCGGTGGCTTCGGATCTGAACGGGGGAGGCGGACTCTCTGGGTTCTTCCGGCGAGGAACGAGATGATCCATTCCAGTGCTTTCTCTCGGATTCCGATGTTGCTGAGGCGCTTCACTAGGGTGCGGTGGCAGACGGTGTCGAACGCCGCAGAGAGGTCCAAGAGGATGAGGGCAGCTGTTTCCCCGTTGTCGGTTAGGGTTCTGATGTCGTCGGTGGCTGCGATAAGGGCGGTCTCGGTGCTCTGGTTGGCCCGAAACCCGGACTGCGAGGGGTCGAGGGATCCATTCGTCTCGAGGAAGGCGGCAAGCTGTCTGTTGACGGTCTTCTCGATGACTTTGGCCGGAAACGGAAGGAGCGAGATGGGACGGTAGTTCTTGAGGTCGGTGGGGTCCGCCGTTGGTTTCTTCAGGAGGGCGGTAAGCTCGGCGTGCTTCCAGCTCTCCGGGAAGGTGGCGGTGTGGAAGGAGGAGTTGATGATGTCCCGGAGATGGGGTGCGATGGTGGCGTCGGCTTTGTTGAAGACGTGGTGTGGGCAGGGGTCGGTTGGTGATCCGGAGTGGATGGAGTTCATCGTGCGGGTGGTGTCTTCGGTGCTGATCGGGGTCCAGTTGCAGAGGGTGGTGGTGGCGGGCGTTGGTTCGGCGGTAGGGTGCGTTGTTTGTGCGTCGAAGCTGTTGTGTATGTCGGTGATCTTGCGGTGGAAGAACGCGGAGAGTGAGTTGCAGAGGTCTTGCGAGGGGGTGATGTCGTTGTTTCCGGGCGCTGGGGTTGGAGAACTCTTTGACGATGCTGAAAAGTTCCTTGCTGTCATGGGCGTTGTTGTCCAGTCGTTCTTTGAGTGCCGACTTCTTGGTGGCACGGATCAGCTGGTGGTGTTTGCGGGTGGCGTGCTTGAGGGCGGTCCTGTTGTCTGTGGTCTGGTCGAGTCGCCAGGTTTTCTCGAGAGTGCGGCAGTTCTTCTTGGATTCCTTGAGTTCGTTGGTGAACCAAGGGGTTTTCTTGCTTCCGGGTCTGCTGGGAGGGTTTTTAGTGGTGCGAGGTCGTCGGCGCAGGCGGTCAGCCACTTGGCGAGGTTGCTGGCTGCTTCGTTTGGGTCCGTTGTGTTGGTGGGTGTGTTCTGGCTGAGGGAGGCGGTGAGCTGCTCGGCGGTGATCTTGCTCCAGCTCCGGCGGGGAGCCTGTTGCGGGTGGTGGTGGGTCGCAGTCTTTCTGAAGCTGAAGTGGACGCAGCTGTGGTCGGTCCAGTGGAGTCCGGTGGCGTGGCTGAAGGAGATGTGCTTGCTGGACGAGAAGACGGGGTCAAGCGTGTGGCCGGCGTAGTGGGTGGGCGTGTTCACCAGTTGCTTGAGTCCGAGGTTGGCGAGGTTGTCCAGCAGGGCGGTGGTGTTTCTGTCGTTGTTGTTCTCCAGGTGGAAGTTGAGGTCCCCTAGGAGGATGTAGTCGGCTGAGGGCATGGCGTGCGGGCTGATGAAGTCTGCGATGTCTTCGCTGAATAGTGTGCGTGGTCCCGGGGGTCTGTAGATGAGGGTGCCTCGGAGGGTGGTCTTGGGGTCAGTGTGTATCTGGAAGTGTAGGTGTTCGGCGGCGGAGAAGGTCTCGTCGGAGTTAGTCGAGATGCGGATGGTGTTCTTGTGTACGATGGCGATGCCTCCTCCCGTCTGGTTGACGCGGTCCTTCCGGGTGATCTTGTATCCATCCGGGATGGCTATGGCGATGTCGGGCGCTGAGGAGGCGTTCATCCAGGTCTCGGTGAGGAAGGCGATGTCCGGTGCTGTTGCGTCGAGCAGGTCCCAGAGTTCCACGGCGTGCCTGTGGACGGAGCGGGTGTTCAGCAGGATGCATTTCAGGTGGTTGCTGCTGTTGCTCGACTTGGCGGAGGTGGTGCACGTCCGGGGGCAGGTGAATCGGCAGGCTTGGCAGGCGAAGGGTCCGTGGGTGCGTCTCGGTGAGGCTCGGTAGCAGGCAGGGTTCCGGCCGGCATTGAGTGCGGTGAGTGTGGCGGCGTCGTAGGTCCGTCGAGTAGTGTTGCGTTGGTGGGTTCCAGGGGTTCTGGCGCTGGGCGCGGTCCAGTCGCGGACGGGCGCAGACGGGCTTGCCTTAGGCGCGCCTTCGGCGCGCCAGCGGCGCGCCCGCTGCGCACGTCCGCTGCGTGGCCGTGCAGCGGCTGCCATTTATGGGGAGGTGGGAGGGAGGAGCAGCTGGGAGGCGGGAGGCAGGGGCAGCGAATGGGCAGTCAGGGGGGCGGGGCCGCAGGGAACGCAGCGGCGGGAGTGGCGAGAGGCAGCGGGGGCACAGAAAGGAAAAACAGGGGGACAGCAGACAAAATCACGGGCACAACAACAGTGGGGCAGCGAGGGGCACAGAAAGGAAAAACAGGGGAGAGCAGACAAAATCACGGGCACAACAACAGTGGGGCAGCGAGGGGTACAGAAAGGAAAAACAGGGGGAGAGCAGGCAAAATCACGGGCACAACAACAGTGGGGCAGCGAGGGGCACAGAAAGGAAAAACAGGGGGAGAGCAGACAAAATCACGGGCACAACAACAGTGGGGCAGCGAGGTGCACAGAAAGGAAAAACAGGGGGAGAGCAGGCAAAATCACGGGCACAACAGTTTGTGTCATCGATTCCGTTTTTATCATATATGTAAGGGTGGCCACATCAGGCGGCTCCGCCAAGTCACTACCCAGGATCTCCATAAGTGATTGCCTCAGTCTATGGAATTGAAACCTATTAAGCAGCGTATCATGTAGGTCCTGTGTCGCCACTTCATCCCATGTTTTCGCAACACCCACTTCAAACATATCTCCTATCGTCGTAATGTTTATGGCGTTCAGCGCCCGAGTGACCCCCCTGTCTGTACATGCAGGAAGCCAGCGACACCACTCCAAAGGAGCTAACGGGGAGTACAATATGGCTCCGGCTTGCAGCTTTAGAAGACAGTGCAAAGCATGTACGGTCGAATTAATTGAATCCAGAATACTGGTTCTGCGATCCAGTGGATTGAATAAGAGTGCTAGTAAAGGAAGCGGTGTTGCAACTACTTTCTCGATCTGGATGTGTGGTGTATCAGCCGGGCCATGTAGCCAGAAATGCGCGTGCACGCTTTGTGCGACCCTATAATACAGATTTAGGTCCGGAGCGCCTAATCCTCCCATGTGATATGGCAGCGTAAGTATGTCCCATTTGACCCGGGCGTGTTTCCCTGCCCAGGCCAGCCTGAGTAACAGGGATGTGAGCGTTCTAAAAAAAGAGCTAGGGAGGACCATTGGGATGTTAGCGAATAGAAACAAGAACCGGGGTAGCACTACCATCTTCATGATTGAGACCCTGCCAAATAATGAAAGAGGCAAACGGATCCAACGTTCTACGTCTTCTGCTAATTTGCTAACTGCGACCCCGAAGTTTTCTCTGAGTACCACCTCCGAATCCGTGTGTACCTTGATTCCCAGATAACACACCGGTTCTGTCGTCCATTGCAGGGGGAATTCAGGGGTAAATTGAGTAGTGTTGGGGGTGAGCGGGAATATAATCGATTTGGCCCAGTTTACCTTAAGGCCAGACATTGCACCGAACTTGACAACTTCACGCAGTACGGGAGACAGGTTCTGTTCAGGGTCCCTAATGTAAAGCAGCGTGTCATCAGTGTATGTGGATATGACCAGCTCCTACTCCGGGAAGCGTATACCCCTGTGTCTGTGGTACTCCCGCAGCGAGCAGGCCAGTGGCTCCGCCACTAGAGCGTAGAGTATCGGGGAGAGCGGGCATCCCTGCCGCGTGCCTCTAGTGATACGTATTGTGTCAGTTACCATGTCACCGATTTTTATTCTGGCAATTGGGTTATTATAAAGGACGCCTACCATTCGGAGAAATATATCCCCCAGCCCTAGTCTCATCAAGACGTGTTTCATAAAAGTCCATTCGACCGAGTCGAATGCCTTCTCCATATCAAGAAACACGGCAATAGCTTGCACATCCTGCCTGGTGTGTTGAATTGCGCCAAATACTGTTCTTAAATTATACGTCAAGTTTCTACTATGGACAAATCCCGCTTGCTCCTGGGCCGCAAGCAACAGAACAAGTGGAGTCAAGCGGTTCGCCAGTATTTTAGCGTACAATTTTGTGTCTACGTTCAGCAGCGACAATGGCCGATACGACGCACACTCTGTTGGCAGTTTATCTGGCTTCAGAATGGCAATGATTAGTGCCTCTCTCATAGACGGTGGCATCTCACCGCTTCTGCTAATCTCCTCAAACAGCATGCTCAAGTGCGGAATAAGTAAGTCTTTAAATTCCTTATAAAATGCTACCGTTAGTCCGTCAACGTCTGGAGCGCTTCCAGCCCTCATCCCCGATAGTGCTGCTATTATCTCCTCCACTTCTAGTGGGCGCAGAAGGTACTCACGGTGTGCGTTCGTCAGCCAGGGAAGTTTGATGTGCGCCAAGTAATCTAGAATCTCTGTGTCCAGTCCCTCAGTTCTGGAGGCATATAGTGTGGTGTAGTATTGCCGAAATCTGTCTGCTATTGCTGCTAGTTCAGTGATGGGTTCTCCCTGCTCATCATTAATTACTGCCACTCCCGCTGTCTCCCTACGCTTTTCTAACAGAGAAGCCAGAATCGAGCCAGGCCGCTCGCCTTCTCCATATGTGCGGGCCGTAGCGTATTTGCCTAAGTGTTTCAGTTCTGAGTCTGCTGTTTCATGGTACACTTTTAGTAGCTCTTGGAATTCCCCCTGCACATTGACATCAGCGTCCGAGAGGAACCTACCTTCTAGCTTTTGTAGTTGGCCTTCCAAATCTGCGAGTCGCGTTCTCAGCGCCCATGAACACCTGAGTGTTTGGCCATAGCAATGCCCCTAAAGTAGACTTTGAAAGTTTCCCAAACCACTGAAAAGGTATCAACCGACCCTATATTGTGCTCGAAGAAAGTTTCAACCGCCTCTGAGATTTCAGATTTAAAAACGGGGTCTAGTAAGGAGTAGTGGGGGAATCGCCAAGTGAATGGCGGGATATGCTTCCTCAGGGTCTCCAAGACCAACAGTACTGGAGAGTGATCTGAAAAAGTGCGGGGAAGCACTACGCAGTCTCGGACCTGTGCATACAAGCTTGCAGAAGTCAGCCAGTAGTCGATTCTAGTGTGTAGGTTGTGATATGAAGAGTAGTGTGTGTATCCTCCCCTATCATTAGATCACGTTCTCCAAACATCATATAAATCTAACTGCGTCATCGCCCCAATGATTACACGGGCAGTTGCTGTGAGACGCCTGTCCGGGCCTCCCGATCTGTCCAGTTGCGGATCTAATATACAGTTGAAATCCCCGCCCCATAGTTGGGGGGCATTCCTGTAGCTCCGCATCTTCTCAATTATCGTTTCATAGAACTTGGGGTTGTCATAGTTCGGTCCGTATATATTGACTATGAACAAATCCAGCCCTTTCCCGCAACATCTCGAGATAACATATCTCCCCTCCAAGTCTGTTTCTAATGGCTCCAATCGTAGCCCTGACTTCGGGTTAACCCAAGTAATCACGCCTCAGGCGTGAGACGTGAACCCCGCAACATGAACATTACCCAATAGCCCCTTGCAATTAAGCATATTGCTATTGATTGGCAGGTGTGACTCCTGCAATAGCGCAATATCTATGTTATGTCTGGTGAGGTAAGCCAGGACCTTCCTCAACTTTCTGTTATCGTTCAGGCCTCTAACATTCCAGGTCAAGGTGTTAATCTTGCTAGGTGACATCAGCGCCATGTGACGAGAAAAAGTGAAATTTTTCATGTAATGCTAGTGTTTGGGTGTCTCTCCGTGCTGTCGTGTGATGAAGTGAGCTATTCAAGTACTGGACTGTTAATTCTGTCATGTAGGTGGAACTTGTACTGTCTCTCTGAGTTCCCCCTCCCACGCCATGCATACCCCAACTCTGCGCTGGCGGAAAACCCTTAACAAACCCACTACTTGTACAAAATAATCATAAAATACTATATCAAACAATAAGCAAAACCGAAAATACTCCAGATTGTGGTTCACACACGTGGGCAGATGTTGCCTGAGCCCTGTACTTTCCTATGCGCACCAAGTGTGTCACTTAGTCCGTTAGCCATCATTCATATATTGTGCTTTATACTAGCTATGTAGAAGCAGCATGATGTAACTTAAAGCTCCACATGCAAGTCGATTGCATCATAACATGTTGCACTATAATTTAAACATCGCTAAGCTGCTTCATAGTGCCCTTTCAGCTGCCAAAAGCCATTCTGGCCGCACTGCGTTTGCCACAACTATGCCACTGAGTTCCCACAGTTATAACAGTTCCCGCCTCCCTCCCAGATGAAATCTTAACTGGCAAGGATATGAAACCGCTTTCAGTCTTGGTCATCTAGACTGCTTCCATTAGCACCCTCGTGGGTCAGCGAGGCGCTATGGTGAACTCTGTCCTTTGCCCATTCCTTCAGGGCTTTCTGCAGGGTTTTAGGGTCAGTGAAAATGGGGGAGCACCCTTGTCTGTTGACTCTTAGCCTTGCCGGATACAGCATTGCGTAGTCCAGCTGTTGTTCTCTTAATTGCTTCTTCAGCGGTGCGAATTGCCTGTGCGCCTCCTGCACCCGAGCCGTGAAATCTGGATAAAGTGAAATGGCGGACCCCTCATATTGCAGTGATTGTTTCTCTCGGGCCGCCTTGAGCGCCGCATCCCTGTCCCTGTAGTTTAGCAGTTTGGCGATGATAGGCCTTGGTGCCGCTCCAGGGGGAGGTTTTGGACCCAAAGAGCGATGCACCCGCTCTACTACAAACATCGTAGAAAATGTTTCTCGCCCCAGCAATGTCTACAGGAGTTTCTCCACAAAGAGTTCCATGTTGCCCACATTGGTGGTCTCCGGAAGGCCCGTGATTTGTATATTGCTTCTTCGAGAGCGAGCTTCCAGGTCCTCTGCCTTATCCTGTAGTGTCGACAGCAATTTCCTCATTTGCTTCTGTTCTGAGTCTAATTCTGTCTGGGCTTCCTCCACTTCCGTGACCCTTCGCTCCATCATATCTTGCCGTTCCGCTTGTTTATCCATGCTTTCTGTTAGGCGGTCCATGCGTTGCGCCAAAGAGTCAATCTTGCTGTGAATAGTGGACAAACTCTTTTGCAAGCTCTTTTGCATTGCGGCTAGTATGGAGCGAATGTCACCTTCTGCAGGGTCCGGATCTTCTGATTGCGCATTCGGGCCCTCTTCAGAATCCTGCTCCCGGAGCCTGGATTTACGCTGCTCAAAGTGAAGCTTGGGCTGCGTCTTATCTACCTTTCCCATGGTCACTGCAGCAGTGTTTCTGCTGCTCCTCTAGTGGCGCCCCGGTGCTCTGAAATGGGCCACCGCGTCCCCTCAATTCGCTTCACGACCAGTTGCTGGCAATATTTTCACTGAGTGGTAGCTATTGTGGTCATTAGCGGGGACCACGTCGAGCTACCAACCTTTGGGGCGGAGGACACTCAATACCTCTTCTGGATGGAGGAAGAGCTAGCAACACTCCTGGCACTATGGCCGACCAGAACACTCCTGACTTGCGTCAGGCAATCCTCGTTTGCAATGGGACCAAGTACCTTCTATCCCAACAGTAGCGCTTCGTGTGTTTCCGCTGATGGCCGGCCTCGAGCCCAGTAAGTAGCGTATTGTTTGTCAGTTCCCCTCAGCTCCGCAAATGTATGCCCACAAAATGTAGTTGTCTGCAGTATAGTCGGTTGTCAGCAGCTATTGGTTATGCGCTTATGGGGCACAGAATGGGAGTTCTTGTTGAGCTAAGGACGCTCAAAGGCCCCCTCAGCGTGGTGTGAATTTTAACCAATATCCCCTGTGCAGGACCAAAGAACACTCCAGCATGCCAGCCTGCACCGTCTGCCTGCTGGGGCAATAAGAGTCTACAGGATATTCTGTCAGCTCCTAGGTAGGTATGGGAGCCCTATGGAAAGCCCGCGACACCAGGTGTCCGTTCAGTAAGGGTGCAGGGGCGCAGAATGTCTATGACTAGGGCCAGGCTTCAGCCTCGTTATCTGAGTGTCTGCAATCGGCTGGTATCTATTTATATTTAGGCCGCCTCACCTCAATATTACGATGTGGATCACTTTAACACTTGCGGCTGCAATCGTTTCCAAAATGGCCGCATCCGGCAGCACTGCGTTTCTGCAGGCCGAGTTATTGCAACTTGGCAGGTCGGAGGAGTAGGGAGGGGTTCGCACCCGTGGAGTCTCACGCTACCGGGCACAACTCCACACCCCGCTCGGTTACATACACGGTCCCAACCCGGGTCAGGGCCGCATCCGCAAGCGTCGAGTCTTCAGCCCAGCGGAGTGCGATGCTCTGCACTCAGCGGCTGGGGCTCCAACAGCGATCTCTCCGTGACGTAGCCCAGTCGCGCCTCCGCAGCGGTCCGCCACTCTCCGCCGCTCTCCTAGGTGGCAGGTATTTAGCGCCATACCGCAAGCGCCGTCACCGCAGGTATTTAGTGTGTTGTCTCCCTGCGGGTTCACATGCAGGAGGAGCGACCCCTCTCTCCCAGACGGCCGTCAGCTCGCGTCTCAGATCCGGGCAGTTCGGCCTAAGGTTGGGCCACCACGCCGGGCGTCAACTTCAGAGCTTATGGGTGGTCGATGCGAGTCCAAAACAGCACTGTATGCTCACGGCACACTCCGGTGCAGATGACAACTTGGGGTATTACAATTAGGCAGCACAATAGGCGGATAAATGCAGGATAGCGGGATGGCTCGGCGGAGCTCTCGGTCTATGCGGCCATCTTGGACTCAGGCAAGCTCCGCCCCCGCTCTCTCTTTCTTCCTCTTCTTCCCTCTCTTTCTGTCTCCGTCTCGCTTCTCCTCACTTGCTGAATGAAAACCATGACTTCAAGAAATAGCTCTTACTCTCTCTTTCCTCTCCTTCATTCGCTCCCCTGAAAAAATGGATCCAAAAAAGAAAGAAACACTTTTGCTGGAAATGTCTTTTTCTGACATTTTTCTATTCCAGCCTCGGGACGGAGAGAAAAAAAGGTTCAAAATACGAACAATAACTAAATAAAGCAAGACAGAGGGGTCACAAAATGGCCAGATTGGTTTTGTTCACACCCAAACACATTAGTGCCACTTAACAGAGATTGCCAGTGAAGCGCTACTTTTGTTTTCTCGTCTTTCTTTGAACAACATTGTTTTACCTGGGTTAGAAGTGCACCATTCCTGGAGGTACTGCAAGACCTGGTTGATGGGTGGAGTGGAAAACATTTAATGTGGTCCTTATCAGCTGTTTTCCTTATTTTAGTTTATAAAATGTGTACAGCTGCTCTGTGTTCAGGGATGTGGTCTTTTTAAACCATAATGCGTACGCTTTGTAAGGATAGACGCAATGGACATTGAAATGGGTCCCTTCTGGCCCTGTAGTCATGTCCTTAACTTTTCAGGCAAAAACACTTGAGTTCTGAATAATGAGTGTAAAATCGTTAAGGTAACCATATTGTTCCTGCTTAGATTTCACATACTTTACCGCATGCTTTATTTAATCTTGCATTCCCTATGAGTGTTTGCTTTTTCCAGGATGCTATAACTTTTTTTTTCACTCGTCTAGTGCATAATTTGAATTGAGTTGCATCCAGGTGTTTATAGCGGGGCACAATTGGGTTATAGCTGAAGGCAGTACAAGTTTTTCTCTGTGTGGCAGTATGATGTTTAGTGGGGGAGAGGATGTGGCACTGTGGCCAGAGCTGCCTAATTTGGAACATGTAAACCAGGTTCAGCCTTCATGACCAGTCCACCAGACCACTCTCCTTAGAAAGCACATTCCCATGCTAGACCTTAGAAGGCCCGCTAGATTTTAGAAGCCCTGGTGTCTTAGCACCAGCAGGTGGACCCTAGCGGTGGCAAGTGTGGGTTAACCTTGAAGGCCTGTCCACCACAATCCATACTGAAGTTCACCTCCAGTCCTGCGGGCAGGCCTACGAAGCAGCACACCCTAGAGCAACAATGACTCTGTAACTGAGGTCATAGGACCCTTGAGGCCAGTCCGTCTCACCCATTGGTACCTCTATTGGCCTTGTTTCAGCAGTAGTAGTGCAACTCACCAGGGATCGGCAATGCAGGATTTGCATGCACACCAAACTAAGTTTGCAAACTTCATGGTCTCTCTGCCTCATGCACAAGCACTTTTAACTTGTGCTGCCTACTTTGGGGGCACTGGAATTATGCAGCAATGGAGGACAAAAGAATTTGACTACCTGACAGACATGAGAACATTTTCAGTTGCACGAAAAGGTCCAATAAAGGAGCAAGTGACTCGTGTTCTAAAGCTAGGCTTAATATTCACTTCTTTATTTGCATGGTTAACAGCACTATGTGTTTTACTTTCTATTTAAAAGAAACAAGAATCTAAGACAAGTCCTGCAAGAAATTCCTGTCCTCCATTGCAATGGCAAGAACACTCTAGATTAGTCTAATTTTTATTGTTATTTTTATTTAACAAGATGCTAAAATGCTGCATTTTCCGATTGATCCTCCACCAAAGCTGAGCCACAAATATCGGCACTCACAAGAACACAAGCCTAAAAGTGCGCTCGTTATATAAGAAATGAAATGCTTATTTGTCTGTGTATCCCAATTAGATTTTATAACTGGTCTTCAGTTCTAGTTTTGCAGTTTCCACACACTTTCCATGAGGAAACAGGGTTGGGGGATAGTGCTTTACATTACCCATGTATAATTTTAGTACCTCGCGAAGAGGCCCTGTAAAATGTAAGGCTTCAGACCTGAAAAAGAAAAATACAATGTTTAGGATTGGTCTGATTACTTACTGGTAATCTTGCATTACTGTCGAGGGTGGGAGGGAGGGTCATAATGGCTGGGACCAGTATGAGTAGGACCAGGAGGTAATGAAAATTACTGGTAAGTAGCCCAGATTTTCCTGATTCATACTCCAACTTAAAGATTTCCTGATCTGAAATTGTCTCATATTTCAAGGAACTGGGTTTCCAAAACATTTCCATGTGCTTTAGAAGAGGTCTCAATTAAAGCAATGCCCAAGGGACACTGAAAGAAGTCATATGTCCCTGAGCTTTCATTCATAGCTTGGGACATGCTTAAAAAAGTTGGCAATACTTTCTGAATGCATATCACTTTGAAGGAAAACCATATCCAGGTCTGTCCTAAATCTTGCTCCTATAATGATCCGATGTTAAGATGGTACCATCTGACCTTTATCTTTGGTGATCAGAAAGTCATGATCTTTTAAGAATGTGCACACTACTTCAAGACATTCCAGTGCTTTGGACTGAGAAGGAGCACCAAGGAGCCAATCGACCGGGTGCGGAAATAGTGACCAACCTTGTAGATGGAGAAGAGCCACTACTTTCATTAAACCCTGGACAGTGATCGCAGCAGTCTGAAGGGGAGGACGTGGAACTGATCGTGATTCTCCTGAACACAGAACCTCAGATACTGCTGGTGACTGGATGTGTCTGATACGTGAAAGTAGGCTATGGTAACCATAAAATTCCCATCTGGGATTAATGCAATAATCATCTGTAATGTCTTAATTCTGATGTGAATCACCCCACTGATTTATTTGTTTGAGGTCAATCACTATTCTGTATCCTCCTCAACCGAGGGCCTTGGAAACCAGAGACACTCCATTCCCCTTCTTCAGAGGCAGATATCAAACCAATGCTTTTGCAGAATGAATCCTTTTCTGGATTCACATGGTGTGCATTATTCCGCCATCTAGTGGTTGGGTCCGGAACAGTCTCTGTTTCCCTTTTTTAACCCCTTTTTAGGTCTCGGCCTGGCGTTGGAGCGCGCATGCGCTCCTCGCCTGCGAGAGCTATAGTAAACAGTATGAAGAAGGGGACTTTAATCCACGCCCCTCAGTCACAACCTTTTTCCATTGGCTTAGGTAGTGATTAATGTATTTTCTGTGCTTCTGGTTTGCTGGCTGTTACTTTTGTTGACGCCCTTGCAGTTTTCGGATGCCACCCGTGACAAGCGCATCTGTTTTCACTCAGTCGAGACGCAAAGACAAGTGGCTGAATGAAAACAGATGGCGAGCGTTTTTTTTTCTTTGTGCAAACACAGTCTGAGTCTTTGATCTCTACGGAGTGTCTTGCTCACGCTGTCTGCACGGGCCAGTCGGCTCTCTGATTGGTTGGCAACTACCAAATATGCTTTGTGATTGGTGGACCTTGTCAACCAATTAGAGAGCCAACTGGCGCATGCAGGAAATGCTGCCTTCATGCCTGCAGCACGCGCCACTCCGGCTCTCTGATCGGGCCTATAGTGAAGGACACGCGCCTCTGTTTACGTGGAGAGAGAACAGCACGCAGTCTCGCTTTCCTCCGAGCCACTGCGGTGAGGTCACCTCCTGCCCCTCCTCCTCCCCTGCCCACCCGAGCTCTGCTGCCTCCCGGGCTCGGAACGAAAACCGTTCGGATTCAGACCTGTCATGCTGCCGGCGCGGACACATACCAACCCCCTCCTCTTCAAAACCGCGTTACCGCGGATAGAAATACCCGCTACAAAATTTGGTGGCATACTCCGACTACCGGAAGAACTGCTTGTTTATATTTTCGCGGCCGCCGCATTCATTAGAGGCAGCTGGTGGCATGATCACGAGCGCAGGCAGCGCTTCAGCCGGGCCCCAGGAGTCGAGTGTCTCGCGCCAAGCTCCCCAATAAATGCACCCTCACACGAACCCCGACTGAGGACCGAAGCCCCCTTTCCTGACAGCCCACAATGACGAGAACGGCGCTCCCGGGACCTCAGCCCAGGCGTGTTTCCCCTCTCTCGGCTGTTTGTATGTTTATGCGGCTTTCTTGAAAACACGGGTTTCTATTAACGCGCTAGACCCGAGGTGCAGGGTAAACAGCCATTGGACGTTAAAATAATTGCACAACCCCAGAAAAAATAACAAATAAATATCCGAGTCTCCCGGGAGACCCTCGCAGCAGGCTTGACGAGGAGTGCATGGAATAGTTTTTTTTCTTTTCTTAGGCGGGTAGAGCGTCGCTGCAGGGCCGTGCCGGGCTGGTACTGCGGCAGGCAGCGCTCAGAGGGGGCGTCCAGCGCCTCTATGGGCTTTTAGCCACAGTCGGGCATCCTAGGAGGGCAGAGGGGCGCTGTACCACCCACAGCCCGCTGCCGGGAGCCTCGCGGAAACCTTGCTCAGATGTAAACCTTCTCCTTTCTGACGTAAAGCGTCCCTTATAGCTTATCTTGCCACCCCTAGAATCGTGCAACAGAAGTAGGGTGCATTTTATAATTATTCACGTGCGAATAGACTAGCTTTAGCTGAGCAGCACCTAAAGGTGCTTAAAACTTACGATGTGCTGATGCTGGGGGTCTGAGAGGCAGGCAATAAGAGGCAAGCAGGGTAAAGAGAACGTATTTTCGGAGTGTTGTCAGGAGATGCGGTTCACAATAAACTGTGGTATTTTTTTGCAGTTTTATATAGAGCAAACTCGACCAGAAGGAATTGGAACCTTTACCTGAGCACCAGTACATTACACAAGGACACATTCATTTTTTTGTAGGCATGGGTGATTAAGTGGTTTGCCTACAGTCACGGGATAATACGCCAACACCGAGACTCAAACCCCATTCCCCACTTCCAAAGTCGTTAGTCCTTACACCACAGATTGTTGTAAATCAAGTTTATTTAAATACTCCAGAGTGCACTGCGGAAGCTCCAACAACGATTCTGAGTCACATCTCCACTGCAGCCGGCACAGGGAGGCATAAACACGGCACAACACCACTTATTTTGCAACTGCAGGTTTTCGGAGAAAGCCCTCCTTGAATATGAAGGCCGTTGCCTACCCTCTCTGCTCCATGCTTTCTCAGCCCCTTCCTCCTTCACCCCTCCTCCACATCGGTTTCCAGGAGACAGCAGAGTTATTTACACTCGCCCACTAATCGCAGCTCTCTCTGGAGGCCCCTGATACCTTGCAAAGGGCTTCCCTGACTTGATGTGGTGGACTGAACCGTTTTTGAATCCTATCGACCCCGTCTTGCAGTTGACAGATGTTAGTTATACAGTACTGCAGTTCCAGAATGACTAGCCCCCATCACCACCCTGAAAAATTTGAGCTGCCATAAAAATGGACTGCGGATTTATAACTCCAGTTTAAAGAGAGCATGTTTTCGGTTAACTTCTGTGGACACGTCGCAACCCATTTACAACATTTGTAGTACCCATGTGAAGTTATCATTTACGTCACGAAATATACCCCTGAATTCACAATGCGTTCGATAATCAGGCCCTCATTCTGTTCTTGTTTCGCTTCAAGTAGATGTTACAATGAAGTTTTCACCAGCATCAGGAGGGAGGCGGGGGGGAGGGGGGGCATAGCTCCCCCGGGATCATAGCGCGATCTCATCCCTTCAATAAGCGGGGGAGTATTGTCTTCACAGGGTCCAGTGTGATCTGTACAAGAACGGAGGCAAACTTTGCAATACTTGTTACTTTTGCATGCTCAGTTTCTAGGAATTGAATTATTTGGTGGAGAGATTCTCCCTTAGGCCTAAGCAGTCTTTTGGGACTGGAATTTAGACAGAAGACAGTATTATTTCTGCTGAAGCATTCATGCTTCACTCAGTGAAGTGAGACTCGCACCCAATAAACACGTTAAGTGAGACTTGGAGGTGCCTGCTGCCGGTGTGTAAAACCACCTTGCAGTGGGGGAGGGGCCCAGTGGAAGGCTATTACAGATTAGAGGGTGTGGGGGCTGCCAGGTGCTTTCCTGCAGATATTGCTTTAGTTTTGAGAGGCCCAGGCATGCCAGCGCAGTTGCCTGTTGTGCACAGAGTGCATGGCAGTGAGGAGACAGTGCAGGCCCCCACACTGCTGTTTTGCTTCAGAGATTCTAAGCAAAAACACCTTATAATTTAGCAATTTATAATCACTGTCACTTTAACATAATTTGTCAGTCAAACACAGACCCCTCTCAAATAAATGCAACAATCACAAATGCATATAATCCCGTTTTTTTTATCAGTATAATATGGATAACGTCCTATTGCTTTGTGTTTTTTTTTTTATTGTTTTTTTTTTCTGACTAATTCATCTAAAGTCTAATGGTGCATAATTGCTAATATATACTGTATACTTTTTAGAAAAGAAAAACAATATAAAAAAGAATATCATTTACAATACTAATAGCTCTAAACAATGTCACTGCGAGACCTATTGCATTGTAAATGCTTGTTTTTCTTTGTGAGTGTTGTCGACCACCATTTGGTGCTAGGTCCGTCCCCTGTGTGACGTCAGTCGGCACTTCGGATGTTCCTGTGCGTGGAAGCCATCGTCAGATCATTTTCTCTGCTGTTGGGTCTGGAAGCAAAAAGAGAATCTTAGAAGTTTTGGAGAAAATTCCCGAAAAGTTTATGGCTTTTTGGGGAAAAAAATGTGCATGGCACAACCCTTAGGAGACACGCCTGGCTCAGAATTTCAGGCTTCTAGGAGGAAGTCCAAACCACAATAATTAATAAGCCTTTTACTGACTTGTTTGGCTTAGAGGTAGACGAGTCCTTACAACAAATTAAAAAGGACAATGAAACAGCAAGGGTGATGGATGCTCTACAGTACAGAGGAACCTTCAGAAGGGGAGGAAATAACCTCAGAGATCCCGCAGAAAGGGGAAATTTCGCCACAGGGCAGCATAAGCAACAGCAAACGCAGGGCAGTGGACAGCAAACAACCCCACAGTCAGGATACCGATCCTGACAACAATACACAAGACAGACTTTTCGTGGGAAAGAAAAGGCTAGAGGACAGTCCTCCGGGGGGGAGGAACAGGCTCCAAGTGACTCAGAAACAAAGATGGGCCCCCACATAACACTAGTGGGAGGCAGGATAGCGCAATTCCCACAAGAATGGGAAAGGATCACCACGGGCACTTGGGTTTTAAACGTGGTGCACCATGGCTATTGTATAGAGCTAAAAAGTATTGCACCACCAATACAAGACCTCACTCTGAGACCAATCCTAGATCTTAGATTTATAAACATATTCATCCACACACAACACTTCAAGATGACAACACTACAAGAAGTAATCCCACTATTCCAAAAGGGGGCCTATATGGCAACTGTAGACTTAAAGGGCGCATCCAAGAACATAACCTTAGGGAGACCTTTCAAAACAACAACTCCCTCAGTGACCATCACAACAGATGCGTCGCACAAGGGGTGGGGAGGTCATACAGAAAACGTAAGAATTCGGGGTCAGTGGAGCATCCCAGAATCCATAAACCACATCAACTTCCTAGAGATGAAGACTGTGTTATTAGCATTGACAGCCTTTCAAGCATACATCATAGGGAAAACAGTACTAATTCAGATGGACAATACAACAAATATGTTTTACTTGAACAAGCCTGGAAGAACACAGTCGTTCACCGTAAGCAAACTAGTGCAAGAGATATGGCAATCAGTAATACCACGGAGGATCAACCTACAAACAATCCACCTACCGGGAAAGGACAACACAGCAGCAGATCGACCCAGCAGACAGAACAGCACCTCACACAAATGGGAGATAAAACAAAAGAGCCTAGACAAGATTTTCAAGCTCTGGGGAAAGCCAACAATAGGCCTATTCACAACAATAGAGAACAGAAAATGCCAACTTTTCGTCTCCAGGTTTCAACACCACCAGTCAGAAGGGAATGCCCTGTCACTAAATTGGTCAGGGAGATTTGCCCACGCTTTTCCCCCAATCCCTCTACTACGCAGAGTACTGGTAAAAGCCATGCAACCGGGAACAAACATAATCCTCATAGCCCCTCAATGGGTGAAACAAAGCTGGTACCCAGACCTGCTCAAGCTGTCCAAAGGACAGATGATCTAGATCAAGGAGGAACAAGACCGTCTCACAATGCAAAAGGGACACGTGTTCCACACGGAACCAGCAGCACTCAGCATAGCAGCCTGGTGCCTGAATACATAGAATTTGGGCACCTAAACTTTCTCCAAAGAACAATGGAGGTACTAAGGGAGGCAAAAAAACTAACAACAAGACAATGCTACGCAGAAAAATGGAGATGGTATCTCCTATGGTGCAAAGGCAACCATGTCTTAGACTCAAATGTCTACACAGGAAACAGTAATAATATACCTCACACGGTTACTAGACAGTGCAATTAACTATTCATCTGTCAAGGGGCATCTGGCAGAGCTTACATCATGTAAATGTTTTTTCACATCACCAGCCATCAAAAGATTCCTAGAAGGCTCCAAAAGAATAGCTCCTCCAAGGAAGGCCCCAGCCCCTGTGTGGAGCTTAAACACTGCACTGACACAGCTAATATCAGAACCATTCAAGCCTATGCATAAAGCAGAACTATGGCATATCACACTAAAAACTGCCTTCTTAATAGCAATAACATCACTACAGAGAGTAAGTGAACTCCGAGCATTAACTATTGAGGAACCATATATGCAAATTCACAAAGACAAAATTGTTCTTAGAACTAATCCTCAATTTCTACCCAAGGTGGTGAGCAAATTTCATCTGAATCAAAGCATTCAGTTACCAGTTTTCTTCAAGAACCAGCAAACACAGCTGGAGAGGAGCTTGCATATGTAAGGAGAGCATTACTGTATTATCTTTAGGAGACAAAACAGTTTCGTAAAGGGAACCAATTGTTAGTCTCACATGCTAAAACCAGCAATGGTTCATTTGTTACAAAGGGAGCTATTGCACAATGGATTGTGGAGACAATTCAAACATGCTACTCTTTGACAGGAAAAACTCTAACCTTACGCCCAAAAGCTCATTCAATAAGGAAAAAGGGGGCAACTCTAGCCTTTATGGCAAATGTGCCAATTGGCACTATATGCGCAGCTGCAACATGGGCATCCCCACACACCTTTACCAAACATTATTTTATGGACATACATATGACAAAGGAAGCTCAGGTGAGACAGAAAGTACTACAACACCTGTTTGCGAACTCTTCCTCCTCTAACCCCCACTACCCCTAGGGGGAAAACTGCTACATAATCTAACGCACAGCATGTGAATCCAGAAAAGGATTCATGCTTAAAACGAAATGGTTGCTTACCAGTAGGAGTAGTTTTGTAGCTTGAAGAGTTTTCTAGATTCACATGCGACCCACCTACCTCCTCGGATATGAGAAAGAAAACAGGTGGGAAGGAGGTCACATATAAGGAAGAGAAAAGTCATAAGATAGAGGAAACAAAATAAACATTCACGAAAAAAAGAGAAGAAAAAAGAATCCGAAGATGCCTACCATGCACAGGAACATCCTGGGAGCTGTCTGAAGTCACACGGGGGATGGACCTAGCACCAAATGGTGGTCGATGACACCCACGGGGGAAAAAAAAAGGGAAACAGAGACAGTTCCGGAGCCAACCATTAGATTGTGTAATAATGCACAGCATGTGAATTCAGAAAACTCTTCAAGCTGCCAAACTACTCCTACTTGTAAGTAGCCATTTAGTTTCTTTGTCACTAGATCTTGGATTGATTGTGCAAAGGCCAAACGTTTCTTCAAACATTTTGGCCAAGGAGTCTTCCTGTCGCCTGAGTCGGGGGCGGGGGGAGGAGAAACACATTTTATTTGTATCCATTTCTGATTATTCGTAGAACCCAATCATCTGAAGTGGATTCTCTCATGTTGATTTGAAGAACTGTATTCTTCTTCCAACTGGCTACTCTTGGCCATCTGTGGCATAGTCAGGACTTCTGAGTTTTCTCTGAACCTTATTTGAGTTTCTGAGGATACTGGATTGATATCCTTTTCACCAACTTTTAAAGGAAGACTGTTGCCGTTTTAGTTTTGATAGGCAACAAAAGAATTGACTCCTGATCCTGGAGATGTAGTTGAACATTTTTGAAGGAGGAAGACTGCTTCTTCTTTTTAAACAAATTCCTCATCTTCTCTTCTGGTTCTTGGCCAAACAAACATGTCCCCTCAAATGACATACACAGAGCAGATGACTTCTGAGCAGCATCAGTGTGCCAGTCTTTGAGAAACAGATTATGTCATGCAGCCACAGATGCCCCTCCAGGTAAGGCTTCAGCTCTAATAACAGCATAACATATATCAGGGGTGAATTCAATTTGTCTTTCCCTGGACTCCAAGATTGTATTGCATTCCATACATTACTCTACTGCCTTAAATAGTTTTTTTGAAATCTGAAACAAGGGATCGAGAATTGTGAGCTCCATAGATCCCTGCCCTTAAAGCCAGGAGGGTGCAAGAACAACGTTGTAAAGGGCTAGGTCCACTTTCTTGTTCGATGCATCCTTTAAGAGGGCTTTTTCTGTCGAGGCATTCTCCCTGCCAGAACGTACCACCAACAATTCCACAAAGATGGAGGCTAACTATTTGGAGTCCATATCAATTGATAGGTCCTGGTTTATTCAAGAGAGTCCTGTTGGGAAGGTACCATCCTATAAGTATCTAGGGGTATGGCTGGATGAACAAGGCTAAATCACACAAGTTCAAGCCCAGAAAGCTTCAGCCAACTCCATAACAGTAGCAGCTGGTGTCTGTGCAAAGTGGCAGGGAAGAGGGAGAGGGAGAACCAGGGATGGACAACAACAAAAAAATATAATAAAAGAAGTTAACTGTTCAACACTCCAACGCTCCTCTCTGGCTCCATCACGGTGCCCTGCAGGCACAGGCTCCCAAAATCCCCAAGGCCAATCCTGACACTGCATGAAAGCAGTGTCAGGATTGGGCTGAGCACTGTGGATTTGTGCTCCCAGGTAGACTGAGAGCCTGTGCCTGCGTTCTCCAACCCAGCAACGCAGCTGGGTTTAGAGAGAGCTTCAGTGCGCATGACGGTTTGGCCGGCCTGAGACGGCCGGCCAAACCGTCATGCGCAATGACAACCAGTGCACCTACCACTCCCCCTCTACCTGTCATCCTCATGGCCCCGCCCCCTAGATGACGCTATGGAGAAAAATAAACCGATAATAAACACAGATTCATTATCATTTTATTTTTCATTTTTTGGCTGCTGGCAGGGGAAGCGAAGCTCCTTCGCCATAGCGGAGGAACCGCCGCTGCTCCCTAACCTTGGCCTTCGGTACTTTGCGCAAGCCTCTGCAGTTCCCGGACCTAAGGGCTTTGCTAAAGGTAGTAACCAGTAGGCTAATGTAAGTTAATGCTCTCAGCAGCCTATGGTGTGTTGGCTTTGAAAGGCAGAATTGCAAATTGGCTGGACAGAGTCCAAATCAACAGCTACAGAAAAATATTTTCATTACACGACAGCACAACTCAAGCCCAAGTTTGATTAGGATTTAAATTGACATGACAACATCTAGTTTTGAATGCACATTATTTGTCCTATTGCTTAAATCTGAAAAGGGCGCATGTCAGTACTCTAAAACACCTTTTGTGGCATGCATTAGAACAAGAGCACTCCCTGGGCAACAGTACTTGAGTAGCTCTCCGAAAGCCTTAGAATTACGTAATATGTGATCCACCAATCTCCCTCTGAAGCAGACTTTGAGATTACTATTGAAGCAAGCAAAAAGTATCTCGGCAGACTGTGACAGGAATACTCAGGAGGAGAAATTCCATGGTAGCTGGGACATCAACCTTTATGACCATAGGGTGCCTCCAATGTATCTGTCCCAGCCTCTCGCCAAGGGCCAAAAGAAATTGCTGATGAGATTAAGGTTTGAGTGGATTCCCCTGAAGACCTATTGGTATGGAAGGAGGAGGGAGTGAAAAGGACAAACAGGGCAGGCTATGTGCCATGCGAGTAGCGTACCCTAATCTTTATATTTAAACTGCTATTACTGCACAGAAAATATTGGTTACATCCCATCCTGAAGTTGTTGAATATTCGCTCTTGCAACGGGGAAATGCAATGTTGCTTACAGAGGGAATCTACCCAGTAGTCTGCTCAGTTCCTGAAATTTTAAAATCTCGCTTTCTTAGTTCTCCAGGCAGCACCGGAGGCTATGCAATCTCAGTGCAGTTTTGATCCTGGTGACACAGGGAAATTTGATAAACTTTATAGCACATCACATATTAGCCTGATGCACTCTATTTTTTTCATATGCACTGTGCTGTTCTGTCCCAGTGCAACCTATTGGTAGGAAGGTAAGGGGATTTCAGCCCTCCTACCAAACCAGCTGCCTGGCATTTCATTCAGCCAGCAAGAGGGCACTGGGTGGGCAAATATAGCACTTCATAAAGCAGCCCGAAGCACTTTAACCCACACCTTAAGCAACACTTCAACCTGAAGCACTTTAAATATGCATTCGGAATTCCGGAAGTGAGGTGATGGTCCAGAGGTGCGTTGGGAGGCTGTTCCAGGTATTTGCTGCGATGTGGGATAAGGAGCATCCTCCACTTCTGCTTCGGTAAAGGCCGGGAGTATGGGCAAGTGAAAGGCAGGCGGAGCGTAGTTTTCTCGATGGTTGGTGGAAGCTCAGGCGGTGGTTAATGTAGGCGGGTCTTTGGTTGTGTAGAGCCTTGTGTGCGTGGGTCAGCAGCTTGAATTAGCATCTCTTCTGTATGGGGAGCCAGTGGAGTTTCCTGAGGTGGGGTATGATGTGAGTTATCTAATGAGGGCCTTACTTGATTATCTCACGGGGCATGTATGTTTTACACTTTAGAAGCACTTTAAATCTGTATTTCAAGTAAAGCACTAATTTGCTGCATCTGAAGTTGCACTCCTTTCTGCACTCATTGTAGCTAGTTAAGCCACTTACAGTGGCGGCTCGCATAGGGCGTGCTGCGGGGCGGTGGGGGCGGGGCGGGGCAGGGTGGGGGTAGTAAACTCGGACATACGACGGAACGGAGGAAAGTAATAATTACTTTCCTCCGTTCCATCGTATGTCCGAGTTTACTAACCCCCCACCCTGCCCCTCCCCCGCCCACCGCCTCGCAGCACGCCCTATGCGAGCCGCCACTGGCCACTTACTTCCAACAGGCCACTCGTACAACTCATAGGGCTTTTAAGTTTACACCTTTATCAATGCATTAATTTTAGTGTTTAACCATTGTAAAGTTTTAATGTACGTTTAATTCAGCTCCAGTATTCACTTTTGGCCTTTGTAATTAAAGCATATCCTGTGCTTGTGCTTTTATTATTGTTTAGGGAAAAGCTTTTAAAGTAGGTTAAACGGTTTTAGCACTTGACCAATGGCCAAGACTGTTTATTTATGGCTTACCTCAGACTTTCATAATTTGTTTGGCTCTTTTTAAATTCATGAGTTCCTGCAACCCCGGAATGAAAGTAATTTTGGCTTTGAAAATATATCGTCCTACAATTCCTGCTCATCTCGCATTACATCTTTCTACTACTTGCTCGAGTTCCAGGTCGCCTGGCACAAGAATGGGGTTCATTCCTCGCCACTCCTTTCTATTGCTGTACTGAAGCCTGTTTCCTAAAAAACTAGCTTGCACATATTTGGACATCTCAGGATACAACAATGTAGTTTGCGCTGAAAGGGAATTTACATGGGAATAATTATACAAGCATTGGAAATGCAATAGGTCTCGCCTTTGTTTAAGTTAAAGCTATTAGCTTTGCTAATGGTATTGTATTTTAGCTATGTCTTATTGAGTGTTTGTATGTGATATGTTGTGCCTTTATGTTGGTTGAATTGTAATTGTTATGTGTGTAGTAGTTTAACGCATAGCGTTAGAAGGAGAAGAGCAGAGTTTAAGATTTGGGACAGAGAGTGAGTAGAAGAATAGCATGAGGGTTAATGAAGTATAATGAGGAGGAGAGTAGCATGAGGCAGAAGAAAGGGGAGTGGGGAGAGTAGTATGAGGGAGAAGGAAGAAAGCGTGAAGGAGATTAGCGTGATTTTGAAGGAAGGAAAGTGTGGAGAGCAGTATGAGACATAAGGAAGGAAAGAGGAGTAGAAGAGTAGTAGGAGGGATATGAAAGGAGTGTGAGAAGTAGAAGAGTAGTGTGAGGTAGCAGGAAGGTAAGATTATTTGCTTAGTATTAGGCATAAGGAAGTAGATAGGTGTAGAAGAGCAGTGTGAGGGAGACTGTAGGAGAAGGAGAAGGAGAAGAGCAGTGTGATGCAGAAGGACTGAGAGTGATGAGGATAAGAGCAGTGTTAGGCAGAAGGATGGAGAGTGTTGCGGAGAAGAGCAGTGTGTGCTAGAAGGTTTGTGAGTGTGGATGAGAGTAGTACGAGGCATATGGATGTAGTTGTGTTGGTAGTTTGTGTTGGTAGTGTTGTTGGTGTTGGTGGCACTGCGTTGGTGTGGTTTAGCTAATGGTGGTTGTTGCATTCGTTCAATAAACATAAATTTGGTATCCCCGGTGCCATGGAGGATTTGTAATACTTTTCAGTTCCCTTCCCCCCACCCAGGAGGCTGGCTCCTCCTGACCCTAATGCTCCTTAAGAGACGCTTCCGTTCCTTGTCGCTCCCCTATCCCCCACGACCTCTTCGCTTCAGCCCCCTGCGTTGGCCATTCTCTGGGGTTCTGACCCTTTATATCGCTGCCCTTTTCACTCAGGCTCCTCTGACAGGGTCTGTCCCTGCCCACCCTTCCGGGACCTTACGCGGTGAGGCTTTTTCAGGGCAAAGCGCCTTGCATTCTGGGAAGGGAAGTGCAGGCTCGCTACACATTGGCTTCCACGGAAGTATGCGCGGTTGCAAGTCACGTGGGGCTGGCTCCTCGGTATTAAGCGTAGAGAGAAGCCCAGAGCTCCTGACCACTGGGGCAGGAAGCCGACCCCCACAGTATATTATACAAAAGTGGGTTGGGGGGTCCCTGTGGCAAGAAGAAAGCTGACGGATTAGGACGACCACATGTCGAGTAGTTTAGCAGACTCTGCATTGACAGTGAAATTCGTTTTCCGCAATTGCTTTTCTAACGGCCATATTTTCTAACATAATTTCAGGATTCTACACTAAGACTATCTGCGCTTACGTGTAAACATGGTTATTAAAATGCATGTAATGAATATATTACTGGCCAGCGTTGCTCGGTTGAACTGTAAGTTGTCTTTATAACTTTAACGTTTTTAGCTGTGCCTGCTGTTTCTCGAGCCGCACTTTGGTTCTGTGGTTTCGTGCTGAGTCACGGAAAATGAGCGCGATACGAGAACGATGTAACGTAACTTACGCTCATGTTAAAGCGCTCTGATACCTTCTGGTCGAGTTCGCGATATGTAGAACTATATAAAAAGAACACGATGGATAGAAAACAAAATGGGAGGTGACTGGATCGTAAATGTAAATAATTTCAGCGGTTCTATGGAGTGAGCAAGCCCCCAACACAACTGTGAATACATAATCAGTGCGTGCATGGATAGAGAGTTCTAGAGAAGTTACCACACGCCGCTTGCTAAAAACAAACGCGGTCCTCTTTCAATAACAAAAAAGAAATGTTACCGACTTAAAAAAGCTGTCGCCACGCCACGCCATTGTGCGAATGAAAAAGAAAGTGCTCACCCAGCAATTAGAAGACACTGTGTCACGCCGCGGAGTAAAAGATCCAGTCCAGGTGGGCGGGGCCAAAAGTGGACAGGGTGGTAACCAGGAGGGACTAAAAAGCCTCCCGTACAATCATCACACTCCGTTTAGCATAATTAATGACACCAAATGACGCACACCAATGGAAACCGTATTGATTCCAAGAAGCCCTCGCAGAGCGAGCAGCGCATGCGCGCTGCATCGCCAGGCGAGACCTAAAAACAAGTGACTTGTGTTCTGAGAAGAACCTGAACCCTTCGCAATATTACCAAGCGGACATTTTGTCGTTCATTATTCAGTTGACTTGTACAGGAATTGACGAATCCCTGCAAACATCATCAACCAGTTCAGCATCCTTCAATACTCTTAACATCTTTTCACTGAAAAAAAGAGGCTACGAGGCATCAGGATGACGGACAATTTCAATCAATCAATCAATCATGTCACTTATAAAGCGCACTACATACCCGCGAGGGTCTCAAGGCGCTGGGGGAAGAGGGGGGTGGTGCTGCTACTGATCGAAGAGCCAGGTCTTGAGGAGTCTTCTGAAGGCCAGTAGGTCTTGGGTCTGTCGGAGGTTGGTGGGGAGGGTGTTCCAGGTCTTGGCGGCGAGGTGGGAGAAGGATCTCCCATAATATCTTGTGCTCTAGCAAGGAATCTTACATTTGCCTCTCCAACATACAATCTAGTTGAGCATAAGTCTTCATGTGAGACCTTACTAGCATCATTTTTCCAGGGTCTCTGAAGATCTTTGCACCAAGCTGCCAAGACATTCGGAGCCATTTCTTTGCTTGACATCTGGTGAGGCACGTACTCTCTGCCACTCTTTGTGGTATACACTGTTATAGATTCTCAAACTGATGAGGAACAGGGCAAACAGAGCAAGGAAAATCATCTTAATGAGGATTCCAATACATTTTCTCTCTCCCTCCTGCACAACACCCAGCAAGCCATCCTCTATCACTGTATGCCCTGTTCCAAACTTACATCCAGCAAAGTGATGTATGGAAGGGTAAAACACTTGGTTACACAGACACGTGCTAGGGATCTTCTATACTTTCATTGATGCATGTATTTATGTTTGTATGTAAGAAGTATTTATATAGTGAAAATCGAATCAGAAGGAAAAGAGCCCCCCACAGGGCCGTAGCAAATAATACCAAAGAAAGTCTTCCTGGGAGGAGGGAAGCTGGTGACATCTGAGAGGCGAAGGGGACTGTCTGACTTGGAAGACGGTAGCGGCAGTTCCGATGGAGATGGACATGTTGTTCTAGGTACTGCTTTGGTAGATGGAAAAATACTTTTCTGTTTTTTCCCTTCTGCACCTCTTCATCTCCAGTCTAGTGATATCCTGGCTCCGGGTGTGTCTAGTACAAGTTTTGAAGGCTTTGTTGAAAGTGCAGCTGGTTTTAAATATAGAGCGGGTCATTAGGGGAGCAAGTGGAAATATATTTGCGCTGGGGACAAGATGGTCAGATTTCTTCAGGTCCCTGATGAAGCGTGCTTAGGTAAGTAGAATGCCTTTGGGAGAGTCAGCATGAAGTCTGGGATGTCAAGGAGCAAAATGTTGCACACCATCCAGATGTGAGTATTAGGACCTGGACAGCAGTTCTGAAGTCATTTTCTGGGAGGAATAGTGTCACTTATTTAGTAGTGAGACCTAGTGCCAAGCTATTTTGGTCTTTTGGTAGTGCTCTTTCAGGGTTAAATGGATGTAGAGGGTGAATCCAAGCGATTTGGTGTTGACTGATAGTTGAGCATTAAAGCCATCAAGGTTGAGGGCATTGCGCTAGGTTTGGACCAGTTGTTGGTGAAAAAGAGAAATTTGGTAATTATGAGGTTGAGTTGTTGGTAGTTGTGGGATAGCTCGGATGGTTGAGGTGCAGGCGGTTCTTGAGGTAATGAATGTCACAAGTGAAGCAGACTTTCATGTACAGTTGTATGGCATTAGCTTATTGTTGTATTCTGTTACTTTTGTCAGTGAGCAGAGTTCTAGGAGGCTCCATGTAGATGTTGAAGATGACTAGGAAAAGGATGGATCCATAGGTTACCATGCAGGCGATGGGACATTTCTGGGATCTGTGGTGCCCATGTGGAGAAACTCTTGTCATCTGACAACTTAAGAATACTGCATTTCCTCATCGCTTTGTTAATTTACTATGTTGCATGTACATATTATAAGCTCTGTTTAATAGCGTTACACCTAACTTCCTTGGGCTAAAAATATTCTTATCCACGAATTGGCTGCATAAAGTGCAAAAGCAAATAATGAGTATTGATTAAAGAATTTTCAGGGGGTCAATTTTAAATGGCACAAATGATTCTTAGAAAAAGACATGGGCAATCTACAGAAATCTGGTAGTGTTTCCAGATGAAACAGGGGGAGCGTGCTAGCATAAATGAACAAAACAAACCCTTTATGTGTCTTTGCATCCCAAGGCTGAACCAGAATATGGTGGATCTCAATAGGAATTTCCCAGACGCCTTCAAAGCAAATAATGTTGCACGAGAGCCTGAGACACAAGCAGTGATGAATTGGATTCAAAGTGAGACGTTTGTCCTTTCCGCCAACTTCCACGGTGGAGCAGTGGTCGCCAGCTACCCCTATGACAACGGAAATATAAGTAAGGTTCTTTATAATGTGTCTGTGCAAAGTTTCTGAGTTTGAGTGTGTGGAATCCCTCATTCCCAACAATATTCATACTTTTTGGGAATACAAGGACAGTGCCACAAAAGTCTCCAAAGCCCACATCGTGGAGTCACTATTAATGCCACAAGAGTATTATACTTACTGTCACATCAGCACCACATAGATCAACAGAATGAAGGACAAAAGATTAAGGCCCTTAATTACTAAAGTATTGTGCAGGCAGGCTTGTGATCCAACTCAACGTAAATCAGTGTCAATTTATTACCATTATAGAGGCTCACTCAGCCTTTAGTAAATAAAGATCTAATTTCGCATAATAGTCAACACAGCATGCAGCCCCTTTCGCCCTTTATACAGAGGCTATAACCCCACAATCAACGTTCAGGCAGCATCTGTTGGCAAGCAATTGCTGAGGAAGGAAGGCCGACAATGTAGCTTTATCAGTTCCAAGGACAGTTTCAGCAAACTGTAATGTTAGGCTATAACGCAGGGCAATGATACATCTGGCTGCTCAGCCCATCAGCCACATGCGACCGTGCAGTTCTCTCTCAGATGCTGAACTGGTTGAAATCTGTAACAAGGGTTCGCAATGGATTAAGTTGTTACTCATGTATAGAGCACAAGCTATTGCAACACCGCCTTTTCGATATGCCTTGGCAAAAACTGCACAAGAGTCTGTCTAGGGGTTTGTTGTCAGGACATCTGCACGGTAGTAACTGAAAGGTGACACACCACGCTCTAGAAAACTCACAACTAAACAAAAATAAAGAGACAAGCACAGGTGCAGGAAAATGCTGTAGCTGGAAGGCAAGATCCTAAATAGAGGTGAGTCAGGAGCCCCTTAATAGGACTCAAGTTATTTATTTCATGTAGGCCCTTAGTTACAGCTACAACCTCATAGGTGCTGTCATGGCTTCATCCTTCATGCCTCGGTAATCCTCTGCCAGGCTACACCCAGCACACAGACCACAACAATCCACACGTCACCATCATATTCTCTACTAAGCCCACACCTACACAGGCGTGTCAGGGAAACTGAAGAAATCCACCTTCCTATTCTTGTAAATTGTAGTAGGGGAAACGATGACTGAATGCTTTTTAAAGTGATCATAAACCTTATACATTAAACCTCAATTAAAATACAATGATATAAGTTTGTTTTAAATGTTGAAAGTGCTACTTTTCTTGCCTCATTCATAAGGCTGGTATGACTTGGACTATGTGCACCAGCTTACAGACCCAACAAAGGATATCAGATATCACCTTAGTAACCTGTTGCTTAAGTAAATTCATCCTATACATTATGTGCATTTAGTGAGGTCACATGATTCCCAGGTGAAACTTTGCAGCCTTATGAGAGGAAGTGAGTTTACATACCTCTTCTGCGCATGGAGTATAGTGCAATTTAAATAGTGATGCACTTTAGGCATTACAATGAAAACGAGACAAATATTAAAATAAAACCATCGAAGGATTTAAAATGGTTTTAAAAAGGTTTAAATAATTACAGAAGGCAAATATGTTATATGTTATGTTATGTTATATACATTTGTAACGCGCTCGGCTACTCCAGAGAGTGTCCCGGCGCGGCAACCTGAGCAGATCATGAATCCGAGCTTAAAACGAGAAGGTTTTCAACTTTTTTTTGAAGATGCGGGAATCTGAAATACTGCGAAGAGCCAAAGGCAATGTATTCCAGCCTACGGCCGCCTTACGAACAAGGGAACAACCACCCAGCCTTTGCCGAGAAAAACGTGGAGTCTGGATCAATAATTGAGAAGAGGAGCACAACTGTCTTGTCGGCGCATAGAAAGAGAACCTCTTTTGCAGATAACTAGGTCCCCGGCCATAAAGGGCATTATGGGCAATTGACAAGACTTTAAATTTGATCCGCGCCTCCATCGGAAGCCAATGCAAGGAGCGCAGATGGAGGCGAACGCTACTCCCCCTGGGAAGATCCAGTAAGAGGCGGGCCGCCGCATTCTGCACCACCTGAAGCTTATTCAGCAGATAGCTGGGGGTCCCTACATACAGAGCATTAGCGTAGTCAAGGCGAGACAAAATCAAAGCCCGGACCATGGTTTCCCTAGCTGCCATAGGGAGAAGAGGGAGAAACTTCCTCAAAGATTTGAGAATCCCAAAGCAGGACCCCGCCAGCTTCTTGATATGGGTGGCAAAGGTTAAGTTTTCCTCAAACCATACGCCCAGGTTTTTTGCGGCAGCACCCAACAAGCACGGCAGTAGAAACCCTGGGGGCCACAATCGCTCTCTAAAATTGGAAGGAAATTTCCCATACAAAAGTATTTCAGATTTCTCTTCATTACATTTTAGCTGGGCCTGCGCCAACCAGCAAAAAACCGAGAGTAAACAATGTTGAGCAGAGGAAACATCAGCATCGGCACCCTCCCAAGTAAACAAAAGCTGAGTGTCATCCGCATAGGCAATCACCTTAGCCCCCAGCTCCTCCGCTAGATATATCAGCGGGGTAACAAATGTTAAAGAGGAGGGGGCTAAGGGACGAGCCCTGTGGGACCCCAGTAGCAACTGGTTGGGAAGAGGAGGCGCACGGTGGAAGCCAGACCAGCTGTGACCGGTCCGCCAGGAAGGAGGAAAGCCAGCTCAAGGCCGAACCAGCAATACCAATCTCCGAAAGGCGAGCAAGAAGTAGGGAGTGAGGCACCGTATCGAACGCCGCCGAGAGGTCCAGCATAATCAAAGCTGCCCTCCGCCGGCGTCCAGACACTCCCGGATAGCCTCCGACACCTCCACCAGCGCAGATTCTGTACTATATGTGGCTCGAAAGCCAGATTGCGCTGGATGCAGCAGACCAGCCCCTTCCACATAGTCCGTGAGTTGTCCTGTAACTACCTTTTCACACACTTTGGCAAGACTAGGCAGAAGGGAGATTGGGCGGTAGTTACCAGGACTCAAGGCGTCTAGTGAGGGCTTTTTTAAAAGGGGAGAATCTTAGCCTGTTTCCAGGTGACCGGCACCCGGCCCTCCGACAGGGACATATTGACAATGTTGTTAACAACTGTGTTAATGGTGTCGGCGGATAGTGCTAAAAGCCTAGCTGAACACGGATCAGTGGGCGAGCCTGATCTCAGACCCTTAAGGATTTTAAGGGTGCATGCCAACTCAGCTGGGGAGAAGGTCGATAGTTTGGCAATAGGGTCCGGAGGGGGCACAGGGGAAATGGAAAGAGCTAAAGGTCCCCTAAAGCCAACGGGAAAGGCCGCCTGGATGGTCTGAATTTTTTCCTGAAAAACTTAGCAAGAATATTGCACCAGGACTCCGACACGGGCAATGAACCGACCAGGGCACAGGGAGCCACAAAACTTTGCACTATTGAAAATATTTCTTTAGTGTTATTATTAGCCTGGTAAATGCGGGCGGAATAATATCTGCTTTTAGCACCCGCAATCGCCCCCTATAGTAACATTTTTGTTTAGATCTGAGAGCAAGTTTTGCCAGCAAACAGTAGTTATTGGAACGCCACCGCCTCTCCAATACTTTACAATCATGTTTCAGAGAATGGAGCTCAGGCGAGAACCAGGGTTTGGAGGGGGACTCTCTAGCCAAACCTGGCGCGCGTGAGTGTGAAAGCGCAGTCACAGAATTGGAGATCCACTCCGTAAATCCCACCAAGTTCCCTTCCAGATCCTGCGAACAGATAGGCCGAGAGGAAGCCAAAGCACTATTAAACAGCAGGGGGTCAATTTTTCGAAAAACTGTTGGAATAATGGACCGCGTAGACAGAATCTGCTGCGGGACTTCCCAAGAAAAGCAGATGAGAAAATGATCCGACCAAGAAACTGGGAGAGGCTGGTCCACCTGAATGGGAAAGTTAGAACAAATGGGGTCTAAAATATGGCCACCCTGATGCGTGGGGTAACAAACCCCTTGTGAGAGTTGGGCCAAATTGAGCGCATCCAGAATATCCATAGCGTCTCTGGTTTCTGTTTGATCAAGATGGAGATTAACATCCCCTAAAACCAGGTAATGTGAATAGCGCAGCGCACGCTCAGCTATGGCGACACTACAAGAAATAAGAAAGGTGCTAGCCAAACCAGGGGGACGGTAAATAAGCGAGCCTCCCAGCGTAACATGAGCGGAGAGTCGGAGGCTAAAATCCAAAACCTCACTACCCGCCCAAACATTAAGGTCCTCTTTATGAAGAGACCACTTATCCCTGTAGAAAATAGCTACACCCCCACCCCTTCCAACCTTTCGGTCAAGGCGGGAAAGCTTATATCCTACGGGGGTGGCTAAAGCTGCAATAGGATTAGAGGTATCATCTAACCAAGTCTCCGTGATGAACAACATATCCAAGGCATTATCCAAAATCAGATCAAACACATCAACATGATGCTTCCTAAGAGAACGAACGTTAATAAGAGCGGCTCGCACACACAGGGACCTAGAAATCCGACTAAGCGGGTTCCTAACCGGAGGATCAATACTCGGCAAAAAACCACATGAATCACAAACGTGGTGCGAGCAACAAGAAATGACAGTCCTACCTTCTGGTAAACACAAAGGGGGCCGGAGCGCTTTTAAGGATTCTGCAGAATATGAAATCCTAACACCTGCTATCACCTTGAAATAGGCAGCATTACTGGCCATGCCCGCAGTCGGGACGCTGACGGGCGCAGACGGGCTTGCCTTAAGCGCGCCTTCGGCGCGCCATCGGCGCGCCCGCTGCGCACGTCCGCTGCGCGTACGGGTAGTGGCCATTAAGTAGGGAGTTGTGAGACCGGCGTGCAGCCACTAGAGCGTTGACCGGGGAAAACGCGTGGCACTAACAAAATGGCCACTCTAAGCAAGCGTTATCCCCGCTAAACGCTAAGTGCAAGTAAAAATAGCAGAAAGGAGTTTAACACACTCCCGAATTAATAGCAGCCAATAGTAAAAGTATTAAACAGTGGAATAAGAGGCCCCAAGAACTAACCCACAAAATTATTCCAGTAAAAACAGTTAAAAATTGCGTTACACTCGTAAGAACACAACCCACACAAAATCAAAATCAGTCAACTAGTCATTTAGATCAACTAATAGCAGCAGCTCAGAAACAAAATGCAAACAATAAAATAGCAGACCAAAATATTGTTCATTTCAATTAAAATTAGTCACAAATCAGGGGCCAAACCAACATGGTGTCACCTCCTAAAGATTATGGGAGAAAGAACGCACAACGGTCAGGAACGGGCTTCTTTTCTAATTAAAAAAACAATTAAAACAATACATAAATACAGTTATACAGAAATCACATTGTTGGAATAAATCAGGTTAAAGAAAGATCAATGCAGTTTCTGAAAATACATTATTCAGCACTATCTTAAAGATTCACATGCTGCAGTTCCCAACCTTGGTGCTTTTTAGCCACCTAAATTGTTTATACAAATGTCGTTACTTAATATACAAGGACAAGAAATCATTGTTGTCCAAATAGGTGAGACAGTGGGAACATTTACTCTCAATGGAAGAGTGTGCTACAGGCTGAGGCGAGGCAAAAGATAATTAGATGCTGAAAAGATGGTTGCAGGAAGCACCAACCATTTTGACAATGAGGCCTATATTAGCTAATGTTAACATAAGCACAGTTCCCTCAACATAATGTCTGATTTCAACTGCATGTTAATTTTCTTTTATTGAGGTAATACTATTTTGCTTGTAACTATAAAATCCTTCGTGAACACCCTGCTTTCATGATTTTTTAAATCAGTGCAAGTCATACTTCATTAACTACATCCCCTTATGTTACAGGTTTTTTTAATTTCAACTTCCTGCTTCTGGCGTCCTTCAACTCCTTCATCTCATCATACAATTTGTATCGGATGTTCTCTAGATCACAATCTTTCCTTTTTTTCTAACTTCCTCTCGTTGTTGACAGCTTCTTCTTATATTGACAATTTAATCCTCCCCTCATGGATGGCATCTAAAACCTTTTTTCAGCAGAACAACCTGTACCCAAATTAAAACAATTATTACATTGGTTGATAAAATTCTAACAATGCCTCCTCCTATCTTACCAAACCACTCACTAATCTTTGAAAACCTTTTTCCATTGACACAAACCCTGAGCTAACTATTTCCGATGCTTCTTGCTCTTCAAAAACCCTTACTGCACACATGATGTTAGTGATATTTAAAATATAATTGTTAATCTGATTACTGTTATGGAGTACATAATTGCAGCCTATTTGCATTACCATAACTCATACAGCCGTGTGCTCTTTGTTAATGTTTGTTAAATCACCAGCACTGTTAGTAGCGAACTGATCTACTAAGGTAGACTGCTTTCTGATCTTTACGTCATTCAGAGCCAGTCCAATGGATCAAATCATAGCACCAAATATATGTCCCATCACTTGATCAAAGCTATGTTTATTTTTCTTTACCATTGTATCATTTCACTCACAAAATTCACCCATGTGATGAACACTGGAGAAAACTAAGCCTAAATAACAGCTACCTAACCAATTATGAGGGAGTTTAAAATAGGTTATCCTACCACACACATAATATATCCCCTTGATAATTGGCTCTTGTCCAATCAAAATCATATTATTTGCCACATAACTTTCTTCACACTAGCTCCAAACCACTACTTTTCTTTTCACATACATATCTGTCCCTTTCATGCCTATTCAAGATGATTCTTGGGTGTACACTTGTATTTTCTCCCCTCTCTACCGCAATCTCTCTCTCCTCCTCTAACTTTCCACTGCATCTTCCCTTACGTTCGTTGAGATCTTCCACAAAATCCTTCTAATTTCTATTTAATCTGCATGAAAACTTGTTAACAACATTGTTAGTTTGGTTAATTTATGTAATGTGTTTGATGTATGTAGACAGTTCCCTTGCTTTTGCTTCCATAAGAATGCAAGGCTCTAACAATAGATTTCTTCTCCAAAGAAATATCATAATTTGAGCAATAAAATTCAAGAAACCTCTGTTGCTAGAATATATTTATGAACACACTGCATGACGAGGGGAGGTGAGGGGAAGGTGATGATATGTCACGCCTTCGGGAGCAGATAAAGTCAAAAAGGTACATATGTAACACTCACAAAGTTCCATGAGTTTTGAATATTCATCTAACAATCTAAAATATACCTTTTCCCTAATATGATCTACAAAATTATCTCAATGCAATAACTTGTTATCTAATTTTCTTCTTCCATCTATTAAGGTCTGGTTAATTTTTATTTTAGGTGATGCATGCTCAAATTAAGTGTTATATCCCACTAGTAAGCCAACTATGAATATTAATATAACCCCAAAATTAATTGTAAAAGTTTGCATCAGTTTGTCTTGCTGTGAGCTATGTTTCTTCTATGAAAAATGCTATGTACAATAAGATCAAAATCTATCTACTAAAATGTATGGTGCAAATCAATAAAGCTTCAGTTTCATCAAAAAGCTCAGATGTCATTTAGTTCATAACTTAATGTTTGAGGAACCTACAATTTATAACTGGATACTTAAAAGAAAACCCTGAACCTTCAACTGGATACCTCAGGTACAAAACAAAATAGACTCTAACTCAAAGATTTCAGTTTGAATCTCAGTTCAATATTTATCAGGAAATTATTCAGGAATGATTGTTTCAACTTTGATCAGTTCATACTCATGGATATTTTTTTTTAATTATTGGATAGCCAGTTAAATCGATGACTTCTTCATCTGATTGTCCAGCTTGTTAGTCATGAACTGCATATGACCATTTGAGAGATGCATACTTTCTGTTAGGCACTCTCAGTCTATTGGGTCTTTTTACTTTTGGTTGTTCACCATCACTGTCACTTTGTTCTACTTGCTCTGGTTCTTCTTTGGTTGTTCCGGGTCTTTGTTCTTTCTTTGGTTCTCTTTTCCTTTATATTACACCTCTTGGCCAACATTCTTCACAATTCCTCGCAGGTCTTCCACTTGAGGTACTTATGAATGTCTCCGACTCGCAGTGGTCATTTTCACCCTCAGATCCGTTTTCGACCGCTGCAGATACCCGCATTTCTTTTGCCACAGCTTGAAGATGGTTTTCAATTTGATCATCTTCAACCCTCACGGTTGACCAAGATTCACTAGTGGTTATGGAAGTTTCATTTTGGTCTCTGTTTCTATTCATGGATTTGAGACTCTTGAGAATACTCGCCTTGCTGCTGTAGCTCCAACGCTTGATAAGACTCGACCTGCTGACACTCATCTTGAAAAGAATCCACTTGTGCTTCTTCTCCTCCAGACCCATACATCGGGCTGAGTTCTGACTTGGGGAATCAGTGGCTGTTTTCACCAGTTCTTCATCAGCTTGTCTCACCCTCTTCATGTGTGACGTGTGAATTAAGGGATCAGGGTTTTCTATATTTCAATCTTTGGGTGTAATCATTAAATAACCCCCGCCACTGGTCATATGAACCTTTGTTCATCAACAAGGGAAAGTAAGGAGCAATGGTAAATCATTAAAGACTTTAAATGTAGTCAATAAAGAGAATTAGTGTGACTTAAAGTGTTTTATTTTCAATTCTTTTAGTCTTTCATCTTTTTATTCATTAGGTATTAATCATTAGATTCAGCATTAAAAATTTATATAATCCATCAATCAATATTTGATTATAAAATAGAATAAAATGTTAGTTAGAATCACAGTTAATACAGTAATAATACAGCAAGCTTGTTTCATAAAGGAAAATGTCCTATTCTAAATTAACTTGGACTAATGAGAGAAACAGAAAAGGTGTTGGTTCAGAAACTCAATGAAGAGCTCTGATGAGAGAATCAATGTGCAAGCATGAATACTTTGCATCTCAGACCGGAAAATATTCACAGTCATAAATTAACAGGCATAAGGAAAATATGCTAAATAACCTCTCATGTAGAGAAGTCTAAGAAGCTCAGAGATGAGTCTCCAGCCAGAGTGTTGGGAAAGGAATCCTACTCTACTCTGGGAACATGCACTGATATAAACACACAACTTCTATGTTGCAACATTATTTTCTTCTGTCTTCTTCATCCTCCAATAGACTTTGAGTAAACTCCTGGGTCTACACAAACTCCCAAATTTCCCTTACAGACACAATTGACTTTCACACATTAGACCTTGAAAGTTTACATTGTTGATATTTTGTGGTCCAGGCAGTTCTTCTCATGAATCATCCTTTTGGTCGCCTCCTCTCCTCCTGGTGAGAGGTCACTATCAGTTGTCTAATACAAAACAAGTGTCTATTCAATAACTAACAGAAGGCTTCTTGACAAATACGTCTGTAACAAAGAGAAAAACATTGTGCACAAACAACTATTCAATGTGAAAAACAGGCCTTTCAGTATTAATGCATTATTTTTTAGTTAGCATGGCATCGACAGTTCAGTTAATTTAAATCAGCACCTTCATGTATTTGCAGGCCTACAACTTTTAAGTATGATTACCTACTACAAATTTTGCATTTAGCATAAGTGTTACTTAAACATAAGCTTTGCATATTATTAATGTAAGCATTTTGTTAGTGAATACAATTTGCTCCAACAGAATATCAGATCTTGCGGCCATGCTTTTTCGCCCTAACCCAGCCTCCACGGTTGAGGTTGTGGCACTGCTCCTGCCCCACTGATGGTGTTGCCAAGTTGACCTAACGAGAGCTAGAATGCATCACATCAGCCAGCCCGTTGTAATACTTAAGAACAATATCATCTGTGATATTTATGAGTGTGGCTGCAGGTACAGAAGTGATTATCATGGCCCTCACCATCCTCACTTCATAGTAGGAGAGTCCTGTTCTTTTATTTGAGGTGTTTCTGAGGCTCATCAAGACAAGTGGGAATGCATAGGGCCATCTGACAGAGGTGGAGGCGCACACCTTTGCAATACTGGATTTCATTGTGCTGTTAACTTGCTCAACAACTACTGATGCTTCTGGTATCTAGCTACAGTGAAGCTTTTGGTGACTGTTTAGGGCTACAGGGAGTAGCTTCATTACATCATTCTTGAAATGGGTCCCACAGCCAGATTCCAAAGAAATTGGCACTCCAAATCTAGGGATCAACTCCCTCACTATTAGTTTTGTTACATTGAGTTTATTATATCTTCTGGTTGAGCATGACTCAACTAACCAGGATAAAAGACGCACTACTACTAAAATATACCTAAGCCTGTTATACAGAGGCATTTCCATAAAATCTAACTGCATTTGATTTAATGGGCCATTAGACTTTCCTATGTGATTCATGGTCACAATTGTTTTCTTGCTGGCATTTAACTGTCTGGCAAGTAATGCATCTCTGGCACAAACTCCCAGCCACAGACCAAAAATGGGTGTAAACAAATTCTTTTGAAGCTATCCCTCTCAACAAGTGTAGGTGCATGGAATTGTCAGACCAATTCAGGTAACCAAGAATCTGGTAACACGGCCCTGCCATCATTTGAAACTCAAGTATTGCTTCCATATACTGCTCATACCCACTTCTCTTTCTCATCTTCAGGTGCTTCATATTGAGGTTCCCTGAGCTCATTGAATGTCTTGACTGGTATCAACAACACATTGGTTACATATCATTTTCAGTTTAACTTGGTTCATCTATATTGAATGACCAGGACTCAAGAGTGCAATATTTTGCCATCTTATTGGCATAGCTATTTACTGATGTGGCCATGTCATCACCACTCTTGTGTGCAATGCTCAAAGATCTCTCCAGGTAACTGTAGTGCTTGAATAAGATCTAGAATGAACATTCCATTTCATATTAAAGAACCAGAGTACAAGTCAGCAAAATCTCAACTGAATGAGGAACCATCACAACAAGAGTGTAACCCATCACTATTTCCTTCACTTTGCTGGATCCCCACACAGACTGATGCAACCAGTTACAGGCAACCATGGATCTGTGTCAAACAGACAATATGCACCGTCCGTGTTTGTGACTGAAGAAGAAAAAAGCCTAGTGCTGGTGGGTACAGAGTTTGTTGCTGAGCTCTACGAAGGTACTCAACCATTTGTCATCCCAGGGCACCAGATCTCTCACACCATTGTGAGTAAGCAACCACATTGGGCTTGATTAGGGCCATGTCTAGAAGAAAAGGAAAACTGGGGAAAACTGTCATCGATTATCAAAGGGTTCTGATGAAATTTAGGATTTTGTTGATAATTAGATCCTTTATTTTGCATATTTGCTGCATCATTGCAGCTTGTGGCATTTTTGCATTATATGGCCTCTGATTCCGCACATTTTGCAGCGGGGACAGTCTTGTTGGGGTTGCTGACTGCGTTACCCTAGTTTGAGACATCGCATTTATGTTCTGAAACTAAGAATTCACCTGATCATCATTCAGAACTCTGTTAGATTCAGTCTACACTCTTGTTTCCAATGTGCAATCTTGTTTCAATATTGCCATGGTGTGCTCCTTTTCAGAGTGCTAATGCCCTCATTCACATTAGCATTATCAACAAAAGCTCTACCTCCTTGATGAGCAACATTCCCAGTCTGCACATTGTGAACACTATCTTGAATACCAACTCATTGCATACCCATATTTACGCCTGAACCGAAAAGATAATGAAAGCCTGAATCTAATTCAAAAGGACCTCTCTTCCCACTTCCCTGAACCAGCTTTGTTTTGTGTACTTTTCCTTAATCTTACTCTGCTTCGCATCATAAGTGTCACTAGAGTATTTTGCACATATACGCATTTTGTCCAAGGATTTGGTCTGCCAACACATCACACTTTGCTGAATCTGAGAACTAAGCTCAGGATGCAGACCAAGCTGAAACACGGAGACGACTCCGCTTTCGCAAGCTGGATCTTCAACTGCTCTATAGATCTGCATTTGCCTCTCATACTAGGCATGCACTGACTCTTTTGGCTCTTGCATTGCCCTCATAATTTCAGACCAATTCACTTCTCTCTGCGGAACCTTCAATTTCAAATGCTCAATTACTGTTCTGTATTTGTTTATCACTTCCAGAGACTGACTATTAGTTGGGACATCCCTTGCCAGTTCTTCTGTTGGCTAATTCACAACCCTCTTACATTCCATCCACAGGTCTTTAGGAACCACAATGTCAAACAGGGTGATCAGGTACTCCCAAAGGACGTTCAAAACAGAAACATGTCTTTCTACTTTTGTGTACCAGTTATGAGGCTCTTCCCCAAATCTCAGGGAATTTTTTTGTTAATGAAATAAGATCAGATTGTCCCCAAGGCACATGCACATACTTTCCTCTATGCACCTTTCTCATACAGGGAGTTCAGAAATGATTCCAGTTTCAAACTCACTCACTTACACTCGCATCTCCTTCAGCTCCACCCACTCGCATCTCCTTCAGCTCCACCTCAAGCCGTTTTCTGTTTCACCTTGACCCCCTCTTTTGTTGCCCATTGGTCCTTGAATTTCTTCAACTTTGCCAATTTTCTGGTGCAATTCACTAATTCTTCAATGGGCACTCTTAAACTTGGCAATCTCATCTCCTTTATTTCTCCATCACTCATTACCATTCTAAAAATAATTTTGCAAATTTTGATTTCTAGTTAAATCAATCTTATACTTTTCAGACAAACTTTCCGAATTCTCATGTGCCTCAT
Source organism: Calotriton arnoldi (assembly GCA_963921515.1). NCBI lineage: Eukaryota > Metazoa > Chordata > Amphibia > Caudata > Salamandridae > Calotriton > Calotriton arnoldi. Next base: position 1,997,126 of record CAWUFW010000136.1, read on the forward strand.
GAGCATGCCTAGCATCTTCTTTAGTTAAGTATCACAATTCAGCCTCATCCTATGTATTCAATTTCCTGATGTCAATTGTGTCCCTCAAAATGTCTTCAAACTTTCAAATCAATATATCTCAATGTCTTTGGTCACTTTTCTCCAGAGTGAGGCTGTGATTCAGTGGCTGTAGCAACAGAAACAGTAGTTGTGCTGGGTCCATCTGTGGATGAATCTAGAATGACAGAAAGTCTTACCCCTCCCGGCGCACTCGGCACAGTGGATACACTGTCTTTGTGAGTCTGCAGCAGGGGGTACAATATGATACAGAGGCACTCAATAGATTCTTTAAAAAATCCTCTTCTTCATCATCATTATAATTATCATCAGACTGTCCTCTTTCTTTGTCTTGATCTTTAATCTGACACTCCTTCCTGAGTGCCTTCCCCTTCTCATCCTTTTACAATTGCAGGATAAACACCTACACCTTTAACTACACTTCCACATCATACCTTCTGTCTTGAATTCCATCTGGCATCCAACCAATTACTAAAAGTGTTTCTAATCAGAGTCGTCATTCTTTTGTGTTCTTTCTCATGTGGAACATGCTCCCATGCATATAATGCTTAAAACTGGGCAGGTCTGGATTGGGGTTTTGTTTCATACAATACTTGTTTCAAATTATAAAGGTTTCTCACTTTAAAGGTACCATTCAGAGGGAACTGAATGCTCTTGTTATCAGAAATGATCTTGTTCCAATCTCTAATCTGCAGACAAGTGTGTAAACCCTTGGTAAATGCCATGTCATGGCCAGGTGTACCTTCACGTGGCAATTTCTCTCCCTCACAAATGGCAACGAAAGGTGTTCTACATGAAATTCCCATTTTCATTGCAGTGCATTCAGTTCATAGTTTAACCAATAACAGTTCGTATCTGCATGGCCCCATACAACAACCAAAAAATCACAATGCGACTCACTGCAATGTAATATTTGAGTTCAGCCTACTTGAGATGACTAAAGGATTAAAACATCCTGCATGCTTTACCTTAAAATAAAAAAGGGAAAATCAAATCTCTTCTATAAGGCATCACAACAGGAGAAACAGGTCCTCGGTCAGCGGTAACCTACCCTTGAATAGTGCATTTACTCCTATGCACCAAAGAATAAACAATCACCAATCTTCATTAATATGCATTTACAACTACACAACTTGACCTTTAGTAAATTCATCTCATGGTGTGAATGTGGTGCCTCACAATACACACATCAGCTTTAGCAGGCAAGTGTCAACAATTAATTTTTATTGCGGGATCTTGAATTTACAACAAAATTCGATACCCTAAATCACAAACTTAAACAATTAGCACATTAATCAAAATAAGCACATTCAATAAAGACAAATGAACACCTAAGATTTAAGTGCAAACACATATCCTTCTTGGTTTCAATTAGTGGGCACAACTGAAAAGTGAAACAAAGCATCAAAACCACAATAACCAAAGCTCCTACTATCCCTCAGATTAAAGCTGCATAGCCAACGCGCTCACAACCTGCTTATATTTTTCATGACAACTAAGACCCAAACTACAAATCCCACAATGCACTACATCTAACACACAATAATGCACTCTCAACAACACTCTCTGCAATGATGATTCACTCTATACTCACTTCTTCTCAATGACATTGTCTACAATGACAAATCACCCATTTATACTCACTTCTCCTTAATTCATGGATCAGCTTTGGGAACACTGGAACACTGCCATCAATCCAAAAAGGACCCTTGAAGGGGGAGTACAGTCTGAATTAGGGCAATTTCCTTTCTGGATATAATTAGCTGTTGCATCTAGATCCAATTTTAAACCATGCATATTCGGTTTCTAACCATCCAAGTCCAGTTTGTAACCATCTTCTGCTAAAAGATCTGATAGAGCTTTCTTCTACTATGTCATATTTAAAGTGTTCCTGACGGAACGAAAGTAGTTTTAATACCCCAAGGATTTTGTTGTAACTCAACTGGGCTTGATCAACAAATTTCAATGCCAATTACAATGTAAATAATAAAGCACATTAGCCTTTACAATGAAAACAAGACAAATATTAAAATAAAACCATGGACAGTTTATTAGAACATTAGAATGTTGAGCACTCCATTGCAGACAATGGAGTGCTCCGGGCTTTTACGGGCCGGTAGAAGCCCGCAGAGCAACATTCTAATGTTTTTTTTCCCATTCACAGTAGCTGCTGTGAACAAAGGCCTCTCGGAGCCCAAGGGGATTTAAATCCCCTCGGTCTCCGAGAGGTCTTTGTTTTATTTGGTAGAACATTATGCCCTCTAGTGGCAGAATTTTCTAATAGCGTTATAGCCCTCCGTAGCTGGGCTATACCGGCCGTTAAAGTCCCGCTCCCTTTTCAAAGGCCCTCACCTTCGGCTCAGGCCTTTAACGCTGGAGCGGGCCTTTAATGGCCGGCATAGCCCACTACAGCGGGCTATAAGGCTATAATAAAGGTTTAAATAATTACAGAAGGCAGTTAAATAGTTATAATCAGTCTATTAGTCTTTTAAATTAAATCATAGCATGAAGCTAATAAAATGCAAATATTAATATAACAGAACAAAATATTGTTCAGCTCAATTAAAATAAGTCATAAATCAGAGGTCAGACCGACAGTGCCTCCGCCTAAAGATAAAGAGAGAGTGAGCCCACAACCCTCAGGAATGGGCTTCTTTTATAATGCAAAATACAATGAATACCAAACATAAATACATTTATACAAGAATCATGTGGTTTGAACCAATCAGGTTAAAGAAAGAACCACATTGTTTCTGAAACCTCATTATTAAGCATCATACCGCAACAAATGTTGCTATTTAATATAGAAGGACAGGTTCTCCTGAGAAATTACTGTTGTCCCAATGAGTGAGGCGTTGGGAACATTCACTCCCAGTGGAACAGTATGCTACGAGAACTCTAAAACAAACATAATTTTGTACTAGGAAAGCATAATTCATCTCGAAGCAGTATTTACAAAGTTGCTTGTGCGTTAATAGTCAGTGTGCAGGGTGAGACAGAGACAAAAGATAATTACATGCTGAAAAGATGGATGCAGGCAGCACCAACCATTTTGAAATAGAGGCCTACATTATCACAGTTCCCTCAACATAATGTCAAATTTCTAATACATGTTCATTTTCTTTTATCATGGTAATGCTATTGTGCATTTAATTATAAAACCCTTAATATCGCTGGGGTGCACTCCTTTATCTGCTACAGTTATTAATGGTTGAAACACGCTGAACACCAGGTGTCAGGAAAGGTACTTATGTAAAACTGAACCATTCTGTTGAGGCTGGAAGCACAGGGCTCAGCCCTGCGTGGTCTCTTCACTCACATTAAAATGTAACCACAAACTGCTTTATGTAATGCACTGCGGTTTTAATGACTCTTTGGTTATCTTTATGTCCGGCATAAACCAAGACCCAGCGCTTAATTTGAGCCAGTGGTTTCTGGTACTCGGCACCAGCACTTAATTCTCAGCACCAGCACTAATGACAAGTCCACCACATAGTGGAGCTGTCTGTCTAATTTTTAGATGAGGTCAACAACAGTGTTTAATAATTCCATATACATTAAAAATGAATAATACCTGCCGCCCACAACATTCTCATAGCTTGGGGTAGTCTGAATTGTCACGATCTACAATGGTCAATAGTTGTCATAGTACGTCATAGGCAGAATTGACAGGGGCAATGGGCGGTGCAAGCTACCGCTGCCTCCTGAGAAGGGCCCTGGCACTTACTTCTATACAAATTAAGCATTGCAAGACACCTTATTCTTCATAAAATATATAATACACATACAGCGGGCTTTGGTTCTGTTTCCTTCAGTCGTTGGCTTCATAGGGTCAGGGGCCTTCAGCCATTAGTTTTCTGCTGGATGTTTGTTTGTATCCTTCGACACCATCAGGATGCTTGAAAGACCAAATTTCAAAAACATTCTCAGTCTCACAATGTTAATAACCGTTATCATACTCAGCAATAGAGATGAGGAGAGAAGATTCTTTTCAGATGGGTACAGAGACAATAAAATCATCTTTTACAACACAATGCTGTCCTCGTGACCCTCTGGAGAGAAACCGCGAAGCTCATCTCAGGCTCGAGGAGACACCAAGCCTGAGACAATCTCTTAGAGTAGCGGAGTCATATTCACTCTGTGCTCATTTTCAACTTCTCCGTGAAGGCTTTCGTAGTTTCCTCGTCTGTGAAAAGTGTTTCTCCTGGTATGCGACTCCGAGCTTGGCTGGGGATTCGAGTGACGCTGTGATACCCAAACTCAAACCTTCCAGGGACCACCCTGGGGTCCCTGGCCTTGTACTCAGGCGTCACTTTTAGTATGGGAAAAAGTGAGATACCGGCGGCGCAAGGGGCTTGTAAATATGCCCCGTAATCTGTAAAACTGACAGATGAACAGCACCCCTTCAGTCATTTTTGCTAAGTTCATTATTAAATACTGGTAAAACTAAATCTTAATACATCACACCAGAAGGTATAATTTAGGGTTCTTATTACCTATAGTGTAACTTTTAAAGTTAGTGTATCTTTTAAAACCTGTTTCATTTTGTGTTTATTTTTATGTTTCATTGCAACTGTTTTACGCTTATTTATGATCTATAATTTTATTTACGGTCGATACCTAATAAGGAAACTTACAAATGAACTTACAAATGTTATCTGTAGAGTAACTATTTCAAACTGCGTGTGTTCTAATATGCTATGTGACAATGTATAGATTTAACTTTTTGTTTTCACAATGCAGGTACAAGTGCTAAATCACCGGACGACGATGTTTTTAAATATCTTGCTCAAACCTACTCCACGAGCCATACCACCATGGACACTGGAATCTCCTGCCCGGGGTCACCTCCTTTTGCAGATGGCATCACAAATGGATGGACGTGGTATGCAGTCCAAGGTCATTATTACATTTAATACCATTTTTGCTTCGCATATTTTACACAAAACATGACTAACATGCAAGTGCTCTGAACACATACAAATGCTGCAAGTTCTCAGATTGCCACCATCTTGACCTGGGGTTACATTTTTGCCCCACCAAGTGCCGGCTCTGCGCTCTTGCGGTGCCGCCCATGAGGTGGGAAGTGTGCTGTCTGAATGGGCAAATCTGACTCGCAAAAAGTGTGCCTTGCCTTCAGCCTATAGAGCGTACAGTGGGTGGCGCTGTTGCTTCTCATAATTGTCTTGCCCTACATTATTTAAGATTTTGAAATAGCACGCTGAAAAATAATGCATGAATAAAGTACACAGAAGAAAGGAGCATGTCTGTGATTGAACACTTGCTCTGAGTGTTATTGTCTGAATGTGCTATCATAACATCAGTGTGTTACTGATTTGATTAATTGATTTTGATTATATAGAGCACCACAATTACCCGAAGGCATCAAGGTGCTATAGCCAGCCGTTCAGAGGAAAACCCTATCTATAAGCCCACCAGAGAAAAAGAAATGCAGCCTATAGAGTATAGAGCCAGGGTTTGAGGGCCTTTCTGAAAGGCAGCATCTCTGGGATAGCCCTTAGACTTTGCAGGAGTGAGTTCCAGATTCTGCTTGCAGCAATCGAGAAAGCTCTATCTCCCCGTTTCTTCTTACTGGTCCTTGGCACCAGTGGTTGAAGTGGGGGGAAAAAAGTAGGGGAACTGTGGGCGGAGAATCAGAGGGCGGGAATAACCCGAGCATTGGATCAGTGGGCGGAGTCAGAAGTGTGGCCAGAATGCACAAAACATCCCAATTTTTTGTATATTTTTGGCATTTCACTAACCAGTTACAGCTTATCATGTTATTTATTTCAACCAATGGATACACATGATTATTTAAGGTTTAATATGAGTTATTGACTTTAAAATACATTCACAAAGTGGGACATGTTTCCAATCACAGAATGTCCAAAATATGCGTAAAAGTGGAAGCACAAGCCATTTGTTTCCGAGCCATGCAGTTTCTGTCATACTCACTTCTCCCTTTTTCCACCAGAGCAGTTCCAACATGAATATCCAAATATCCAAGTTTGCAAATGTTTTCTATATAATTATGGCTCTGCCATAGTTGACACATAACACAACATCTGATACATAATCTGACAATTTTAACTAATAAATTGTTTGGAGCTCAAATAGATCAAAATTTACAAAAAAAATTGACTTATGTTGCTGCAAAGTGGACAGCCCTTCACAAAGGTTGACTGATCACCTTTCTCGCTGCCGATTTGTATGTTACAATGGTACTAATAAGGCAAAATCTTTCCAGAGACTGTTAGCATGTGTAAAATGTCAAAATAATAAAGTATCAGAAACTATACTGCATTACGCTGCAGCCTTTTTTTACTGCATAATTTAGTCACCACTGCGGAATAATTTTGTCCTCCTTTGCTGCATAATTCCAATGACCCCAAAGCAGGCAGGACATGTTAAAAGTGCTTGTGCATGAAGCAGAGAGACTGTGAAGTTTGCGAACTTGGTTTGGTGTGCGTGCAAATCCTGCATTGCCGATCCCTGGTGACTTGCAGCTACTACTTCTGAAACAAGGCCAATGGAGGTACTAATGGGTGAAGCGGACTGCCCTCAAGGGCAGGGCTGGCTTTAGCCCTGGTGGCGCCCTGTGCAACAATGTTTGTTGGTGCCCCCCCAATGACCACCTCCGCCATGGATTCTCTCACTACCACCCTTTAACAGTGCCCCTCAAGTCTCCATAACTACTTTCTCTCTCAGATGTATTTAATTTGATTTACAATTATACGTGTGTACATCACTGTATAGGAAATGTTACATAAGACAAAGGACTACAAGGTGTAGGAGTCACATGACAACCATACTGGTAGGCAATACAGTTTAATAGTGATTGATCTGGAGAAACACAAATTGAGAATTTAAAACGCAATACCATGGTTGGGGGTTCTCTTTAATAATCAGAATTGATTTCCATCTGAGTGAACACCTTTTACAACATTAGGATAATCAAAGACTGGGGGAAAAAAACATAACACTCTAATTTATACCTTGCAGTTTGCATGCAGCTCTTAGATGACAGTTACTAGCTCACTGTTCTATGTTAGGATTTTAACTTATAAACTGCAAGTAACAAAAGGATCTCTCTGACAAAAGCAGTGACCCACTGACCTATTTACATTATGTGCACTTTGTGATCTGCATGGTACATGTTCTTTGCAGCAGGCAAATTAACCCTCTGCGCTAACTTTTACATGAGTCAAAACTTTCAGTAGACAAAACTCTGATCTCCCTCTCTCTCTCTCTAGGGAGAACATTAATCACCAGTGTTATCATGACATTTGTATTGTTTCTGAAAATTGCTGGAGGCCAGGAAGGAGGCAGCAAGTGCTTTTAGAACCATAATATACTTGCAAACAGGACGCCCCCACCTAAAGTCAGTGCCCGGTGCGGTCACACCGCCCTAGAGCCGGCCCTTCTCAAGGATCCTGTGACCTCAGTGACAGAGTCACTATTGCTTTAGAGTGTGCTGCTTCATAGGCCTGTCCGCAAGACTGGAGGTGAACTTCAGTATGGATTGTGGTGGACAGGCATCAAGGTTAACCTACACTTGCCACCGCTAGGATCCACCTGCTAGTGCTAAGACGCCAGGGCTTCTAAGGTCTAGCGGGGCCATCTATGGTCTAGCACAGGAATGTGCTCCCTCAGGAGAGTGGTCTGGGGGACTGGCCATGCAGGCCGACCCTGGTTCCCCAGTTCCAAATTCAGCAGCTCTGACTATAGTGCCACATCCTCTCCCACACTGAACACCATACTGCCCCACTGAGAGAAACTCACACTGCCTTCAACTACAACCCAATTGTGCCCCGCTATAACCACCTGGATGCAACTCAATTCAAATTACGCACTAGACAAGAGCAATATGCTGCCTAAAAAAAAAAGTACCAACATCCTGGAAAAAACAAAGTAAAGCATGTGAAATGTAAGCTGGAACCAGGGCTTTAAGTGGGATGAAAAAACTGGGGGGGTCTCTCAAAGGGGCGTGGCCAATGTAATTAAGGGCGTGGCTTAACAACATGTAAGCTAAAAAGCTGTGCTTAGCATAGTGTGCCACCCGACTTGTATTTTGCTGTTTCTGTCATTGCATCCAGATATATGAAACAACAAGTAACTTCATACCTACAAGAAGTCAGGACTATTGGCTTTGTCAATGGTTGTTAGTTACATATGATAAATAAGCAGCAACTATGGCTTGTATATAATATTGAAAAAGCTTCCACTTAAAGCCCTGTTGACACCACGACAATGTTGCTGCTCCTGAGTTTCAAAAAGAGGAGGGAAATCCTGAGAGAAAATTACTCTCTTTAAAGGATTTCCTTTCCCCTACAAAGCTCACCTGGTATGACGTCATGACGTAACTTCTCCACTAGTGAGAAGTGAGCAGTGTGAGCACGCGCACATCGATGTGCCTGCTGTCACTGCAGCCAGGGCACAAAATAGAGCCCGATAGAGACCCGTTTCGAGGCCCTCTTTAAAAAACTGCCGGTGCTCAGCACCGGTGAGACCCCGGCCACTTAAAGCCCTGGCTGGAACAACATTGTTACCAATCCACCCATCAATAAGGCATTGCAGAACCTCCAGGATTGGTGCACTTCCCCACCCGGGGAAAACAATGCTGTTCAAAGAAAAACAAGAAAACAAAAGTAGCGCTTCACAGGCCAACTCTGTAAAGTGGCGCTAATGTTTTTGGGTGTGAATAAAATCAATCTGGCCCCTTTGTGAACACTCTGTCTTGCTTTATTTCGTTTTTTATTTATTTTTCATAGTTTGAACCTTTTATTCCTGAGGCTGCACTGTGGAAAACAAAAATGTCAGAAAAAGACGACAAAAGAGTTTTTTCTGTTTTTGGATCCATTTCACAGGGGAACAAATAAACGAAAGGAGGAAAGAGAGGGTGAAAAAGTTTCTTGAAGTCACGGTTTTCAGTAAGTGAGGAGGAGCGAGACAGAAAGAGAGGGAATAAGAGAAAGAAAGAGAGGGGGTCAGCTGCCAAAGGCAGAACAGAAGTGCACACTGCCCTTGTCTTCTCTGGGCAAGAAGGAAAAGAGTCCTTTTCCTCCTCTGCCCGCCACACCCGTTCCCGAACGGCCACGAACGCGCCGAGCCTTCTTTGCAGGCCTTGCCTATTTCTGCCGTCCTGGGATGAATGTTGAAAATAAACAAAGTAGGGGAACGGAATGTACTGAAAAAAAGAAGTAGGGGCACGCCGTGCCCCGCCGATCCCCCTTACTTCAACCACTGCTTGGCACAGTGAGCAGGTTACGATGTGCCGATCGGAGGCTTCTACCTGGAATATGCCAGGGAAAGATATCTTTGATCCCCGCTGGACTGTGGAGAGAAAGGGCCTTGTGAACCGTACATATTTCTTTGAACATAATGCGCTTTCTAATGGGGAGTCAGTGTAAGGTTCCCAACCCCACAGTAGCCGATTGGCGCCTAGAAATATCCAGAATTGTTCTAGCAAGCGCATTCTGTGCTACTTGCAGTTTGTGCTAAGTGCTAATGTTGAAGTCCAGATAGAGGGAGTTACAATAGTCCAATCTGGACATGACTCGGGCAAGCGCAACCTGCTTTCGTGCAGGCAGGGGAATAAATAGAAAAAAAATTCTAAGCATCTTTATTAGCCAGAAGCAGGCTGTCACAGTTTGGCCGGTTCATTACATTTAAGTGCAGAATCTAGGATTACACCGAGATTTTTTTGCCTTCTCATCTGGGACGGGAAATATACTTAAGGTGTCTGGCCACCAATTGCTATTCCAGCGAAAACAGTGCGGGTCAAAGAACAACACCTCAGTTTTATCGCCATTTAATTTCAGAAAATTCCATCTCATACAGTCTGCAACTGCTGACATGCATTGAGGAAAATTATCTGCAGTGGCGGCAGAGTTCCTGGGAATCGACACAATGATCCGCGTGTCACCAGCATATGATATCATGTACATCCCAACAGCCCGAATTATGGCCACAAGTGGAGACACATTGAGATGTGTCTCCTGTGACCTGTTCTACCTTCCCTTCACTGCCAAAATTGCCGACCTCCTTTGATCCCGCTATGTAGTATCAGACAAAACAAACATATATATGTTCAGTATATATACAGATGTGCCGAGTATTATATGTTGTTTATTACCATTGTTGAGAGTGGAGAGGGGTCATGTGTATAGAGAGGTGAAACCGCACGTGGGTCATGATACCCCTCCATCCCTCCAAATGGTAGTAAATAGTGTATTTTACCCTGCGTATACGTCATGGCATCTTTTAATGTATATATTGTTTTAACGAAAGGTATTTAAACAGGACCAGAATACAAGGGGTTCAATTTGTGCAGTAGGGTCAAACTACATTGAAGAGACTATAAGGAGACTTGAGTCCCCTTGGAAACTCATTGCTACAAGTAATCTGTGAGGCAGTAAATAAACAGTGTTTTTTTGTACGCTTTGCTATATTGTGGTAATAAACTGGAATTTGACCTTTGTTTGTAGTAATATCAATATGAGTGTGTGGTTTTTTGTACAGCTGCTCTAGATAACAACCTTATTGGGTCACAGATGTAGGAAAGTGCCCCATTTTGACATGGTCACCCCCACTTTTTGCCTGGTATCTGATGCATTTTGATAGAGAGTGGCACTGGTTTCCTGCTATCCAGGTCCCAAGTGCCATAGCTCTTTCCCTAAACTGTACAATTGTTCCCACAATTGGCAATACCTTTAGCCCCCCCCCTTTTAAGTGCCTAGTAGTGGTACCCTTGGTACCCAGGGCAAGTAGGCTAAAGAAGGTCCCTCTGGGCTGTAGCACGTATTATGCCACCCTAAGGGCCCCTCGGCACCAACATGCAAACTGCCATTGCGGACTGCGTGCCGCGGTGCACAGAAAAATGAAGACACGACATAGTACACCTCCTGCATGCAGTATAGGTAAGTCACCCCTACAGCAGGCCTTACAGCCCTAAGGCAGGGTGTACTATATTCCATGTGTGGACATATATGCCTAAGCAGATGTGTCCCTGTGATATCTAAGTCGATTCCTAGATATTACAAGCGAACAGAGAAGCCATTTTAAGTACATGTGCTGGACACTGGTGTTAACAAGTACCCCAGCTACATGATGGCTTCACTGAAACCAGAGATGTTTGGTATCAAACATCTCAGATTAATAAGCCCACACTGATTCCAGTGGTGGATTTATTAATACATGCACCCAGAGGGCACCTTAGAGGTGCCCCCTGAAAACCTACAGACTACTAGTGTGCTGACTGATGTAGACCAGCCTGCACCACAGGCAGGTTTCTGACCCCCTGCAAGTGAGAGCCCGCGCTCTCCGAGGGCAGAAACAATGCCTGCTCTGGCCAGAGGTGTTGTCACTTCCTGCAAGCAGGCTGGCTAAGTGATCAGCATATCAAGGCAGGAGGTTTAAAAGGCCTCTACCACCTTTGATATGCGATCCCAAGGCTTCCCCAGACAGAGGAAATGCCACCCCCTGCCCTGGGCCCATTTGGCACGAAGACATGTGGGACAATTAGCTAGTCAGGAGGCGTGCCTCTCTCTCAGGCTAGTTCCAGCCTTAAGGTGGGCTACCTGATGTGGACGCGACTTTTTAGATTCCACTATCTTAATTTTGGTGGAATTAGGGTCTCTGGGTTAGGGTTATGCCAACCTCCCACAGGAAGTAGTCATATAGAAGGTGTAGACATCCTTAAGGTAAGTAACCCATTGGCTACTACCCGTCACTCCCCATAACGTCCCTAATGTATTTAGGTGGCACCCCTGACACCAGGAACTGAGATTTGACCGATCAAGTAGAGAAGGACACAGAGAGCCGCAAGAAAAACTGAGAACTGAAGACTGCTGTGGACTTTTGGCACCAAACCCTGCCTGCTGCACTGAATCTCGACAGACATGACCCAGTGACTTGTTTTGCAGCGGACTAGCTTCCAAAGCCCCAGTAGACTGCCAACACTTAGCAAATTGCCAAGCAATGTCCCTTGGAGTAGAGGAGCTACTACCCTGCAGTCCGCAGTCATCGAAACGTAAAGTCTGGTTTACCCTGTTGTCGATCCCCAGCCAACCCACTGCAGCAGCCACCCAGGAAGAGGACCATGTGCTCCTCAAGATCAGATCTGTCCCCGCACCAAGTGAGAGGACACCAAGACCAACTGGAGCCACAGAGGACCAATACCCAGGGAAATGGACCCCTTGCATCAAGCAGAGACTGTGATAGTCCAGTCGGGACTCCCAATGACTCCAAGACAAAGCAGCTGTCGAGGAACATCAGCACTGAAGAGACCCACTTCCAGAGTGGCCCAGCTGTCCTGATTTTGCATCCTCAACCGGTGAGACCAACAAACGCAAGGTCCCAAGGCGCACAAAGCCCAGCTGACATTTCCACTCTGCACTCGAGCGCCGCAGCCCGGGTACCGACGAACCGACTGTGATCTCGGATTTATTCTTGTGTCTTATTTATTGCCTCAGTGTGTGTCAACAAATGCTTAGCACTACCCTCTGATAAGCCTAACTGCTTACCCTCACTAGCACAAAAGAGAGCATTTGGGTTATCATTTGTGCCTCTGTATACCGACTGTGTTTTGCCTGGACTCTTTACACAGTGTACCTCTTTTTGGTCCACTGTATAAAGAGACGGCTTCCTACAACAGTTATTTTCACTGAAAGACATAAATATATTTATGTGTCAGTGTCTGTAGTGCCCACATGTTTCGTTCTCCACCAGCCTTGATCATGGCAGGTTAAAGTATGTGTTTCACTTGTATAAATAGAAGTTATTTATTAATTTGCAACACATGCCCAATGTATTTCTGAACATTTAGTTTGTTTCAGTTCAATATTTTTTTATATGTTTTCAATTTTGCTTATAACGAGGAATCTAGAATGTTTGTGCTTTTAGATTTTTAGAGTTCAAGGATGCATAGCATTAAAGGGTAGCAGTTGGGGTTAAAGGACGGTAGTGTTAAGCCATAGTTAGGTTTTTTTAGGGTTCTTAATGGATGGCATTAAGTGATAGTAAGGGTTTGTAGGGTTCAGGGAAGGGTAATGTTAAGGGTTTTACAGTGTTTAGGAAAGGGTAACCATAATGGCTAGCAAAGAGTTTTTAGGGTTCATGGAAGTGTAGCTTTAAGGATTAGTAAGGACTTTTTAGGGTTCAAGGAAGGGTAGTGTTAAGGAGTAGTAAGAGGTCTTAAGGTTCAGGGATGTGATGGGCAGCATTAAAGGGTAGTAATGTTTTCCAGTTCAGCAAGGGTAGTGTTAAGGTGTAGTAAGGGGTTTTAAGGTTCAGGGATGGGATGGGCAGCGTTAAAGGGTAGTAAAGTTTTCCAGTTCAGGAAGGGTAGTGTTTAGGAATATTAAGGGTTTAGAGATGATAGCAGTAAGAGGTACTAGGGTTTCTAGGGTCTTGAGAATGGTAGCATTAATGGGTACTATGGGGATTTTATGGTTCAGGGATGGAAAGGTGTACCAGTTTTTAGGCTTCAAGGATAGGTAACACTAATATGTAGTAAGGCGTTTTAGGGTTCACCGAAGGGTACTTATTAAATAAGTAAATTAGTTTAATAAAATATGTGCAAATATAGAAATAAAATAGATATATTAGTAGCGTATTAAAAAAAAATCATCAAAATCAATAATTAAATTAACTTTTTAGGAGTCAAGGAGCTTAAAAAAGCCTCTCCAGTCCATAAGTCTTAAAACTAGGAGTTAGAAAAAACACCAATCTCTCGAGGAGTGTCATGTTAAGTTATCTCTGAAGTAGATGATAGAAAGGGAAAGGGGAGGTGGCTCTGACTGCAATACATTCCTAATGACTACCCTCCTTCTATCTGTGCTACTGCCAGAGAAGAACAGACACCATCATTATCTAATTATGTAGGAGGCATATAGCATTGCAGTTGCATCTGTTTGGCTTAAAGGTCAAGCTCTGTTGTAACACAATAGCTAGACTTCATAAAGAGCTCTGGCTCAATCAACTTGATAAAAGGATTAACGCTCTTGGAAGGTAAGCACATAACTTCTGCCCAATCAAAACAAGTACTCCTGTCCACCAACATGTGGGCGGAATCAAAGCTCCTCTCTGTAGTACTCTTGAAAGCCCTTTTTTTAGGTTGATCACATAAGGTATGGCGACAGATACACTGTTGAACCTGACCTATAAAGGGAACTTACTAGCTTATGACCAGAACTAAGGAAGAGTTCCATCATTGTCGTCTCTGTGCTACCATATTTAAGATTGTTCACACTGCTACGGTCATCTCCACAGATGATAAATGCTACATGTAATCAAACTGTGCCCCTGCCCCCTTATTCTAACCAGTCAGCTTTGGCTTCCTTTGAAATTGTTCAGCAGAAAAGTATACATTTTACCCAAAAATCCACAACTGCAAAGATCCCATGCTTGATATTTAAAGAGAGTTATCTCCAGAGTTATTATGTAAGCAGATGCAGTGGCCTTGTAAATTACAAATACCCACATTTTAGCTTCAGTGCTTTCAATCAAACAGATCATGGGCAGCATCACTTAAAAAGTGACATTTGCAGCCAAAAAAGATTCTTGTCAAAGAGATTTAACAATCACTAATGCATTCTGCTCTCATTGGGACTCATCAGTGTGACAGTTTACATGCTTTGAGAGAAACTGAGCAAATACAAAACCCAGAATAAGGTGCAAGTAAAATAAATTAAGATTTACAGTGGATCTGCCTTATCTCTCTAACAATCTTCATCAGGCATGTTAAAAACAGACAAAGAGGGAAGATGCCAGTAGAAAATTAAAATAAGCATTGGCAATGCCAAAATGTCTGGCTTTCAAGGAATGTTGTATTGTCATGTGAAGCATTACTAGTAAATAGCATGGAAATAGATATGCATTTGTGTGGAAGTAGAGAACTGTAATATAGTGTTGCTGTAAGTTAAAAGGTCAGGTGACAGTTGCACTGTCAAGCCAGAACTAAAACTCCATGTAACTAAGGTCTGCCATCCTCCTATCTGTGCTGCTGCCAGAGAAAAACAACATAAATTATCTAGTTATCTAAGACTTTTTAACAGCATTCCAATGCCATGCCTGTGCTCCTGAAAGATGAAGCTTCGGCAGCTGGATAAATAAACAAAATGATCACAGCTGTGTGGAGGGCAAGCACTTTTTTTTGTGGAAGCACACAATTTGTGCCCAATCAAAACATGTACTCCAGCCTCCTAGCATGTGGGCAGAGCCAAAGCCCCTCTCTAGTGATACTCATATAATTATCGTACCACATCTGCGCTGTCAAGAGTGACCATTAAAAGAAGACCCATTCACTCAAAAAAGTGGGGAAGTGATGGGTAATGGGGAGATTCGAGGTACATCCTGCAAAACAACAATACAATTTTTTTGAAGTTTACCCACTACCCTACAAATAATGTTTTTTCAGAGATTTTGAAGCTAAAGTTACTCTATTTCATGACCGAGACCACAACAATCCCGTCCATTGAGGCCAATTATGTGAAATCTCAATATTTTCACAAAGAAATCCAGGACACCATTATCAAGAAAACCATGACCACAACTTTTTGGAGATTGTGGGTTTGTGATGGGGGACCCGAAGTGTGACCTGCAGATATTTGCAGGGTGTTGGGGTGAGGAGTGGGGGAGGGAGATGGACTAAGGGACCTTCCACCAGAAAGAAGCAGCGACATAAATACAAACAAAATGTAGAAATCTTTTCTTGGCAAAACCATAGTGGTAATGTTTTTCTTGATCATGGAATTTCAGATTCTCAAGTAGATCCTCATATACAAATATCTTATTCATTTAACTCAAAATGGGGTCCAGCATCCTGGGGGCTTTTCTGCCGTTATGAAGGCGAGCGATCATCTGGAAAAATCCACAAATTCTTATTTTGTGAATTAGAATTTGTGATTTGAGGTTGCAAATACACTTTTTGCACAAGCAGACATGACGTTCATGCACACAAACTGTTGACACATAGCTTGGAAGCAACTATAGGCCTAATTGTGAGTTGCACATTAATGCTTATGTGGTAAATTCATGCCCGAAATTGCCATTTCTGTGCAGTGTCATTTACCCAGTAGAGTGCAGTTTTGAGTTTTTGGCTTACAATGTGAAATGACATTGAGTTAACCCGCTCCTGGCGGGCCCCATCAGAGTATATATTACAGATTATTCCTATGGCTTGCTTCTTTGCTGCTCCTGGGTGGACTGCCCAACACATATACTGTGAAGGGTTGTGTAATGCTGATATCCATGGGCTGCTGCTCTGATGCACCAGGGTGGGCACATCAGCGCATATACTAGGCCAGTTGTATAATGCCTATTTCGCTGCTGCTGCTGAGTACAATCCTCAGCGCACATACTATTTATTTTATAATCATTTTATAATTACTCATTCCATAGGGGTTGCTCCATGACAAGCCTGAAGCACATACTATGGCTGTTTGTATGTTGTTTGCTTTTCTGGTGTCCCATGGGTCACCCTTTATAGCATATATTGTGGCTGGTTCTACAAAGCATATTCTTATGGCCTGCTCCCTGCTGCTGCTAAGTATATTCCTTAGGCTTATACTACAGATGGTTATATGCCGTTTTTTCCTCTACTGCCCAAGAGTGGTTCTTCTCACAGCTTACTCTACAGCGGTTTGCATAATGCCCATTCCTAGAATTTGTTTCTCTGCCATTCCTGGGTAGACTCCCAAGAGTATATCCCAATCTGGTTGTATGGCAGTTGCGTTGCTGGCATTCCACCGTGGACCTCTCAGAGCATATTTTATGGCTGTTGTACAATGTCCATTTCTATTGATTTCTACTCTTCTGTTTTGGTTGGACTTCTCAGGCTTCCACTTGGCTGGTTGCATTATGGTTGCTCCTCTGCCTGTCCTGGAATCCCTCGGAGCATATTTGTGGGTTGTATAACGCCATTTTATCCGTATCACTCCTTTGCTGCTCCTGTTGGGCTCTTCAGAGCATATGCTATGCCTGGTTCTATAATGTCCACTCCTAAGGCCTGGTTTTATAGTGCCCATCCCAACAGATTGCTGTGCATTGTATGGCCTGGGTGCATAAATTCGTACTCCTAGCCGTTTCTTCCTGCTGCTCCTAGGGGCACTTCTCAGAGCAAGTGCCACGGCTGGCTGTATAATGCCAGTACCCATGTGTTAACCGCTCTCGATCTTCAGGCATATACTATGGCACATGATGTTATAGTCACTGTAAGGGGTAATCCTTAGAACATATACTATTGCTGATAAAGTCCATTTCTTTGGGGTTCCTCTCTGCTGCTCCTGTTTGAACTCCAAAGCATATATAGTTGATTGAAGTTTGCAACAAATTCCAAGGGAAGTACCTGCTACCTCTTGCACTCTACTAAGCTCCATATTCAGTGGGGTTTAAACTGTTTCAAAAGACCACTCCAAAGACGGTAGGTATCTGCATGAGCCACTGCGTCTGTTCGCGCACTCTTCCTAAACATAAGCATATGCAAAAGTACAAAAAATGTGTTT
This sequence comes from Calotriton arnoldi, assembly GCA_963921515.1. Taxonomy (NCBI): domain Eukaryota; kingdom Metazoa; phylum Chordata; class Amphibia; order Caudata; family Salamandridae; genus Calotriton; species Calotriton arnoldi. The sequence goes on from CAWUFW010000136.1 coordinate 2,014,687, forward strand.
TAAGCAGTTGCTGCCCTAGAAGCATGACCAGTGGCGTCCTGAACCTACGCCACCCCCCCCCCCCCACCCCCCCTCCACTTTTAAAACTTTAGAAATTGACGATTATAGTTATTTAGGACCCTATTCTGGCTGGAGATTTGCAGATCAGAGCTTTTAAAAAATGAAACGTAAAGGAAAACGACAAACGACACAGTGATAAGGAGTTAACCACAGCAAAGAAATTAAGAGCAAAAGAAAGGGAATGAAAGAGAGAGTAGGAGAGAGGTTTGGAAGGAAGAGCAACAGTAAGGACATAAAAATAAGGAAGGAACTGTGGATAAAAGGGTGAATGCAAGGATAAAAGGACTGATGGATGGAAAGGGAGAACAAGATTTACATGGGTGGGTGAAAGAAAGTGTCCGTAATGATGAAAGGCTGGGTGAATGGGTGTATGGATGAATAGACAGCTGAATGGAAGGGTAAAAGGGTGAATTGGTGGATTGATAAAAGGTGGGTGAATTGGTGGATGAATGAAAACAAATGGATGGATGAATGGGTAAAAGTATGGAGGAATGGCTGAAAGTGTGAGTAAAAGGATAGATGCAAGACTGATGGTGAGAGGAAAGATGGATGGAATGATGAAAGGATGGATGTATGGGTGGAAACATGAAAAGATGGATAGATGTATGGATGCATGGCTTACAGGGTGGAGAAATAGATGGGTGTAGTTTACTCGCTTTGCTCACATGATGGCTTTCGGGGGATGGATCAAAGTTGGGGAGTATTTTAATTTTCTGGCTACTTCCTTGGACATGACACCAAATCACATCCACACTGTGCTCACACTCACTATACATTCATACACTAGCATATAACGCTTAAGCATCCTACCTCTCACTTTTTTTCACTTCAGTTTGCTCCACGGTGCAGTGACATAACACAATAAGAGCCCAGGTATGATTCATCTTTTGGGTCATCTGAGGTCTGTCCAGTTATACCAAGAACTAGTCATGTTCATGCGTGTGACGGGCTACCTTCACCACTTCACTCTGGGATTCTGCAGCCTAGAAGTTAATAGCACATGGGCTCAGGGGGCAAGAGCTTTTAGGGGCAGGAGGTGAGATGACCCACTGATGCTGGGAGGAGGGGCACAATGTTCTTGGGGTTTGAAGAGCATTGTTGAGCCTGAGAGGACTCGCTGCTCTACAGGAGAGGGGGAATGAAACTCCAAGTTCTTGGATGAGAGGTGGAGTTGCTCGAAAAGGGAGGACATATAAAGATAATATTACCTTTCGAGCGTAAACCACTTTACATCTAGTACTTGTGGTCCAGCACTTATAAGGAGAAAAGTAAACCTCAAATAGCAGAGTACAAAGAACATGACGGATTACATGGCCTAGTGCCCCTGATATGAGACAAACTGAGCTCTCTGGTCAGCTCGTTAGCCTATAGTCCCCTCTAAGTCCACATTGCTTTGCATTCTGTTGTAGCCCAGTGTTTATCATAAGGAAGTACAACTACATGTGCAAGAATGGAGAGTGCTGTTGACAAAAGGGCACCAGCTGGCTGGATAGCTCACTTCAGACATGAGATTTCTGGCTGATGACGAGTTGATCCTCAAATCTCCCTCCATCTTATTGAATTACAGGACAGCTCAGTCAACAAAAGTTTCAGCGCACACTATGGGGTCGATTCCGATCTGGGCCGGAAAACTCTCCGACCGAGCCGGATCCGGAATGATTTCCGACCGAGCCGGACTCCTGCAGTCCGACCGAGCGAGTACGATGCGGCCGCATGCTGCCGGACTCGATTCGGTCGGACTCCCATTGAAGTCAATGGGAGCCGGTCGTACGACGCGTACATGGGCTCCCATTTACTCAATGGGTAGGTTGCGAACAAGTGCGCCCCCTACAGTGGGTAGGCGTCGGTGCAACTCGCACCGTACATGCATGTTTAGGGGGGACCCTAGGGTCCCCCCTGTGTTCGACTCGTACGGCTACGGGTGGAGGGGGGTTTGACGCGGACCCCCGAAGTCCGACTCGGGGAGCTTTTGCGAGCCGGACGCTCTGACTCGATCCGGCTGTCCGAATCGAGCATCGTACTAGCTCAGTCGTGAAACGTCTCCATTGCGCGCCACGGTTTGCTTGCGACCGAGTCGTACGGAGCGGTTCGGAGCCGGAAACGATTCGGACCGGGAATTCGCGCTTGTTCGCATCGTACTTCGCCGTCCGGACCCGTGTACGAATCGGACGGAAAATCAGCCTCCGAATCGGATCCGCTAATGCCGAACCCGATTCGGTGCCCTACCGACCGAGATCGGAATCGACCCCTAAATCTTCAGAGCACTGTACCAACCCTTATTTGGAGGCAGTAATGAAACCACTGAAATTACCATGAAATTAGAGGACATTTGTAGTTACAAAATATTACTCATACACCTGAACTACAGTGAATTCTCTCTTGGCACTTGGATCATAGGTATTATTACCAAAGTCACTGGTGCTCTGGGATGATAACAGATGCATGTCGAGGTGAATAAATTGCATAAAGTAGGTGGTATGCTCCGATTTCTTTCAACTCGCCTTTCTACAGAGTAGGTCACTGCTTCCAGAATCGTCTTCCGACCCAGAAACCTCCTGCACAAACAAGCCAAATGTCTCCATAGACTTCAATGTCATCTGCCTCCTAGCAACCCTGCACACACTCCCAGCAATGGTTCACCCTCACCCACTGACTTCAGTGTCATTATCTCCCAGCAGGGACTGACATCTACAGGCTTCACTTACATCACACCTCCAACATTGCTTCACCCCCATTGGCTTCAGTGGTATTCCCCTCCAACAATCCAACATTTTCCACCAAGCATTGGTTCCCCACTAGAACCTAAATGGGATCAAACTCCTTCATCACCCTTTCAAAGTTGAACGCGAGTGACTTCAACAGCAATTTCCTCCACAAACCTGCATCACACTACCACCAATGGCGGAACTTCACTGATTTAAATAGGATGAAACGTATAACCCCTGATTACATCACTGGCAAAACCCTTGAGACATATGCATCACTCTCCTAGCAAAGAGTATGCTCCAACGGGGCAGCAACAGACCTTCCACAGTAGTTAATTAAATGGTCTTCAATGGTGTTATATACATCATAACACTCGCCTCCACTAGCTTAAATGGCATTACCTTCTCAACAATGGTCTACCCCAGTTGACTTCAAAGGCTTTACGCTCCAATGGGCATGCATAGCCCTTCTACCACCGGTTCATTTCCATTGACTTCCAGTGCATCATAGCACCACACTCCCAACAATGGTTTCCCTTCCCCTATTTCAAAGCTGTTATGAACCTCCCATCAAGGGTTTACCACTAGAACCTTAATGGGATGAAACGACTACTTCCTTCACCCTTTTAGCAAAGTTTCAGGTCCAGTTTGCCAGTACTATTAATGACAAAATAATATTTTAGGTTTGACCTTACTGGTGCACAACAATAATTTAAGGCTGCTCATAATGGTGTGCAGCATCATTGTTGTCAAAATAACATAGGTGGCTTTCCTGAAACGGACAACTTGCTTGGTAAGCAGCCAAAGTGCACTTATAGCACCTCAGGGCACTGGGAATTCACGTGGTCCTCTAATGTGAGACGGTTCTTCACCTTTGCTGCATACAGTAGCATGCTGGAAAGAACTGGCAGCGATGCTCACTGTGTCTGGCCATCAATGCTAGTTACTGTGTGGGTCATTAAATATGCTTATTGAGTGAGGTCATTAATGTTGTTGTGAGACGCCATAATGAAAATGTACTGCCTAGGCCCACTGATGCATATCATTCCAGGGCAACTGAGGCAACTGATGCATATGTTGCCTAGGAGAGGTTTGCCAAACACAGTCCCTGGAGGGTCTAATCCATGATGGAATTTCAGAGACTTTAGAGATAGGCCCTGGAACATGAGGCACAAGGTTCAAATCAAGGGCTATGCTCAAAGTTCTGTGATTCTGAGCAAATCACTCAATCTCTGCGTGCCTAAAAAAAAGTGTAATCTAGTCCGGTTGTGTTGTGAAGTGCTCCAATGCACTTGGGTCAGCTTCACACTATATAAAAAAAAAATGAAACTCAGTGGAGCTAATATACACAGTCAGTAGTCATCATGATTCTAGACCTAGGACCACTGAGATGTATATGTCTAGGACCGTTGATACAGGTTACTGCCTGGCTCATTGATGCATGTCCCCATCAGCAGGCACCAGCGTGCTGCTGTATGGGACAAATTATGCTAATTACTGTGTGGGATCATGAACACATGAATCGTATTCTCCTTTGACTCCATTTGCCAGAAAGCCTCTTAGTTCTTGTGAGGACTGGAACAACTGAACATATGTCACAAGTATACATTAGTTAATATGCTTAACCAACCTTCCCTGTGAAACCCAGGAATGATGAGTCAATGCCAATATCCAGATTTTGGAGACAACCAAGGTCAAGTCCATTGCATCTGTAAATGCTGATTTGCAGTGGTCGGTTGGTGCAAAGGTCGGTGCAAAGATCACACACTGCCAGTTTTGCACTATTGTTACTATTTACGATTGCTCAATAATTAGTCCAAATGCTCGAAACCCCTACATTTGGCAAGAGAAATGCTGTTTGTTTTCCCGAAGCCGAATCATAGCAGTTTTTGACGCTGAACAAAATCCGAAAAGGTAAGCAATGATCATTGTTATTAAAACAGATGGGATTTTAGAAGGGATTTCAAATGTATCAACAATACAAATATGTCGCAATTTCCTACCATGTTAAATAAAATGCAAATCCAAAATAAATGTTTTTTTTAAAAAAACTTAATTTTGGGGCATATTAGTGTTAGAGCTAGGCACATGCAGTTACCTTGTTTTGACCCAGTTGGGCAAAAAGCAGCTGCCACCCTAGGGTGTATCCCCATTAACTCAGGTCAGTATTGTCTGTCCTCATTGTTTGCGAGGTATTGTGTAACCTTTGTAATGTATGCCCTGTACACAACACTTATCTGCAGGCTGCTTGTTCCAGAAGGCTGCTCCGTGATGCTGTAACCCCTGTCCCTTCTCCTAGGCGGCATGCAGGACTATAATTACGTGTGGGGACAGTGTTTTGAGATCACTATCGAGGTGTCCTGCTGCAAATATCCACCTCCATCGCAGCTTCCGGGCTTCTGGACTCAAAACCGGGAGGCCTTACTGGAGTACATGAAGCAGGTCCATCTAGGTCAGTACTCTATGAATTATGAAACTCTTTGCTACGAAGGTGCAAGTGAATACAAGCAAGACAACCAGAGTGCTGTACATGACGAGTGTGTCAATGTCAGTCAAAGGACTTTTCTTCACTGACAGGGAAGGTGTGGAAGAGTAGGTGATTTTTGTTTTTAAAACACTTGCGTCATATATTTTGCTTCGACATGCTACACACTCCACACTAGTTTATGTCTATCAGACAAAAGTTTGACTATGGTGCACTCGTGAGATATATGTTGTCTATGTTATATTTGTTTCGCTATGTCATGACATAGGATATATACATGATCATGTTATCGTGATAAATGTATGTTGCAATACATGTTACAATGTTTTACTGTATGCTTCCTACTCGTATCTTATCTGAATAGTATGTAAACCAAAGCACAATTGTCCTCCACCTTATTTTCTGTCTCTCCCTCTCATGAGCATGTCTGACTAATGGGAACCTTGTTTTATTCTTTTGTAAATTTCTTTATATTATTTGTCCTCTTGCACTTCTGTTTCCTTATTCTGAAAATGTCAATAAAATTACTTGAGAAAAAAACACAAAAAAACAAAGATGAGCAAGCTGTTTCCCTGGAGTTCTGTAGGATTGTAGAAAACAGGTAGTCAAATAGGCTGCACGTTAAATGTGGTTTGAAACATCCAGTCCAAGTCTCTTAACAGAAAATTATTTATGTGGGTGGAAAGGGCGGTGTTGACATCATTAGGCGCACATGAGTCCAGGGAGGGCCGTTAACTGGCTTTATTGATTGGCCCTGCTGCTACTAAAGCTACACCAGACACTAGAAACCTAACAGGCATAATCTACAGTGGCTCTCGTTCTGATTGGACAGACACAGAAACATTCAAAGAACATTGGGGCATATTAGCAAGACCCACGTTAAAATTATCGCCGTTTTAGCAGCAGGAAACTGCCGCTAAAACTGCGATAATGGGCTTGCTAATATGCGTTATGGAATTCCAATAGAAGCCCAGGTTAGATGTCCTGCACATCTAACCTGGGCTTCTATTGGAATTCTATAACGCATATTAGCAAGCCCACTATCGCCGTTTTAGCGGCAGTTTCCTGCCGCTAAAACGGTGATAATTTTAACGTGGGTCTTGCTAATATGCCCCATTATCTCTTAAGGAATGCTCGATACCAGGCAACTAAGCTTGAAACCATTGAAAAATATCTTAAACAAGTTTCTACTTTTGGCTTGTGACCTTGCTAAAACCTTTTTTATAGAGATAAGATTTGCAGTCACAGATATAGAAGGCACAACTTTGAAGAGAGCTTTGTGTGCCCTCCGTCAAAACTTCCCCAGGGATCTAGCCTTGGCCACAGGATTGTCAAGTCTTTCCTCCCCTTGAAGCCAGCACTGCAGTGCAGAATGATAGGTGGAGGACACACACGGGCACCTTCTTTGTGCTTCTTGCCTCGACTGCTCCATCATGGCAGCAGAGGACGCTAGGAAGGCAAATGTACTATTCTAACACGAGTCCTAGAATATTTCGCGATAGTCCAGCTCTCACCAAAATAATCTAGGAAGTTTATTTACTAATCTAACCCCAATCCTGGAATATTTAGGGAGAGTAACACTTTCTTCAAATATTCCAGGAGGCTTATTTACCGCTGGAACTCCTGTCTTTGAATATCTTGGGGAAAGTTAAAGGGGCATATTAGCAAGGGCATTTACGTCGCTTTAGCGGCACTTTCTGCCGCTAAAGCGGCGATATTATTATCGCCCAATTAACAAGCTGTCGCTAACTGCTGTTAGCGACAGCTTACTGGCAATAGCGCCCGTTTCCCTCCCGCTTTGCATGTCAGCGATAATCATCGCTAATGACATGCAAAGTGGGCGTTCCTCACATAATCCTGAGTGAAATCCCTCGCCAACACAACATCGCCCTATTAACAACGCTTGTCAAGCGACAATAAAAGCTGCACTGACCACGATTATCGCCGGAAATTAACACCTGCTCCACACCCTGACTTAGCTATGTCCACAATGGGAGGTGGATTGACATGTTAAATCCACACTCCCCTATCAGCTAGGATTTCCGTAGCGCACTGCCATTATCGCAGCTTTTCCTGCGCAGATGCCGATTATCGCCGTCTATCGCTGGAATGTACATCGCCATTGTGCAAAGCGTTGCTAATACGCCGCTAAAACGGCTATGTACTCCAGCGATTTGGTCATTGCTTATTATATGTAGCTACTTTTATAATTATCTGGTGTTGATGTGTCAGTTATTTGGTTAATGCACCTTGCCTAGGTGCTCACTTCCTCTTTTCCCCTCATTGTATTTCCCTGACGAGGCATTTATCTTGTATTCAGGGGCCCCTCTTTCTTTCCAAAATAGTTGTCCCGCAGCCTGTCTGCGTGGGGTAGTTCAGCTTATATTTATGGTATGGTTATTTTTTGTTATCGTTAAATCAGTCATGAGCCTGGTGACCTTTGGTTGACACAGTATTTTATGGTCTTCACTGTCTCTAATCAGAATTATTCATTATAATTCTTTTTATTGTTCTGATTCACTAGTTTGGTGGTGGTTCTTTTTCTCTTGTTACATCTCAATAGTTAACAAAAATGGCAAACCTACAATCCTTTGGTTTTACTGATGAACAGTTTGCTGATATGGTGGGTAGTACAGTTAATTTTGGCCAACAAATAATAAACAATACGAATAAAAGTGAAGACACGGCAGCATTGCTAGCCCTGAGAAAAAAGATCAAAAGGATCGAATTACACGGACAGTACATGCTCGAATATCTCAAGGCAGGAGTCATCCCCCAAGGTCTGAGAGTAAGAAACATCCCAGGACTATTTGTCCAAATCAAACAGTTTTTGGAACGATGGTCATTGATTGCCAATAGATGTTCCCGTGACTTCATGATGCTCATAGTTGAAACAGCTAAGGAGGTCATCGCACAATTGGCATCTGAAATACTAGATCTGGAGAATAAAATTAGAGCATCAGGTGTTCTGGAAGAGGTCAAACAAAAGTTAGAGAATATAGAAAGAGATCTATCTTCTTATACTGAATATCTAATAAAAAGAAAGGTAGACAAACTAAAAAAAGATATTCGCTATTACAGCAAGGAAAATACTTACCCGTACCTATCAGAAAATTATTACAATCAATCAGAAGGTACATATTATGATCAATCAACGAATAGACAATATGGTCGTAAAATTACGACCTTTTCAGATACCTCCGATTCGGATAATGAAGGTCCTAGTAGTAACTATGAATCCAGAGGTAATGGTTTTAATACAAGAAGACAAAGGTTTGTCCAACCTTTTTTAGGGAGGCGCTTCATGAGACGAACCAATTGGAGACCCCAACCCCAACCTCAATTCCAACCGAGATTCCAGGGCAATCCTCAGATGGACCACAATCAGTATCTCGTGACCCGAAATGCTCAATACTGGAGAGAGTAGCATCCATTCCCATCTTCAATCTAAGTGATTCCTTATTCTCGGATTCAACTTATACTTTATTAACTAAAGGTTTGTCGTTTGCTCCTCACTCAGGTTTAAATAAATTTGAATTATTGAGAGACCTCATGGCCTTTTTCAGAAAAATACGCCTGCAAATTTTCTTTGCCAATAAAGAACCGCTAATAGATATAGGGAATCTATCTGGACTCTCCCCTAAATCTACTTTTACCCCCACTTTAGATCTACTTCCACCAGAAGTGGCGGTGTTTGAACAGGTGGTTTATAACAAGATCACCAATATTATCAAGCATGTACAGAAGACAACCTTCAATTTGAGTAGAGAAGAACATCAAGCCTTAGAAGATCTTAAACAAACTCCTACTATCACGATTAAAGCCTGTGACAAAGGGGGTGGAATTGTCCTGTTTGACACCCATGTGTATGTCACCAAAATGGAAATGATGCTGGGTGATACTCACTTTTATAACAAAATAACAAGAGATCCTACGATTAACATTGCCTCAAAAATACGTAGGCTTACAAATAGAGCATTAAGGGAAGGAGATATCTGCGAAAAGGAATGGATTTTTTTAAATGTGGAACAACCAAGGATGGCTTCTATTTACGGGATTCCAAAAATCCATAAAGATGAGGTGAATCCTCCACTGAGACCAATTGTTACAACTATTGGCTCAATTACGGAGCCCCTCTCCAAATATGTCGATGCCATCCTATGCCCCTACATATCTCGAACACCAGCTTATGTCAAAGACACCAGACATATAATAAATCTAATTGAAGATACACCCTTCTGCTCCATGACTCAGCATCTTGTAACAATGGATATAGAAGCTCTTTACAGCAATATTCCCATTTATGGAGCAATAGAAGCTGTAAAGTGGTTTATCAACACATACCAAATTCCATGTCCGACCATCTTTGTGCTTGAATGTTTAAAAATAGTGCTAGAAGACAATGTTTTTGAATTTAACATCCAGTTATTCAAACAGACACAGGGTGTTAGCATGGGGGCATCTTGTGCCCCCACGGTGGCAAATATATACATGTCATTATTCGAGAAGAAATTCATTTATAATGAAATAGCTCCATTTTTTGAATCTGTGTCTAAATGGGCTAGATTTATAGATTACATTTTCTTCATTTGGATAGACTCATTAGACAAGTTAAAAGAATTTTTTGACTGGCTAAACTTGTGTGATGAAAATATTCATTTTACCAACAATGTCAGTAACAATCAAGTAGAATACTTGGACGTTAAGATTAAAAATGAGTCGGGTTTCTTAGCGGTAGATTTGTATATTAAACCGACAGCGAGAAATACGCTGTTGCATTATGACAGCTACCACCCGACGACACAAAAGAACAGTATACCCTTTGGGGAATTTTTACGCTTGCGCAGAAATTGTACAAATATCAAAGATTTTGATGCAAAATCACTAGACATGAAAAATAAATTTCTGGCTAGGGGTTACCCTAAACGTCTTGTACGTGACTCCTATAAAAGAGCAAGGTTTTTTGATAGACAGCATTTATTGCATAACATTCGAGTTAAAACTAACACTTCGGTAGTTTTTGTGACCAGGCATTCCATGATTAATGAGAGAGTTAAACAGGCAGTATGCTCAAGCTGGAACATTCTAAATATAAATAAGAAGACCTTAATGTCCAGACCACTTTTTGCATATCGACGAAACAAGAATTTAAAGGACCACATAGTCAGATCAAGGATGAAGCAGACCAATACGTTTGCACAAAGAAGTATCGAAGGTCCCAATCCAGTGGTAGGGAATTATAAATGTAATACCTGTAAATCCTGTGCCACAGCTATAGAGTCTTCAACTTTTCAATTTAATGGTCATCATATACCATCTACAAGCCTTACTAACTGTAAAACAACAGACGTGGTTTACCTTCTGATTTGTCCATGCAATCTTGGATATGTAGGTGAAACTAGCAGGGCAGTCAGCACACGAATGACAGAACATAGGTCTGCCATTAGGAATCGGAAATTAACAGCTCCGATTGTACAACACTGCTTAGATCATGCACATACTCCAGACGATTTACAATGGTATATCCTTGAAAAAATAAGAAGTAAATCAGGTACAACTACAGAACAAATAAGAAAACGTAGAGAAGTTTTCTGGATATACACTCTGGAGACGGCAATAAAGGGGTTAAACCAAGAAATACCCTGGGATCAGGCTATCAAAAATAATGACTAAATATATGTTATTTGCCTTTTGATATTGGGCTTTACCTGCATGGTTTTGAATAACATCCGAATGCAAGGTTCATGTCTAATTGATATAGTGTTTTGCACAAGATAATTTAGTTTTAGTACGCTCATATAGCAACTGGAAGCAATAATTTAGATCTCCATCTAGAATTTAATTTGCATTTCAGCAAGACGCTTAGATAGCAGATATTCCATCTACATTCGTTTTGTTTTATAAGGAACTGTTTAAACCCTTTACCATTCACTGCCAAGTTAGATGTAAATTAAATACGAGCCAGGGTACATTCAAGATGGCGCCCATGTTAGGACCATCATGAGGGAGATGTGGCTTACTCCGTCAGTAATTATACGCAATGACGTATAGGGTCATTTTGCGTACTTAAGCGAACATGGCGGGCTTCCATTCCCAGCATCTTTCCAACCGAAGGTGTTCAAACCCCAAACATACGGCAGGTAAGCGTTACTCTTAGAAACAAGAGTTTTAGGGACACTAGATAGGGCCTTTTGTTGGAGCCTCGTAATACATTGTTAGATGTGTGGGGGTTCCAATTTGCGGTTTTTTCAAGATCAGCGCTATAATCACCAATATTTACAATTGAGTTGGGAACCTAACTATAACAGAGGCTCCAGGTCATAGCTCAGGTTCAAAATAATATAGTCTGCGTCGCTGCTTATTAAGAATCCAGTTCAACCAGCCAGCACCGGGGGGATAAGAAGAGAGGAAGTTATAGGCGCTAACTGTTTAGACTTTACTTCACTCCTAATGACAAAAAGTAAAATGGTAGTAGTACCGGCTATAGATCATGCGGCACAGTAATCTCCACATACTTTAGTTGGGAGATAGAGGTTTTGTGATTCGGTGGGTATGCCCAAAGTTGATTGCCTTTCTGGTCACACGTAGGAATGGAGTTATATTAGTTTTTTCTAAACGGGTCTCATTTAACTTCTATTCAAAGGTGGGTCCATTGCATAGCAACCACCAAGGTCGTGATTAACCAGTTCCCAATAAGGAGGATATATCTAGTGTACAAGTCGTTACTCAACAGTTGAGGAGAAAAAAATAATTTTTTTCCTTTTGAAAAAAGATATAAATAAGCTTCTAATTGCCAAATACGTGTGACTTCAAAACATAAAACATATTCATTTCCATCTTTTTCTTTCTGGTTTATAGTCTCAGTACTAGAAGATTTCTGGCTCGAGTGGTACGGGCACGATGTGTGTTGATTAAAACAACATATCACTGAACCTACAATTGGAAAAAACTAAAAGAATAAATAAAGGGTTAGTAATTTGCTTTGTTCACGATTATTATGACTCAATACTAAATTCAGGTGATCTTTTATAGTCCTTTATTCACCTGATTCTCCTACAACTTTCTCTGTATTCTCTTTTACTTTTTAGAATACAAACAATAATCTTGTTCCATGCATTTGGACTGAGTCAGTTCAATCATAAATTCAGAAAGGGAAAAGAGCATTTTTTGAACAGGTACGTTCTATGAATATGCCTAGATATTAATTTAAGCAGCATTATCCACATTTTGTAGAACTGTAGAATACACAATATAACACGTAAATAAGAGACTAAGGGGCACATTACGATACCCGGCATAAATAATTCCGCCAGGCATGGAAGCGGCAAAAATCCGCCCGCACACACCGCCTGAACACCGACCACGCCATTACGATTACACAAACCGAATACCGCCATCGGCGGAAAAAGCACACAAAATACCGCCCGCCAACGTCCGAGTCGGAGACAAACCGCCCGCCACGGACGGAAACACGCACGACAACACAAAACCGCCCGCCCTCACGGCCGACACACCGCACGTGAAATTACGATCGCACCGACATGAGCGCGGAAAAACAACAAATATACCGCCCGCCAGCGCAAACAACGCCGATGAGAATCGACACGGCAGAAGCCATGGCGCCCACGTACCTGCACAGAAACCATCCGCACACAAAACCAATAGCACACAACATGGCCAACAAGTCCACACAGCAAGGCACGCACAAATACACAAGCACAGTACATATCCCGAAAACACCCCCCCGGACAAACAAAAAATACAAAGGCCAGAACCCCAGACACAACACACCTGAAAACAACAGACCATGAGGACACACCCACATAGGTAAGTACAAAAGCAGCACTCCCACAGACCACAACCCCTTGCTACATTGCAAACCAGAGAGGAGAGGAGAGGACACAGTGACACAGCAAGGACAGCAGCACACCACAAAAACGCACACATCACAACCACCACCACCACCACCACCACCACCACAAACCCCCTGCACATTACACAACACACACCGCACCAGCACCACAAACACCATGGCACCACAAAGAATGCCCAAGTTCACGCCCATTGAGCTGACGGTCATGGTCGACGAGATCATCAAGGTGCACCCACAAATCTATGGGAACATGGTCCAACACACACCACTAGCCACCAGAAACAGAATGTGGAACCGGATCGTAGACCAGGTCAATGCAGTCGGGACCCTGCCCAGGAACAGAGGAGAAATTAACAAACGGTGGAATGACGTCAAGAGCCTGGTCAAGAAGAAGGAGGGCAAAAACAGAGAGCTGGCTGCCGTCACTGGCGGAGGGAATCCCGCGCTCTTCAAGACCTTCAAAGCGTGGGAGGAGAAGGTGCGAGTCATCATACATCCCGAGATCCTCGCCGGATTAGCAGGGGGAGTGGAGGCTGGTAAGTACAAACTAATGTATACCAGCACACCGCTATGTACTCACATGCACTACCACCATGCCACAGCTCCCAGGGACAAACACCCCCATGTCCAGCACACAATACACGACACACACATGCAACAGACACCACCACACACAGCCCAAACAGAACAACTGTAAGATGCGTGGGGACATGTGTACATTCAGCCAGCCACGTAACCACCAACAGGTCCCCAAATATGCCAGAAGCGCCACAACGAGCACCCACCACACCCATGTGTCCGCCACAGCTGCACAAACCGACAAGTAACAGGTAAGTGGCAGGAACACAAAGTGCAGTGGGTGGGACGGTGGACAGCCCAAGTACAACACACACCAGGCCCCTAGTCCCACAGCACAGCAAGGAGGAGCATCCCCCACACCCCACAGCCACGTGTCAGCCACCGCAGTGCACAACGACAGCCGAAAGGCAGACATCACGGTCCACAGCAATCGGTGTCAGTGGGTGTCCAGCCACCCCCACGACCCACAACACCCCCCACCCCCACAGACCTGCAACATGGAGCACCCCCGCTTAGAGCCATGTGGCATCCAGTACAGTGCACGCACGAACAACCTGCAGGTGGGAAACTGGACAGGGCTGGATTACTGGAGGCATGAGGACCGGCACACGACCAACACATGGGACATGTCACGTAGCAGACGGAAACGCAGCACCGCCCACCGTCACGAACAAGTGAACAATGTGCACACGGACATGAACAACAGACTCACACCCCACATGACCCATCACAGACATAGCAACACCCAAGGAGCCACGTCTGCATACACAAGCCACACTGAAAATAGTACCACACGGCAGCCACTGTGCAACTCATCACACACAACCGAAACACCATTGAAGTCCTGTCCATGTAGCCCCTACTGCCTGTCAACCACACACCCCACAACTACGCCTTTGTAAGACAAACAACACTAGACGCAACAGAGCGGAACAACAGAAATGCACACGAACACCACTGAACCCATCAAACACACAGACACACCATGCACATACAACATACCATCCATCCCATCCGTCAGCCCCAGTCTCATGAAAGGCATGTCATCCGCACAGCTGCCACACATACAGCAGTCACGCTAAGATACATGCCCATGACCAACCATGTGCCAGAAGTCAATGAAGCGCACGACACACTGTGAGCAACAACACACAACATGGGCCACACCCCCCCCATGAGCACTGCAGTGATGCACATGGCACAGGGCAGCACACACACCAAGGAGATGGGACAACTGCAATACGTTGGCTTTCACACACAACCATCACTCACTCATAACGATGCGTCCAATGCCATGTCCAGTAATCACAACAGACAGCAAATATGCAGGCCATGTCAAGCATGCACACACCTCAAACCATGCACTGTCATGCTGCCACAACACATGTCACGTTCGGCACCCATGGCTCACAGCATGTACCCCAAAAGCATATTCCCTCCCAAATGCGAATCTGGGGCATGGCCCCCATGTTGCCATATGCGTTCCTAAGCGTTCCATTTGAACCCCAAAAGCATATTCCCTCCCAAATGCGAATCTGGGGCATGGCCCCCATGTTGCCATATGCGTTCCTAAGCGTTCCATTTGAACCCCAAAAGCATATTCCCTCCCAAATGCGAATCTGGGGCATGGCCCCCATGTTGCCATATGCGTTCCTAAGCGTTCCATTTGAACCCCAAAAGCAAAGTACAAACCAGACCCAGGATGGGCCAGGAGCCCGCATACACCAGAGTCACAATGAGTAGGGGCACAGCAACACACCCATCGGCATGGCCAATCCGTCCCATGCCACATGTGCACAGCACACAGTCCCATTGCCAAGCACACACAACTACAAATGCCACAGCCACACACACGCCTCCGGGAAACCCATGTACGAGATTGCACGAACTGCCAATGTCAGACGACAAATACATACTTCGCCAGGTGCAACACAATAACAAATCTCATTCTCTCCACAGGTGACGAACTGCCGGATGCTGGGGATGGAGACAGCAGCCAGCACAGCCAGCCCACAAGCCCCCAACGAGGACACACGGATGTGGAGGATCTCACCTCCTCTTCGGACACGGACCACCAAGCAGGCCCATCTGGTGTGGCAGGGCCCAGCCGCTCCCCAGGACCCCTCCTACCCACCAACCCATCATCCAGGGCTGCTGAACAGTCCCAGCCCCCTGCTGCCACTGTCGTTGCGGCCACACCCACGGTCATTGCGGCCACACCCACGGTCATTGCGGCCACTACCACTGCCGCAACCGCCACCATCGCCGCACCGACCACCACCGCCGCCACCACCACCACGTCTTCGCTGGCACCAGCCCCAGCGCAGGTGGTGGCCCGGCCGACTGGATCCACCCTGGGAGCCACAGCGAGGACCGTGGTGAGCAATGTGGCTAGTGGGCAGGCCGGTGGCAGCAGGACTGGTAGGAGGAGCAGGGTCAGGGAAACGCCAGCCTCCCCTGGGAGCCATGCCCTGCCTCAAATGGCCAGAGTCCTTGGGGCCTATGAGGAGGCCCAAGAACAATGGGTCAGGTCTGCTTCAGACACGCGGGAGGTGCTGGGGGTGCTGAGGTCCATGGACGCCCGTATAGGTCAACTCGTGGACCTCATGGGCCAGCTGGTGGTGGCGGTGAGGACACGGCCAGGGATAGCAGCTCCCCTCCGCCACCACCTGCCGGGGCGCAGGGTCGAGCAGCAGTGTCCAGTTCCCCTGCGTCCACAGCCAGTGAGCACACCTCAACCACCAGCATGTCGCAAGCAGGCACCCCCTCGCAAACGTGGAAGGGGCCGTCCGAAGAGGAAACAGATCTCCCGGGAGGACTTCGCACGCTCCAGTCGCAAGTGAGGCAGCCAGCCAGCCTTCCGCCAGCCTTCCTTGACCAGCCACTGCATTGACTTGGACTACGATCCCACTCCACACAGCCATCTGGATGGCATGTGTGTGTTGGACTATGGACATAGAACCAGTGGGTACACCCTGAGCATCACGCAGCCATGACCGACAGCTCATTGTCACAGCACGCACCACTTTTGTCATCACCTTACACACAATCACATGTCACAGTTTGTAATAAATGCACCTTTTTCACTAACTGCTGTTTGTGCCCTGTGTTTTATTTGTACGGAATACAACGGCCACCTTGGGCGGAAAGGCACCTGATGCGTGGCATGGCAATGGAATCCGGAGGGCCTGTAGGGACCTAGGGGTGGGAGACAGAACAGGAGCACATTCAATGAGTGTGTCACACACCCATCACACAGTACATGTCAACAACTACAAGCAATGTACACACATCGCACAGAGCAATAGGGCACAATGCCACAGCCACCATCAGTGGCATACTAACCTGGGCATGGAGCGTTGACACACAGCACGCAGTGAACAAAAGGCCACCCTGACACAGCACACACACACCTGCACAAATACAGACACATCAGCCGTCGTACATGGACACTCACCGTCAAGTGAAGTAGCGGGCGATGAGCTGCTGCCGCACATTCCCAGCTTCCTCCTCTCCGCTGTCCTCCTCACTCGAGCTGTCCTGGTCTGCGGGCTGGGGCCCTGGTTGATCTCCGTCATCCACAATGAGGGGGATCTGCTTCCGAATGGCCAGATTGTGCAGCATGCAGCACGCCACCACTATCTGGCACACCTTCTGTGGGGAGTACGCCAGTGCACCCCCGGTGCGGTCCAGGCACCTGAACCTGGACTTGAGGAGGCCAAAGGTACGCTCGACCACACGTCTGGTCCTCCCATGTGCCTCATTGTATCGATCGTCTGCTGGGGTGCGAGGATTCCTCAATGGACTGAGCAGCCATGCCCCATTCGGGTACGCAGAGTCACCTGGGTGTGAGGGACACAGAGAACCGTTGCTATTCCAACTGGACAGGGGACAGCATCGCACAACCAGCACGCTACACCACTCCACATACTCACCGACAATACAGCCACGATCCTGTTGCAGATTGGCCATCAGCCGTGGCAAGATGCTGTTGCGCATTATGTGTGCGTCATGGGCCGAGCCTGGGAACTTTGCACACACGTGGGTGATCACCATGTCCGCAAGGCACACCACTTGCACATTCAGGGAGTGCGTGTGCTTCCTGTTGCGGTACAGGTGCTCAGTGGCCTGTGGTGGAACAAGGCCAACATGTGTGCAGTCAATGGCTCCAACGACGTGTGGGATTCTGCCAAGGGCATAGAATGCACCCTTCACTGCCGCCAATTCACGAGCCCTGGGGAAGCGGATGTACCTGTTTCGGTACAGCATCATGGCTGCCAGTACATCCCTCAGCACCTTGCTGAACATGGGCTGGGACATCCCTCCTCCACTGCCCACTGTGTGCTGGAATGACCCAGTGGCGAAGAAATGCAGGGCAGCCATCACCTTAGCCGTGGGGGTGAATGCTGTTGGATACACCCTGCGGGGACGGAGATGGGGTTCTAACATGGCACACAGTCGATGCAGGGTTGGCCTGTCCAGCCGAAACTTCCTAATAACCTCTGTATCGTCCATGTCCACCAGCAATTGGTATGGGCGGTCAATGTTCGGTCTCCGCCTAGGGAAATTGCAGAGGACACATGTCAAAGCAACACAACACATAGCAATTTCGCATACACATCACTGACATGACTGAGCAAGCACATGAGCCACAGCCCAGCTGTCAAGCTGGGACGGCACGGCCACAATACACTTACACAGGTCTCCCAACAATGGCAATGGCTAGTGAGACATACCACTGCCATGTGCATGCACATGGGGATCTAGGCCCCAATGACTTGCGGGGCGTGCTGATGGGGACTGACTGCATATTCGTCAAGCGGCAACGCCACGGCAACATGAGTGTCTGCTGAGCATGGAACTGCTTCCGAGGCTGGATGAGTATGGCACACGACGACGACGACGATGTGGGCACAGGCTGAGCGGCCAAAACAAGTGGGACCTGTGGCACGAGGGGATATGAGACAGTAGTAGGTGTCAGCACTGCACCCTATGTACAGCACTGTACGGATCACACCTCCCGAAACATTGACAGGTGTCCACATTGACAGCCCC
Source organism: Calotriton arnoldi (assembly GCA_963921515.1). NCBI lineage: Eukaryota > Metazoa > Chordata > Amphibia > Caudata > Salamandridae > Calotriton > Calotriton arnoldi. Next base: position 2,033,444 of record CAWUFW010000136.1, read on the forward strand.
ATGCCAAGACGGCTGTGTGCTTGCAGTCACACGTCACAGGTGAGAGGTTACATTGCACGTGCCAGGTGGCAGACGTACATAGTGGGAGCTGGCATGTGTGTGCATGTGTCTCCTGTTCAGGATCCACCAGATGGGCGCTGACTCTGTACTGACCATTGGACACAGCATGTTCCGTGGAAGGCTTGTGTGTGTGGGATGGTGGCACTGGATGTGCCTCCGTTGGGTGGGGGCCATGCACAGGGCGGGTACGTTGATGATTGCGCATTGTTGGTCACGGTGGGTGCACCAACTAAGATGTGTTGCCCTGTGTTCAATTCCTATGTCCGCATGATGATGGACTGTGGATGTGGGCAGACTACACATTGGTCGATGTGCTGTCTATATGCATGTGCCTTCACACCAGGCACAGCTGCCCCTGCACATGTGACCCCTGCTGGACTCGCTGCTGGGTCTGTGGAGCTGATGCACCTTCTGTGCGTGGGGCGGACAGCTCTCCTCACTTCCCTCATTGCGCATGTCATGTCTTTGCCGCAGGTGACATGGATCATGGAGGGCCCACATGTACGCGTGGGTAGGCTACACATGATTGTTCACTGGTCGCCACCCCCAGTCAGTGTTTCGAATGGGAAGGTTGTCGTGCTGGTGGTATGTTCGATGTGGCGGATGGGCGGGCCTAGGTGCGGGCTTACATTCCGGACATGGGGGTAGTTGGATTGGCGACTAGTTGCAGTACACACGGGACACGTCTCTTCCTTTCCACATCTGGGTCATCCCTTGTACTAACTGACAGTGATACAGTCATCTTCGCCCCAGCCCTCATGTCCTCCCCTCGCCCCCCAATATGCATGCTCACCTGCGAGGCTAGCGCTTGCACAGGCAGCCCCAAGCTCGCACCAGAGAGGGCAAGGAGTGTATGTGTGGGTCCAGTTGCACGAGTGGGCTGTCTCAGGGTATGATGTGTGGCGGGACGCCGTCCACCTGCGTGGTGCCCCAAATGGAGACCCGGCCTGCATGGACTATGCATCACAGTCTTCACCTTCCGGATCCGCCACCTGCGACACCCAGTGGCTGTGGCTGCCCTTGCGGCCAGGCCGCGTCCGTCTGTGGCTGATGGCCCACACATTCACTCTTTGGCCTCTCTGGGGAGGGCTCAGGGGTGGTGGCGCACGCGCTTGCACTTAGTCGCAATGGCATGTGGCGTGGTTGGTATGATGGGCAATGGATGGGATGGTGCGAGCCACCTCCCGTGACGTCAGTGCTGCTCGTGCTGTGGTGCGTCCCCCTACACTTCCATTTGACTTTTTGCCATGCTAGACGTTGAGGTTCTATTGCCTGCGTGATATGACCAGGAGGAGCGCGAGGAGACCTCTCACACACCATGCTCCACTGCCATCCCATGCCCTGTATCGCCTGTGCGGATTGACTATGTTGGGGTTACACCTGGTCGACTGGGGCTGTGTGTGCCTTGTCAAGGGGCATGGCGGGCGCACAACAGGATCCAGCTTGTCCACAGAGGGTGGGCTGAGGTGCGCCTGGTACCGCTTTGTACGTGTGCCCGGCTGCTGTGCACACACGTGTTCACTCCCCCGACAGGTGTCCTCTCACAATGCCCAGGGAAGCGGTGGTGTACTGTTCATGACCCCTCCCAACACGGCGTGCTCCAACTTGGCATGTGCGCATCTACCCGTCGCACCCACCCACCTGAGCACTGCGTCCATACGACTTCACACGACACATGTGTGTCTTCCACAGTAGTGCTACTCATTTGCGTTGACATCCAATACCAGTGGACTACATGGTCATGTCACGACTACCGTGTACTTCACATACTCTCATCCTCTCTCATTCGTACTTGTGAAATGAGTCAGCGGAGACAGTTTTGGTTTCAAACATTATATTGAGTCTTCTGTCCTCTGTGATGCAGTATAGTGGACACTACTGGCAGCGGAATACATGTTGAGGATATACTGAGCATGATTGCAAATGGGATAGGGTGTGGGGTTACATGTGATTGGCTGTTGCATGTGGGATGTGGGCTTCAGAGTGACATCTGCTTGGCCAAGGCTGTGCTAATGTACATTTACGTATAGCTGCGGAGCTGCGGACTTTGACACAGACGGTATACATGTAGCCTACCAGACCGCTTGGCATCATGGGCACAGTCCATCTCAGTTCCATGTGACAGGTTTGCTGCGGTTGTTCCTCATGCACGCGTGCATGTGAGATGACATCAGGGCATGTGCTTGCGTGCATGCAGCGGCGTGCCACTTGTTGTTGCACTGTGGTGGTTACTGGACATGTCACAGTCACTGGGGTCGTGTTGTTGTTGTATGCACTTGTCGTCCATGCAAAGGTCCTGGTATGGGATTCCCGGGGCGGGGGTGGGAGGGGTGCAGCACCCACAGACTCCAGGCGACCTATTCATGTCCACTGAGCGGTGTGTGTGTCCATGGGCGCTGGATCCATGTCGTGTCCTGGTTGTTCGTGCAGTTCCGTCCATGTGGGTGCGATACACAGAGCCCATGCCACTGCCTCCCACGATGCATGCGGTGTTCCTGGATGTGATGGGGAACAGTGTGCATGTCCCGGTCATATCCGATGTCATGGCGATGTCGTTGATGGTGTGGTTACAGTTGCCGGTCGTTTGGTATGGCTGTTGTGGTGGTGACTGGCCAGTCCGTGCGGAAGCTAAGCATGGGTGCGGGGTTGGACATCATAGGTCACTCGGGAACCTGCGTTGTGGTCCGACGTATTTACAGGTTGTCAGGTATGCGATGCCGTCCAGCAGGGCTTCCATGTCATTGGTGGTGTACATGTTTGCCAGCCAATGAAGCGGATGGTGGCTGTCAAGGTGTTGTTCGTAGGTTGTCCCTTGGAGGACCATGATGGGGCATGCTGGGTGACATTCGATGTAGCTGTTATCGATGATCCGTCGTGTGGAGGCACAGTGGTCCCATTTCAGTGCGGGTGCGATGTTGGCCACATACGCCATGCCCCCATAGGCAGAGCAGGCCCTGTCGTGTGCGTCCAGAGGGAGGAGTAGTGGTAGCAGGTCCGCCTTCAGACATGCCGGGTTGGAGAGGCATATCTCGACGGGATGCTGGTAGGGACACCTCCGACAGTAGAAGACGGGCATGACGCAGCTGAACAATGTGATGCGGTAAGTCAGTCGGTAACTTACGTTCAGCAGGGACAGGAGATCGCATCCCAATGTATGGCACAGGTTGGTTTTGTACAGCTTGAGCTGTTCGGCGTAGTTGGGTAGGTGTGTTGCGGTTGCCATTTCGCAGCGGTTCGTTGAGGTGGCGTGCTCCGGCTGTGTGTGCAGTCTGCAATGTGCACGCTCCGGGGTTGCTGTGAGCTCTGTGTAGTCGTAGGGAGACAGGACTTGTGTTCTGTTGGCTTGTTTGGAGGACACGGGCCCTCTTCCCACATGCTTCTCAGACAGTTCAAGGTCAGTGCTGTGTGACTCCTTCCAATTAACTTGCATGTGGCCGACATGGGGTAGTGTTTTCTTCTTTCTTCCCCGTCCGTTGTGTGCTTCTGTGATATGCGCTATCTGCCCTGTGGTCGGTCTCCTCGGCATGCCTGTGTTGGTCTATTCTTGGACAATGGCTGTATTCACCGGCTTCTGTCGTAGGGCTGTGGTTTCGGAGTTGGAATGGAAGGTCATTCAGTGCTGTCTGCTCTCCCTTGTGTGGGCGGCAGGCTGCCTTTCCGCTCTGCGTTGGGCCTTGTGTGTGGATGTTATTCTTGGGCCACCTGTTGTCGGTCCCCGGGCTCTTTGGTGTTCCGTTTTATATGTCTTGTTCATATGTGCAGGGTGGTATGGGTGTTTCTGTGTGGTACTGGCGTTCCTCTTCCCGAAGGGGCCCTGCTTCTCCTAGTTGGTGTTGCCGCCGCTGTGTGCTACGCCATGTTTGTTACACTGGGGTGTGTCCTGCTGTTGCGTGTCTTCACTGACATGTGTGCGTCGGTTGTGTGGCGTTGGGTGTTGTCCGTGAATTGGGCGTTGGGGACATGTCTGTGGCCGGCCTGTCACGTGTCATGTGCGTTCGGGGTGGGGCTGATGTGTGTGCTGCTTGGTTGTGTCCCTGTGTCTGTGTGCGACGCATGCATGGCGCTGCGGTTGGCCTCTGCGTTGTGCGCATGTGTGGCGGCGTCATCGGCGCTTTGGGGCCGTGACGGGGTGGTTGGTTCCTAGTCCCAGGTGGTGTGTACACATGTGTTCTGCGATGTTACGATTTGGCCTGTGTGTCATATGTGGATGCGATGGTGGATGTGTTGTGTACACGCGCTGGTGGGGGTTGTCCGCTTTTTCCGCCCTTGCACTGTGTGCGCTGTTTGCGTGCACTTGTTGTGTGTGTGCCTACCTGCGTCTCCGCGGTACGTTGCGTCCTTGGTGGTGCATCAGCAGGAGCATGGGGACGGCCTGCAGTGCTGGATTCATGCTCGGGGTGCCGCTTCTTCGTTGTCCGTGCTCTGCGTCCGTGTTACCGCCTCTCTTTCACGTGCGGTGTCTCTTAGCCGTGGGAGCCGTTTGTTTGCGGCATCGTAATTTATGCGCCGGGCGGGACGTGTTTCGTCGGACGGTGTGTGTCAGTTGTGCTGCGCCGCTACGTGTGCGGGCGCACTTTGATGGCGGACGGTGTTGCTGGCTTGCCGGCGGTGTTTGGCCTGCTTTTCGCATCGTAATTGGGCGGGCGTGTGGACTGCTGCGTGCCGGCGGTAACTGGTGCTTTTTGCATCCGCCAGCACGGCGGTTGTGCTTCCGCCCGCCATCGTAATGACCCCCTAAGTGTTAGTTAGATATTTTCATCCTGATAATATAAATGTACTTATCTAGTAGATTCAGGTACTTTACAGTTATGCGACCCCTAGCAGGATGGCAGGAGGATTACAAATTTCACATGAAAGATTTACAACTTTATTTACAATAACGAGAAATAAAAGGAACAATTTCTAATAAATCAAGAGATCTATATGAAATATGCGAGATACAAATATCTATTACTGACGGGCTAGAAAAATAATAACCTTTTATTTTTCAAACAGCATAAATAAACAGAGCTGCCGCAGATAAACCAAATAAAATTGGGATGCAGGGCACATCCTTTTTTGTGCCTGAATCTAAGGTTTACTTCATATAGGACGATTTCTTTGAGCATGACACAATTAGAGGTTGGGTGAAGGTACTTCGATTTTGACATCTGATTATCTCACAATGTCACTGCTTTCATGTTTCTTGGGTTTTTGTAAATGCAATTACAAACAAAATTGAGCACGTCAATCACACTTGGGTATCAGGTTACTTTCCTTTGGCCATCAGTCTTTTGGCCACCACTTTCGGTTCATTCTATAACAAATCAATTGTTTTTAACGTTACTGTGTCAATTAGATATAGCCTCTCATGAGTAATTAATTTATAGTTCAAAGTAGAACTAGTTTTAATAAATATTATCCAACAGACACATTAACATTATATTACATTGTTGTCTATTTCTCCTTTCAAGAACCTGTGACGGAGTCCTGACGAAGGCCTAAGCCGAAACGCGCGTAGTTGTTAGATCTCAAACCGCCAGTCTCCTCATGCCATCATAAGGATGGATGTGTATTGAATGCATTACATGTATGATTTGTTGTAGAATTCAAGAATTTATTTGTTTCTACAGTTTAGATTCTAGTAAAGTTATCGTTTTTTGCTTACAGGATTTCATCATACGATATTTTTGTCTTCAGCTAATATAAATAATAGGTAGAAAAGAGACAACTAAGATATGTGGATATAATTATCAGTTTGTCTGTATGTACACTAAATAATGTGTTTTTAATTTGTGTTTATATTTGTAATGACAATATTTTTTTATGCAAAAATAAGTAGATATTTATATTATCAAATTCAAGTTAAAAATAAAATAAAAAAACAATAATAAAAGAATATTGATTTGGTCATTGCTTATTATATGTAGCTACTTTTATAATTATCTGGTGTTGATGTGTCAGTTATTTGGTTAATGCACCTTGCCTAGGTGCTCACTTCCTCTTTTCCCCTCATTGTATTTCCCTGACGAGGCATTTATCTTGTATTCAGGGCCCCTCTTTCTTTCCAAAATAGCTAACTGCTGTTAGCGACAGCTTACTGGCAATAGCGCCCGTTTCCCTCCCGCTTTGCATGTCAGCGATAATCATCGCTAATGACATGCAAAGTGGGCGTTCCTCACATAATCCTGAGTGAAATCCCTCGCCAACACAACATCGCCCTATTAACAACGCTGGTCAAGCGACAATAAAAGCTGCACTGACCACGATTATCGCCGGAAATTAACACCTGCTCCACACCCTGACTTAGCTATGTCCACAATGGGAGGTGGATTGACATGTTAAATCCACACTCCCCTATCAGCTAGGATTTCCGTAGCGCACTGCCATTATCGCAGCTTTTCCTGCGCAGATGCCGATTATCGCCGTCTATCGCTGGAATGTACATCGCCATTGTGCAAAGCGTTGCTAATACGCCGCTAAAACGGCTATGTACTCCAGCGATAGGCGGCGATAATGCAAATCGCGCTAAGCGCGATTTGCGATAATTAGCGCAAGTCCTTGCTAATATGCCCCAAAGTGTTTTAAGAAAGGGTTGAAAAGTAGTAAACTTTCACTGTGGAAAGCGTTGCTCTGAGGCCACTACTCAAGGCAAAAACTGTGACTACCTACATAGGCACAGATACAATAAATACAAGAAACTATTCACAACCGTAAAACTGCAAGGTATGTATCCCTAGGATAGTGACAGTAGTGCTGTAATGCGCCAGCCACAAAATAAGTCAGATACTCCTGCACCTTTGTCCTCAGTTATCTCCCAGAGAATATAGGAATGTGCTCCATTGAGCTGTGGTACTCTGGAAGAAATTTACAAGTTACTTACGTTTGGTAATGCTCTTTCTGGTAGTGGCTCCATTAGACCTGGAACCCTTGGTGTCATTTCCCCTGAATTTTTACCTTCTGACCTCCTGTTTGGCTGACTTCATTTCTGCTGGCTTTAGGATTCTGGGCATTTTACCACTGCTAACCAGTGCTAAAGTGCATATGCTCTGTACTCAAAACATGGTAGCATTGGCTTAGCCACAATTGTCATATTTAGTTTACTTATAAGTCCCTAGTAAAGTGGACTATATGTTCACAGGGCCTGTAAAGTAAATGCTACTAGTGGGTCTGCAGCACTGCTTGTGCCACCCACTCCAGTAGCCCTTTAAACATGACACAGGCCTGCCACTGCAAAGCCTGTGTGTGCAGTTAAACTGCCATTTCGACCTGGCGCCAGGCCCAAAATGTACTCCATTCTGGCTTGAGAACCCTCAAGACCCAGACAGAAGTGAGAGCATTCTTAAGCCTCACTGGATATTACCAGAGATTCATCAAGGGCTATGGCACCATTGTTACCCCCTTGCCAGAGCTGAATTCCAAGAAGCAGCCCCGTCAGGTGATCTGGAAAGAGGCATGCCAGAAAGCTTTTGACGCCCTGAAGGAAATCATGTGCACGGCACCTGTGCTCAAGGCCCCGATTTCTCCCAAGAGTTTGTTGTGCAGACGGACACTTCAGAGCTTGGCATAGAGGCTATGCTCTCACAGCTAAATGAAGAGGGCCTGGGTCAGCCTGTAGCCTTCATCAGTAGGAGGCTACTTCCCAGGGAACAGAGGTGGAGCGCAATTGAAAGGGAAGCCCTTGCTGTGGTCTAGGCGCTGAAGAAGCTAAGGCCTTACCTGTTTGGCACTCACTTCCGGGTTCAGATAGACCACAGGCCCCTCACATGGTTAATACAGATGAGGGGTGAGAATCCCAAACTGTTGAGGTGGTCTACCTCCCTACAGGGAATTGACATTACGGTGGAACACCGTCTTGGCACAGACCATGCCAATGCTGATGGTCTCTCCAGGTACTTCTGCCTTAGTGAAGAGAACTCCTAAGGGGTTGGGTAGCTCTCCCCACCTTCATCTGGTGGGGACATGTGCTAGACTTGGCATCCTTGGTGTGGTTGCCCCTGACATTTTGCCTTCTGACCTCCTGTTTTGCTGACTTCATGTTTGCAAGCTTTATGATTCTGGGCACTTTACCACTGCTAACCAATGCTAAAGTGCATATGCTCTGTACTGAAAACATGGCAACATTGGCTTATCCACAATAGGCATATTTCGTTTACATATAAGTCCCTAGTAAAGTGCACTATATGTGCTCTGGCCTGTAAATTAAATGCTACTAGTGGGTCTGCAGCACTGCTTGTGCCACCCACTCCGGTAGCCCTTTAAACATGGCACAAGCCTGCAACTGCAGAGCCTGTGTGTTCAGTTAAACTGCTATTGCGACCTGGCAAGATAACCTACTTGCTAGACCCAACCTTCCCTTTCATTACATATAAGTCACCCCTAAGGTGGGCCCTAGGCAGCCCTATGGGCAGGGTGCAGTGTGTTTAAAAGGCAGGACATGTACTTTTGAGTTTTACATGTCCTGGTAGTGAAAAACTGTTAAATTAGTTTTTCACTACTGCAAGTCCTATCCCTCCCATAGGTTAACATTGGGATTGCCTTAAAACATCTTTTAAGTGCAATTTCCACTTGGTAAAAGATAGAGATTTGGGGTTTGGTGTCTCTGGACTTACAGTTTAAAATCACAACGTATGGTGAAATTAGATTTTAACTTGTAAGTCTGAAAATGCTACTTTTAGAACGTTGGCATTTTCTTACTGTAACCCTTGTGTGCCTCTGCCTATCTTTAAATACACATGTGGGTTGGGTGACAACTGGGCTTTGTGCATTCCCTCTGAACAGTCACACAGAGAGGGAGCTGGGGTGTGACATTTGCATCCTGATGGCCCATCACCAGGCTGATGGGCCTTCCTGAGGCAGATTGGGAGGGAGGAGCTGTCACTTGCACCTGAATAGGGCTGTGCCTGTCCCCACACAAAGAGCTGCATACCCCCCTCTAGTGAGTTTGGAGCCAGGGCAGGAAAGGCAGGGAGCGTCTGATCTTCAAAGGCCTCTTTGAAGTCTTCTGCATCTTCAAAGACACAATTGGGTATACGTACTGGAACCCGGATACCACCAAATCAGAACTTTGCTGGAACCAAGGACATTCTGCCAGGAAGAAGAGCTGCTGTGCTGTAGGAGGAACTGCCACTCTGCTAACTGGCTAACTGCTTTGCTGTGTCTGCCTGCTACCTCCTGATTCCTGTTCTGCAGGGGGGACTGCCACTTTGCTACCTGCTTTGGTGTGTTGGCCTGCTGCTTCTAGCTTGGGAGCGAGAAAGACTGGACCTGCTCTCTACGTCCTTGAACCCAAGTTTATCCAATGGCTTGCCCGCTGTTCTTGAAGTCTCAGGGTCATCAAAGACTTCCTTCAACTCTCCTTCAGCTGCTGGGCTCTACCAACTGTGAGTCCTGCCCGGCCAAGAGGTGCCAATCCAGTCCTGGGCCTTGAAAGTGGGTTCTGCAGTTGTTCTCCTGCACAAAGTGATGCAGTGAAGACTTTGCGCCGATTGGAACCGACACAGTGCTCTCTGACACAGTGCCAATTCGAGGAAATCCCTGCGCGGCTTGAGAACGGCACGGGTCGAGACTGCGAGGTTCAGTGCCAATGCAGCGTCAATCCAAAGACATCCCTGTGAGGCTCGATGACAGCGCATCACCCCTTCGAGGACATCCCTGCACGGCTCCACAACAACACATTGCCTGCATCATAAAGGGTTTAACGACGCAGGACCCGACCGCAAGGCTCGACTTCGACACATCGACCCGACTGCATGAATTGTAAAACGCATCGAGTCTTCGACTACGCTTGCTCCATCCAAGGTACTTTTTCAGCAGGCCCTACGTGGGTCCTGTAGCAAGTCTGCTCTCCATCACGGTTGGTTGGAAACTTTGGATTTCCCCGGTCCAGCGCAAGCTCATGTAACCCATAAGTGCTATTGACTTTTAAGCAATAAATTCATATTTCGAGTTCTACTTATTGGATTTTTGTCGTTTTGGTCTTGTTTTACTCAGATAAATATTCTCTATTGTTATAAACTGGTGTGGAGTCTTTTTGTGGTGTTTTCCTTGCATTACTTTATTTCAAGTGTAGCACAAATACATTGCACATTGCCTCTTAAGCTAAGCCTGACTGCTCTGTGCCAAACTACCAGAGGGTGAGTACAGGTTAATTTAGGTTGTGAATTTGACTTACCCTGATTAGGATTGTGGTCCTTACTTGAACAGGGTGCAAACCTCTCCCAACTAGAGACCCACTTTCTAACAGACTCTAACAGCAGATTTCTCACCTTTTGAATATTCCCCATATGTAAGACTAGATCCGGAAACATTTGAGCAGTACCTCTGCGCGCCGGTAGGTGGCAACGTGCAGCTTCGGGCTGATGCTGTTCTGCTCTGGAAATGATGTGTGGAGCCTATATAGGCACCACTCCCGCAGGCTGTCAGTTGCTCTCATGGCTCTCCGTGGTCCCAGAAGTAGAGCCCCAAAAACAAATGGGTTGTGACCACTGTCCAGACTCCTAGATTTGGGATCTTATTATTGGGTAGAAACCAATTCACAAATGGAATCTGTGGTTAGATAGAGTCTCTACCAGAAAGAGAGTTATCAAAGGTAAATAACTTGCTCTTCTGATAGAGACTTCTAACTACAGATTCTTTAACGTTTGAATAGATACCAAAGCGGTACCTATTTGGAGTTGAGTCTGTGAATTGGCTCAAACCAAAAAGGTCCTGCAGGACAGAGTGGGCGAAATGCCCTTCTCGACAAACCTGGCTGTCCAGACACTAGTACTTTGCAGAAGTCCTCTATAGGAACTCCCCACTCCAACGCAGTGGTAGCAGTTTCGGCCCTAGTAGAATGAACCCGAATGCCTTCCGGGGGCTGCTTTGTGGCCAATGCATAGTAGATCTTAATGCAGAGCAAGATCCAGAGGGAGATGGTTAATTTTCTGCATGACCTTGCCCTTTCCCCCCCCCCACAAGACCACAAACAGCAGATCCTCCAACCCATGTTCTTTGGTACAATCCATAATAAAGCTTGTTGCTCCTATAGGGTCCAAGCGATAGTCTTTCCTCCTCCTTAGAGGGAGTGAGGCAGAGCAAGGGGCACTGGTAAGGGGATGTTTTGACCAATGTGAACAGCGCACAACTTTCGACAAGAAGGCTGCTCTCGTCCGCAGAGCCAGTTTGTCTGGGAAGAAGGTGGTGTATGGCAGGTTAACAGAGAGCGCCTGAAGCTCACTCATGCTGCGCTGATGTTATGGCCACGAGGAACACTGTCTTGAGGGTGCGAAGCCACAAAGGACAGCTGTAAAGCGGTTCAAATGGAGTGCACATCAAGTATGAGAGGACCAAATTAAGGTCCCACTGTCGCATGACAAAGGGAGAGGGAGGAAACACATGTTGTAGGCCTTTCAAAAAAACACGTGATTTAAATAATGAAGACTGGTCCGGCAACTATAAAAAGACCGAAAGAGCCGACAGGTACCCTTTAACTTTACCTGGAAAGGGACAAAATAAACAACAAAATGTCAGATAACTTAGTCTTGAGAAATTTGATCTGTCATATGCCATACAAAGCCACAAATTTGTCCCAACGACAGCCATATACAGTTTTTGTTGAGGGACGCCTGACTGCCAAGATATTATCAACCATCTCTGGGGGAAAGTCAAAAGTGTTCAGCTGCTGCTGAATCTCCAAGCATGAAGCGGGAGATTGCAGAGGCCGGGGTTCAGAACCCTGCCCCACTGTTTCAACAGCAACTACGCTCGGAGGGGTAGCCTGATCGGAGGACAGATCTCATGCCCAGGAGCTCTGAATACCATACTCTCCATGCCCAATTCAGTGCCACTGGGATGACTTGGGCCAGGTCGGTCCTGATCTTCTTCAGAACTCAGTGCAGGAGAGGTATTGGCAGGAAGGCATACAATAGTCCTGAGTTCCACTCTAGGCGGAAAACGTCTCCTAGCGAGAGATGCTTTGAAAACTCCAACCTGCAAAACTGCTGACATTACAAGTTCTCTGTGGTAGCGAAAAGATCGAGCCAAGGTTCTCCCCATTCGCGGATGAAACCTTGTGTCACCTCCGGGTGCAACTGCCACCAGTGATCCGCTTCTCCACCCTGGCATTCAAAGATCCTGCCAGGTGGTTTACCAACAGGAACATTTCTTGATGGTCCAGCCATTTACAGAGGATTAGTGCCTCCTGACACAGGGTTCAGGACCCCACCCTGCCCTGTTTGGTGCAATACCACAGTGTGGTGGTGTTGTCCATAAGCACCTGTACCACTCTTTGATGGATGTAAGGAAGGCATTCAATGTCATGGGGATGGCCCTCAGCTCCACAGGTTGATAAGGAACCTGGGCTCCTCCAGAGACCTCTGATCTTCACCTATCCTAGGTGGCCACTCCAACCCACCAGGGATGCATCCTTCACTACTGTCAGCTCTGAGGGGGGTAGTGAAAGGTCTCCGAAATCTGCTTGCGGTTGCAGAGGTCCCCTTAATGTTGGGCCCACTGAGACTTCAGTTCCCACTGCAGAGCCCTCATTATGCCACCTGTAGTGCTTGGCCAGCTGGATGCAGGAGGCCATCAATCCCAGCAGCCTCACAGTTGACTTCACTGACATCCAAGACAGAGGCTGAAAGATCGGGAACATGGCCTAAATGTCTTGGACTCTCTTTTCCAGTGGAAAGACAAGAAACCAAACTGTTTCCAGAATGAAGAGGAGTGTCTTACAAGGAGTCAGGAAGATGACTGGAGGTTCACTGTAGTCTGGAGGTGGTTGACAACTGCCTGAGGCGAGCCCGCCTTCAATGGCAAGTCATCGAGGTAGGGGAAGACTGGGAACCCTGACCTCCTAGGTGCCCCCATCACTTTTGTGAACAACAGAGAGGTACTGTTGAGACCAAAGGGGAACAAACCGAACTGAAAACTCCTCTGTCCCATCAAAACCGCAAGTAGCGCCAATGGGCCTGCAGAACGGGTATATGGAAAAAAGCGTCCTGCAGATCCAGCGCCACCATCCAGTCTCTACGGTTGAGGGCAGGCAAGACCTGGGCCAGGGTGAGTGGCACAGGTCTAAAGTAGGACGAAGGCCCCCGTCCTTCTTCAGCACCAAGAACTAGCAGGAGTAACCACCGCAACCCACCTCCAGTGCAGTCACCCTCTCGATAGCCTCTTTGGCCCAAAGGCCATGCACTTCATGCTAAAAGATGTATATATAGTCCTCCATCAGCCATTCTGGGAACAGTGGAAGGTGTGGCAGAGCAGCCAGGAAAGGGAGGAAGTACAACCTCTGAACAATTTGCAGGACCCATCTGTCTGATGTTATGGCTTGCCAATGTATTAAAACCCACTGGATTCTGCCTCCAGCTGGGTGGCTGTGCTCTACAAAGGGCCTGCTAAAGGAGTTTGGCCAGAGGGGCCACTGGAGGGGGCCAGAGAGGAAATATAGTAGACTGGCCGGCATGTTGTCTCTGACCACAGAACTGGTGAATACCACAACCTCAGGTATGAAAAGGCTAGGAACCTGCTGAGGTTGTAGTGGCTGTCCGTGATGGTATACCCCTGTCAAAAGCGCAGTAAGATCTAGCTGGAGCATGTGGTTGATGTGCGTTAATGGGCATCAAACGTAGTCTCGGTTTAGGTCGGCCCGGCGCTGACTCGGAATCCGAGAGCAAAATGGGTGCCTCGTCCTCCTGTAATGATGGAGTTGGCATCGGCTTCGACACTCTGGGAACCAGCGTGGATCGTGGAGCCGGAGGCTGAGTCTCTCAGCCTCCGAAGAGGCTCCGTGATGTTTTGGAGAGGAAACATCTATTACAATACAGGCATTACATCATAGTGCCTTTACAACCCAGTCACTACCACCACTGTGACATTACCACGAGTTCCTTTACAACGCAAGTCATTACAACAACTCGCTTTAGGGAATGTGGTGTTTGACTCGTGTTGGATTTCAAGTCCAACACCTTCCCTACTGATACACCGACTGGAGTTGGAATAATAATTTAAACTATTCCAAAGTCCAGAGCTTCCCTAAAGCAAGTCGCTGTAATGACTTGCGTTGTAATGGAACTCATGGTAACGACACAGTCGTGGTACTGACTGCGTTGTTAAGTAACGCATGGTTTTGGCATGCATGGTATCAGATGCTATTCGTTTCGGAGGGTCCATCTGGTGCTGAGGGCAAACCCGCCAGCGCTAAATCAGATAGAAGGTCTCTCGGCTCCTTGAGGCCCGCAGGCACGCTAGAGGGAGTCGGAAGGGATCCGAAGAGTCAGAGGATGGGCTTGTGGAACTCTTGTATTTGCTTTGTTGTCACAGATGGTCCCGGAAACTCAGGTTGTGCTGGGACTAGTAATGGGAGGGGCTTCGATGTCCATCAACTTCTTGAGGGAGATCTCCTCATGCCTTCTCTGGTGTACGAGAGTGGCGGGAAGGGGCAGAGTCCCACTTCAATTTTTAATGTTTATTTCTTGGACTTACTCAAGGAGCTGGAGTGCGATGACGATTGACCTCGGGACCGACTTCTGGACTGGGAACGTGACTGGCCCTTGGACTTGGACCAGTAACTGAGGGGGGCTTCTAATATTTGGCGCCATACAGTTTCACCTCGTGGTCCCGTATGGCTTTCAGATTCATCGACGCACAGCCACTGCAGATATTAGAGTCGTAGTTCGACCCGAGGCACCACAGACAAACCTGATGGGGATCTGTCACAGGCATTTGCTTGCAACCGTCCCTACAAGGTTTAAACCTGGTAATCTTGGGAGGGGACATCTCCCTTGCACACTGGTATTTACATCGAAATTTCTGTGGCAAAAGGGTCTCTATAGAGATGAGAAGACGCTTTGGATCCATATCTGGAAAAAAAGGAACTGACATCAGCATGCATGATTGGTGCCTATATCGGCTCCACATGTCATTTCTGGAGCGGGACAGCATCAGTGTGGAGCTGCATGTCGTCAAAGGTTTCCAAATCCAGGCCAGCACCTGGGGAATATTCAAAAGGTAAGGAATCTGCTGTCTTTTTCACTGGATTCTGAGTTGGGAAGTTAGGACTAGCAACTGATAGTAGCCACAAAAATATAGAAGCTCTGACTGGGCATAAAACCCTTTCCTGCTTTTCTGTAGGGAGCAGTAGAATGATCATTTGCTCGGACATCACTGTGTTCATATGCATTAGTGAACATCTCAAACAAACATATGGTCTGCAGGACTGCTCTACTTAGGCCCTCTTGTCTCTTTAACCCCCTTTCCTATTTGAAAGGCCCGATCAGTCGCCCACCTTCATGTAGAAGGTCTTGCTGGGAGAGAGATCATAGAGAAGACACAGCTTGTTCAACATCTGTGAGATGTTTCTAAGGCTATGACCTTGACTATGAAGTGGGGTAATGCCTGATCCATACAAGTAATTCTGTAAATATTGCACCCCTCAAAATTTGCCCCTAGCACAGTTTGACAGGTCAAACATGCCAAAATATATCAAGGGAAAATGTGAAGCATATTCCCTGACATGTAGAATTTGGTGCAGAAAACAATTCTGCATGTAATTCCCCAGTTTTCAATCTGAAAACTCATAATATGAGATGTATACCACAGTTGGTAAATAACGCACCCAGGATGTTTAAAGGGTATTGCAATTGTATTTATATAGAGTTTACTATCCATGATGCGGCATTGAAGTGCTTTACCCCAGGCAGCACTCTGCTTCAGAACCCAAAGATAGTGCTTAATCCAGTGGTTATTGGAATTAGTCTTGCGCTTTGAAGGAGACCATTCCATGCACTTAATCCACTGTTTTTGTGGTGTGATGATTAGTGTGTGTGTGTGGGGGCGGGGGGGGTTATATAGTCTTAATGCCTCCGAGTTTCGGTTAATGTAAACCTCTCCATTGGAGACAACGCAATAGCCACCATCTTCCACTGACTGCAATTTGGGAGGGGGATATTTGGCAGAGGATCTGCAATGATCCACCATTCTTCCCAAAGGATTCCTCTCTCACCTTGGCAGGCAGCGGCACTTCCAGCGCGGGGCAAAAGACATCCTCTGTCTGGGGGAAACTGGTTTGGCCAATGTACAAAGTAAGGCCACAGTGTCCCAGGACAACTCTACCACACTGATCGGCTATAGGGCGCTGACAGTCCCCGCAGTTTCTGCTCCCACTGTGCTTACTCTTGGAGTACCCACCCCTGTCCTGAGTTAAATACCTCATCTACTGGCAACCTTGTAATCATGGTCAAACTGTAAATGAGTGACACAGAATGTGATTTAGTGAGTTAGAGAGTGAGCCAGACAATCACAAGTAAGCGTCTACCAGAATGTCTGCTATTTGCGTGTGGTGAAAGCATTGAAATGCCCGTCTCTATGGCAACTTCACAACCCTAGAGCTGCTACTTCCTCCCTGATATGAGTCGCTTCCTGCTCTAGCAGGAACTGGGTTGGACGGACAGAAAACAGGCCTGGGCAACAACATTAATGATAAGTGGCCAACATAAATGACTTAGATAGCTAAAAAAAGTAACCCATGCTTGCAAATCAGGGCAGTGTTGAACTTGTAAAGACATGCTGTATAAGTGTTTTGGAAGGTATGGAGTCTTCAATGGGTTCAATGGGTTTGAGCTTGCTGCAGGCAATGTTTGTTTTAATATGAGGGAAATCAAGAGTAAAACCCTACCCAGCTGACCATTAAGCAGGCCTACAAACAGCTAAATAACCGGCCCACACTCTGACCTTTCAGACCAGCCCATCGGGCACTGCTTGTTTGCCCTGTAGGCCAGTTCGACCTTGAGCAGGAAGGTGCCTCCTTGAAAGGTAGCAGCAGGGAAGGTTCGGATACATTTGAGCATCGCCCTTATATTGATCAAATGTATTTGACACAAGGCCCAGTTTCTACCCTTAGTGGAGCCAATACAAAGCATCCTTTAGGAAATAACGCTGCTCTACATAGGAGGAGCTCTTGGGTCTTGTATCAGCCACAGTTCTACAGCTTCCAGCAATATTTAACTGCGTTATTAATTGTAGATTGCTTTGAAAGCATGAGGGACGCGTTCACTATTCTGAGCCATCCTTCATTTAAGTGAGGCTTTTTCTCTTGTTTTGCAGGTATCAAAGGTCGGGTGTTGGATGGGCAGAGAAAGCCTGTACCAAATGCGATCGTGGAGGTCCAAGGAAGAACGCACATCTGTCCTTACCACACCAACACACTTGGAGAATACTATCTTATTCTGCTGCCTGGAGAGTATACATTTAAAGTACGAATGCCATATTGCTTCCTCATACCTTCGACTAAATACTGGCAGACTGCCAACTAGAACAGAGCGCTTAGTGGGAGTTAACTGCCTGCTGCCCAGTGGAAAATGAATAGATATTGTCGTTCTGTTATTTGTTTTTTTTTTACAGGAAAACATGACATTATTGTGGTCTTTCATACAGGAGAGGCGGCTGTTTTGTATTTTGTAGTAGTGATAAATATATTTTTTGAATTTAACTAAATCAATTACAAAAATAGAAAATGTATATTGATAACATTGTTATAAAATCCAAATCAGCAAGTCCTCTACAGTTATACTTAATTCCAAGCCTCAGGCCAGTTGTCTCACCTAAGCAGAGGTCAGATTTAATTGACTGATCTAGCGATAGTAGGGTTGGTCGAGAATTTTTACTAATAAAGCAGTTTTATTTGAAGAGAAAAACCTTTCATGCTTCCTTGACTGTTCTTATGCTGTTTTCACTGAATGATTGACGCAAGTACTTTTTTACAGGTCCAGTAAATTCGATCAAATGCAAATTATGTGTTCTAAAGATGCAGGCTTGTAATTGCATAGCCTTCAGTTGTTTTGAAAGCGTGAACACGTTTTCCAAGAGCTGCAAACTCAAAAGTAGGAATATATAATAAACGGAACCGAGGATATTTCATATTTTTGAGGACCTCAAGGTCTAAGTCAATACACGGTTGTTTTATAAAACGGTATGCATCAAAATGTAGATGTCTATGTTTGAATTTAAATAGGCGATTACATTGTTGTAACGACTGCATCTCCATAGGGTAGCTCTTACTAAACCTTTGCAGCATGGTCCGGGCAACGCAGATAGTAAATCCAGTGAAGGTCGAGTTATATTCTTCGAGAGTTTTCAGGCATTAACAGATGGGGCCTGATAAATCCATTTTTTCAGAGTATCTTCCGTCGCCGACCTACACTCGCAGACAAAATTAAACGTGGAATCCATGGAAGCCATATGTAGTATGTTAACTGATCTCAAATTGAGTTCCAAGAGAATAAATGTCTGTGTAGAGGACCGTCATTTGAGTAACAGCCTGTCGTTTTGCATGTAGATGGTGTTAAGTTTATTAATCAGTTTGTCAACTAAGAACAACCGAGGCATAAAGGAGAAGCAGTAGAAGTGTGGCCTTCCAATCCAAGAGCAATGCAGTGACGGCTCTACTACCGTACACAGTGCAGATAGTTTAGTTACCATGGAAGCTTTGCTTCATTTACAAGGTTTTGGACTAGGGCATCGCCACAAGGAATCTTGCGGCGCTGCCCTGCGTCAAAAGAAAAGGGCAGGAATGCACCTTATCTATGAGATACGGCGCATTCCTGTCCTCTTCCCCTGCGCTGGCACACAATGGGCTGCCATGCCCCAACGCAGGCACCCTTGCGCCAAGGTGCAAGGCTGCCTGCGTAGAAGGGGTGATCACCTTCCTGCACCTGCACTAAAACAATCATGAGAGGTGTTTTCCTCTTTCTATGTGTGCTACAGAATACATAGAAAAAGAGGAGAAATAAAGCTATTTCTCCTTGTTACACCGCTCCTGGGGAGGCGTAGGAATCTGACGCATTCCCAGGTTTACGAAACCTTGTAAATTTGGGAATGCATCACATTCCATGGATGTTGCGTGGGAACACCCACAGCAACATCCATGGAACGCCCCTTTCACGCAGAGTAATGCGTGAAAGGGGGCCATATTTAAAAAGTCATGAAAAGCTACGCAGGGTGGCTTTAGGTGGCCTTGTAAATATGGGCAGGCACACTGCGCCGCAGGTGCATCCAAAAAAGTGATGCTGCGGCGCAGTGGGCATTTAAATAAGCCCCTTTGTCTTTTAGCGTACTAAACTTAATTTGGTATCGTTTCTAATACCCTTGTACTCATATCTGTAAACTAATTTTATATTCAAGATGCTTCCCTTTCTTCCCAAATGCCATAGTTTTTTGGGGGCATTGACAGACCGTCCATTAGAGGGTTCAAGAGATTCAGGTTTGATTTCTGTCTTGGCTATCCAGATGGAGTCAGAAAGAAATTCACCAGGTCATCAGCATATGCTAGGGGACTATAGCAACACAAAAAGATTATGGACAGAATGCTGAACATTCTCAAACACCCACCTCCAATCACATATCTGGGTTAAATCCATCGTGTTTTTGCTCACCATGCCACCCCAGTTTGGACTCAGCCCTATGCAAACCAGTCTTTACGGTGCTCCCCATAGGAACAGTCCAAACTGGGGTGGCATGGTGAGCAAAAAAAGGATGGATTTAACACAGATCTGTGATTGGGGGTAGGTGTTTGACAATGTTCAGCATTCTGTCAATCATCTTTTTGTGTTGCTATGCTGGGGGACTGACAGACCGGCCAGCCACTTTAGTAAAACTGTTCAGAAAGCTTGGAATATCTGAAATATATAAGGAAAACAATAGAGAGGCCAGGACACAGCCCTGCTACACACCGGTTTCAATATATAACCTGGTGAAACTGCATTCTTGCTTGAAAGTTTGACCCTTAGCCAAGTGCCCTTATACAGAGCAATAATAAGCTGTAGTAAGTACTTGTCTATATTTTGCCATTCTGTGTTTATTGCAGCAAGTCAAAGTGTGTACTGTTCGGTTTGCACGTGATGTCAACCAGCATGTTCTAAACCATTCAAGCTCACATCAATAGCTGGAAGGTTTGCTCTGGCAAAAAATAAAGCAATCAATATGAGAATAAATAGGGATGGGTGGGCTTGAGGTAAATAATCTCAAAGACAAATTAAATCTTTTTTGAGACACTCCCTTCCAAGAAACTACAAGCATAACCCATTACTAAACAATGCACTAGTCTATTCGTCGGTCCAGTATGACTCGCCTCTACATAATACAAGTTACAATCAAATGCAAGATCAACAGATATAATTTTGACTGAAATCATTGAGTACCCCAATACTGATGAATGGCATCCAGATTATAAACGCGCTAACTTACAATACAAATTGTACTAAAGTGCTATACAAATGCATATATCATCAGTTCCCTATTTTATATGCTGTTTTACAATTAGCATACAACTGCACTCTTTCATTGAAAACAATGAGCTGCTGAATGCTCTCCAAGCAGTTATTAGGCCAGGTAGAGGAGCAGAATTTGTTCTGAATTCCACTAAGGCAAACTAACCAGGTACTGACCTAGGAAGACCTTTGCTCTATCTTTCTGGCCCTACTGGCACTCTTTGTCATAATCATCAACAGAGACATCTCAAAAACTTAAACATCTGAAAGCCATGAAAACACCCTTTGTACAATGACCTAATGTAGTTCATAAAATCAAAAATCATGAAAATCCAAAAAGTCTACTACGGCCGACAGTGTTCCATCCTCTTATCCTCCCACTTTGCCAGCAACTCTACAAATGTTGTTCTTGACATTCAATCCATTGGGAGAGGAGGAGGAAAAAATGAGGCATTTAAGACTAAAACATCCAACCTTCCAGCAGATCCGTGCCCAGCAGCCTGCCTAAAAATAAAACTTTGTGTTGATTATCGTGGACTTCTCATGAATGATTAAGACATCACTTTTACAAGTACTGAAGGAGGCCACCGTTGCACCTTTGTTAAAGAATCAGTGACAAAGCCAAACATTTTCACCAGTTACTGACTAGTGCCTATCCTGCCGGTTGTATGATGTTACAAATCATGCCTTATCCACGCAACCTTTACAATGCAGATGCCTTTACCACGCATACCTTTTCCACGCATGGTAAATATATTTAAGGTAAGTAAAACCCCCATATAGATACATATTTTAATTTAATTTTATGGGAACCTCACCAAACCCCCCTTTTTTAAATTACTCCTAACCTTCCTTTACCACTACATACCACTAAATTTACCTATAACTCCCTTTACCACAACTCACTCCTAAACCCTAAATGTAATATTTATTTTCTTTTTTTGGGGTGGGGACCTCCCTAACCCCCTCTTTTTTAATTCACTCTTAATCTTCCTTTACCACTATCCACTCTTAAACCTAAAATAATCCATACTTTCCTTTACCACTGCCCACACCCAAGCCCTAAAATCCATTGTCCTCCCTTTATCACTACCCAACCATAAACCCTTAAATTACCCATTGCTCCCTTTACCACTACCCACCCCTAAACCCTAAAGCATTCATGTTAAAGGCATTGCATGGTAAAGACCTTGGGGCATATTAGCAAGACCGGCGATAAAATTATCGCCGTTTTAGCGGCAGGAAACTGCCGCTAAAACGGCGATAATGGGCTTGCTAATATGCGTTATACATTCAATAGGAAGCCCAGGTTAGATGTGCAGGACATCTAACCTGGGCTTCTATTGGAATTCTATAACGCATATTAGCAAGCCCATTATCGCCGTTTTAGCAGCAGTTTCCTGCCGCTAAAACGGCGATAATTTTATCGCCGGTCTTGCTAATATGCCCCCTTGTTGTAAAGGCTGTTTCCCATCCTGCCATATACCAGCAAAAGTAACAAAGCAATCACAAAACTGTAGAACAAATACACTATTTCACACACTCTATGTGCAATGTTCTCAGATGACTTTTGTAAGAAAATTGATTATTAGCTGAGAAAGATGCGAGTCCTCAAGCAATAAAAACAAAATCCTGCTAGGCCCAACACAAGTTGAATACATAAACCTTGGCTTACCCACTGGTACCTATGGCACAGAGCAGACAGACTTAACTTAAGGAAAATGTGTGTGAATTAATTAGCAGTATCAAAAACAATTAAAAAGTCAAACTACAATACAATAAAAATCCCACAACCTATTTCTAGGAATCGAGATTAATAAGAAAAATTACACCAAATCGACTAAGATCCATGAAGGCGACCCAAAGATATGAATGTTTAATGTTGTAGGGCAAAAACGCGCCAAGAAAAAGTATAGTGCCATTCAGAAGTCACTATTCACTGTGGACCAGGCTCTATGTGCAATTTCAGGCCAACTGTGATGGAGCTGAGGTCGGATATCTCAAGCTGGTCCCCCCGTTAAAGATTTTACCTTATGATTAGTCTCTGAAATCGAAGGTGAAATACATCAGCGGGGCTGTTTCCAGCAAAGTCCTCCTGAAGCTCTTCGATGAGGTCCTGCTGATCTCATTGGTTTTGATGGGAAAAACTCAGAGGATTTCGTGCCTGCCGAAATCCTCTCATCGGTCGGATACTTTTCATATCTTCGCTAGTCAAGATTTTTATCTTCGTACTTAGTCTTTTTTATGGAACTCAAAATCCTCCAGCAAGGCAAACTGAAGTTGTATCCGACAAAGTCCTCTCGAAATGAGACAAATTTGCTGTGAGGTCCCGCTGATACTCCAAATGTCTTGGAAGTCCAAAAATGCTATGCCCCAACTTTTCAGACTTTCTGGAGCAGTTCCTCTTGGTCTCTTCAATGGCTTCCAGAACCTCATGGACAGCACTTAGGGGCCAGGACCCACCCCAGTAGAGGCCACCAGCAGGGTCCAGGCCAGGGCCAGTTGCTACTAGTGAGTTGGACACAGTAAGAAAAAGACCTCTTCCAGCTTGTTGTGTCCCTGTAGCCACAGGGAGATCAGCCAACTGACCCCTGGAGTCTTCTTCTCAGTCCTGGGTACAAATGAACACTTGTCCAGTCCTTCAGGTCTCCACACAGGTCGCAGACAGCAGATCCAGTCCTTTTGTGTTCTTCTTTAGGTTCAGATGAGTACTGGTGAGCTGTAGGTGAGGTGTCTCTTTTGAAGGATTCCTAAGCCAGTGTGTGAGGGGAAACACCTGGACACTCCATGCCCACAGAGAAAAAAAGTTCCCAGGGGCAGCCCTTCCCACTTTTGCAGCACATCCTGTTTGTCTTACTGCAAACTATCCCACAATGCACTATTTCCAGTAAAATCCAACATGGCTGCACCCTTCTGTCTTTGGAGACAGCCAGGGATGTGATTAGGTAAATCCCTCCTCCTAATCCCGACCAAACTGGTTCTGGGGGTGGCTAAACCCTCACCACTAAGCTGGTGCCAAGCTGACTACAGTCGGCACCTGGTCCCCTTTTACACTTAACTATGAATAAGCAGGCTCCACTCTGGTCCCTTTCAAGTTAAAAGAGTCCCTAGATGCCCTTCCTGAGATGAGAGGAGTCACATATCTCATGCCCAGGTCTTCTTGCCAAAAGGCCTAAGTAATTATTTATTTGGTGGGAGCAGTTTTCACAACTCATTAGGGGGGCACTGATAGGTGCCAGCTGCTGACACGCTAATGATAATTAGCCCACTAGAATTTCAGGCAGACAAAGTCTAACTTTTTGAAAATTATTTTTCATAAATATTTACCAGAAAATCAACTTCAACATTGAATTTGATTTTCAATAAATATTAAAATAGTGGTTGAATCAACCTCAGTTAGCAGAAATAGTATTTTATTTTGAACATTAGTTTTTCTCATAGGAGAAGAACTAGCCCTTTATAGTCAAAAAAGCTTTTAGGGGCTAATAACTGTAGGAAAATGCCAACACTAAATTCTTGTATGTACCACTTTTAAATGCTATGAAGCCTAAAGTGTGTGCTACAAGGCCTTCATAGGAATTACTCATTTAACATTTAAAAGTACTGTTCTTTCCTGTGAAAAAGGGTATTTTGGCAGATTCCCATGTTTATTTTGTCAGCCTGGCGGATGGCACAAAGGTGTTGCCATTCACAGGTGACATTTAGATTTCCATGCCATTGGTGTATTTTCCTGCACCATATACTATGGACTTATTGGAAAGTTAAATATGCCAATTGAGGATTAACCAATTTTACCATGTTTTAGGGGTCAGAACACATCCACGGGGAACTTGACAGCAGTGCCCCTGTGTGCAGAGATCAAAAACTGCAAAAAATGGGGGTGATCATGCAAGAAGATGGATTTTCTCACAACTTTTCATTGCAATAGCATTGTGCCTGAAAGACGGGCCTCCAACTACGGCTTTGTTAGAGGTAGTCCAGCAGGTTAGAGCTTGTCAAGTCAATTTTTCTGAGAGAGCAGGTTGCTGATGAGGCTGCAGCTCATAGAGCCTGTGTATGTAATAATGCTTTTGAGCAGTTCCATGCTCTTATACAATGCTCGGTATTTGAGTAGCATATATTCCTTTTTGAGTTTTGATTCACATGCCGCTTGACTTGGAGAGAGCATATTCAACAGGAACATCTGAGGTGATAAGTTCAATTGCTTCATGGGCCAACTGGTCTTTCTTGATCACTATGATGTTGGTATTGATTATTTCTTCCCAGCCTAAATCAATCCAGTTGAATGAGAATGCTTTACTTTGTTAGGCTGCATATTCTATCTCCCTTTTGCAGCATTAGAGTTCGACCTATTTGTAGGCACAGTTATCTTGGAGAACTGCAGTCCGTGTTGTCTGTAGTGACTAGACCAGAGAGGCCCACAGTTTTCTCTATGGAGCTCTCCGTCCTGAGTTTCTTTCAATAGCTGACCAAATCTACACATCATAGGTGGTAAACAATTTCATTTTTGCATTAGTTTTGGATGGTATATAAAGCAGAATTTCTTCTCCAGAGTGATGGATGCAACTCAGGATCCAATTAGCAACTGTTTCTGTCCTCCTAGAGGGCCTGTCCATTGGTAGTTTTTAGGAGGTTGTGGCATGAAAACTTAAGCAAAGGCAAGTAAAGGTCTGTGCTCTTTCGATTGCTTGGATATTTATTTCTTTGCTTGGGAACCCCACACAATGATATAGCTTTTATCTTTATTAATCTTGATATTCTTCTCCTTGCAGCATTTTTTGATTTGAGGAATCAATTGATGGAGGGGACTGGGAGTATGCACCAGGAGCACAGAGTCATTAGCATAGATGATTGTAACAGTAATCTTTTGGATTTTTGTTACCAGAATTCAAGTTGAGAAAGGTTGTTTATGTGTGTATTGTAAAGGAAGGGAACAGCAGGCAGCTTTGTTTTACCCCTGCTCTAATAGGAAATGTTAAGGCCAATAGCCATTTGCTTTGTACCTCACATGCACAGCTGTGTCTGTGCATAGTTTCTTAATTAGTAAGATCAGTTGTGAATTCTAGAATGTTTTTCCAGCTTTGACCACAGTTTGTTCGAGTCAGTGTGATCATATGCTGATGAGAAGTCTAAGAAGGCTGCGTATGGGGATTGCCTTTTCGGTTTCGGGTGATTTGACACCGGGTGCAGCAAGCCTGGTTTAACTCTGCCTTAGTACACAGTTAGAATGCCTTCGGCCTCCTCCCATTCCTGTGTGTTTTTCAGGATTATGTTGGCATAACTCTTGGCCTCGACATCAATTAGGATAATAGTTATGTATGATTTTGGATCGGTTGCCTTGACCTTCTTATGCATAGGCACTGTTATGCTATTGAGCCATGATTCTGGGTAGGTAAAGGTTTCGATGCAATGAGGAAAAAGCATTGACAATATTTTCACCCAACAGTTTGGAAAGCATTTGAACAGTTTGTTAAGGAGGAGGTTAGGCCTCAGGGCGTTTTCATATTTCAGGCTGAAGAGCGCCTTATCGATATGTTCGATTGAGAACCACTTTTTTATTTCCCTTAAATAAATGAATGAATGAGGAGTCATTTATAAAGTGCACAGCTTCTTCCAGGGAAGCGTCCTGGCTCTCGGCCAGAAAGTGATCTTATAAGCTTACGTAGAGTCCGGGTTTAAAAGATTTCTCCAAATCCAGGTCTCTAAAAGCTTTCCACAGAGAATTCCATAACTTTGCTGCCAGAAATGAGAAAGATTGTCCACCCAGTCTTTCCTTCTGGATCCTCAGGAAAAAGACTAAGCCTTAATTTGAGGAACGAAGTGCCCTTCCTGGAGCATACTTCCTAAGTCTTCTCTGCAAGTATAGAGGACTTCTATGGTGCAGTGCTCCGAAGGAAATTAGCATAGCCTTGTATAGTATCCTCTGATGGATTTTAAGCCAATGCAACTGCTTAAGGTTCTCCCTGGAAGATTGTCTTTTAGGGCAGTTCAAAATCAGGCGAGCTGCCGCGTGTTCAATCAGTTGTAGCTTATTCAGAAGACCTGCTGGGACTACCAAATACAGTCCTGCATTCGTGATTAAGGCCGCTGAGAGGTGTCATTCTCCAGTTGGAATAATACGCAGCATTCCAACATTTTTGCCAACACGCCAACGTGAAAATGAGGCAGAAATGAAGGAGAAAACTATGAATACTTGGATAGTGCACTTTGTGCCCCACAGTGTGTCCATCTACGTCAGGCTTATGTTGATTACATAATCATTAAAGTCCCTTTTTTGTCTGATATCAGAACACCTACATTTTTCAATCAGTTTGCTACCATGGCACAGGACAGCTAATGGTTTTGTTACTTTTAGAAAGGTGTTAGAATGGGTCGCTCTTCCATTTCATACTCCAATCTTTTGTGCAAAGTTGTATATACCTTTGATTGGCAGGTTCAGCATATTTATCTCCTTCTTTGAATTAAATTGAATTTATCGATGCATGTCAGCCCTCGCTATTAAATTTAACGTGACGTGATGGTAGTAACATTAACAATACGACTTTCTTTTTTTCTGCTTTAGATCTCCCTACCCGACTCACGTTCGCAAACCGAGACCCTTCAAATACCAGCCGGTCAAGTCAACAGCTACAGCGCCATGAAGCACAACTTTGTCCTCCCTTTCAACGTCACTAACACAAACATCTTCGTAGAGTCATTGTGTACATCAGGGCTCATCAATAACAATGGCAGAAGCCCTGTCGCCCTAAGATCTACATTATTTCTAACTATCTTAATCATTATATTGGACATATATACATAACAATGCTCGTGAATCTACCTGGGCATTTAAGTGCGGGGCAATCCCCTGAAACTTAGAAGCACAGAGAGGGGTTAGGACTCGTGATGAAGTATAATGCTTGTTGGTTCACAGGTTGCAGAGAACACGCTGTGCCTTCCATTGGCAGAGGGCGGGCGGGCGGGCGGGCGGAAGGACTGTCACTTGGTCTTACAACCAATCATCTCCCACATTGCCACAATACTGTTCCGCCTATGAAGCAGGACCCCTCACAGGCGACCAACAGCACTGTCATTGGCAGCAGGACTGCAAATCGGCAGAGACGGCATAGAAAGAGAACAATCAACAAAACATTTTTGTAAAGATGCAAGCATTCTTCTTGAGGAGGCATGCATTTTGTATTTCAGAAGATATTTTAATCAAATGTATTAGTCATTATTCAAATCACTGGACGCAGATATTAAATATTTTAAGTACTATTTTCGGACGAGTCATTTGTACATGGTTCATAAACCGGCATGCTTAGTGTCGAAGATGCTCCTCCAGACTAGGAAAACGTAAGTGTTCTAAATAATGGAAACCCTGCATTTTATTAAAAGCTGCATAACAATGCAATCCTTCATTGCTAGAAATCATAACAGCACGTAAACGTGGCTACTAATCTTGTGAAACAGTGGGGCGTTAAAGCTCTTCCAAAACATGTCTAGCGCACCAATCATTGTTTTCCTCAAAATATATAAAGTGTCTTGTATGCAGTATTTTTTTATTTTATTTATTTTATTTTAAAAGTTTTATGTAGCGTGAACATGACCCCTGGGGGTATCAGAGTGCTTTACAATTTAGCAATCACGAAAGGTACAGGAAGTAGTAACAATAAACCAACGGATAAACATACAATCATAACAGTGAAATAGTAAACACGGATGAGGAGAGCGTGTCCTAGAGTGCCGGGGAAGCTGGGGTTCTAGGGCTGAAATTTCTTCAACAGTAGCACTTTAACTTCTTGAAACAAGCAGTCGAGGGATTCAGTCTGATTTCAAGGGGCAGGAAATTCCATATTCTCTGGGCGATACCCGAGAAAGCTCGATTGTACGTTTTCTTATAATGAATTTTCTGTGGCTTCAGCAGTAAGGTGCTGGCACTTCTAGAGGATCTAGATCCACCAGAGAGCTCACGTTTTTGTGCGAGGTATATCAGGGTGTTGAAATGTAAGGCCTTGTGGGTCATGCATGCAATTTTTAGTTGCAGTAGGTAGTCTTGTGCCTTTGCGACTTAATAACAACAGAATTATCAAAACAAATCTGTTGTCCTCAAATGTTACTGGTAGATGTACACACCTGCTTTATGACAGCATACTGGGCTAATAACATTCATCAAAACTTCACAAGGTCAAAAGACAGCTTTTCAGGAGGCACGTTTGGGGGAGTTTTATAGAGTGGACAGGGCAGGTAGAGGAGTAGTAGCATTTTAAGGCAAGTGTTGCAGGAAAACTGAGTACAAGGTAAAATAATTTAATAAACATTGGCAAAATCAAAAGGACTCGTCTTTCAGATCTCTTGGCATTGCAAATGATTTTTAACCAGGCTGCAGCATGGCTAAAGAATAAAACAAAAGCCTTCGACGTGGCCAGCCACGTTATTTTGTATTGGACCAGTAACTAAGAAGAAAAAAACGTTGGGGTGGCGGAAGCAACAAGGAGGGCACATGTGGGGGACACAACATGGAGGGTGAGGATGTTAGAAAAGCAAACAGGCCAGAGAGAGTAACAAGGTGCTGGTGGGGAGAAGCACACAGGCCAGAGAAAGGAACATGAAACACAAAGGAGGATGTGGGTGGAGAGATGTACACGAGGCTGACAGCTTGAAAACATGCACTCTTGTAGAGTGCTTAAACAATATGAAAAAGTAGTTTTGGGAAAGCAAGTAATGAAGGGACAGAAGTAATGAATCCATGCTCCAATGCAGGAACAGACACAAGAAAGGGAAGTAAAGCCCACACAAGCTGATGAATAAGAAGCAAGCAAATGAGAGTGGTAATAAAGTCAACCAATGGCCAGGCTCTGTGCCCACTCTAAGCTATCAATATGTCTCGTAACCAATAGTGCATGCACTCTCTTATAGGTTAGACCTAATAAAAATTACTCTCTTGAAGTTATTGGAGGAAATTTCTCCTTTACCCACTAATTATAAATTTCCAGTTGCATGTACCTAGCAACACTAATGTCCACATTTTTGGGGGTCCGTGAAGGTTCTGAGCTAGGTCACATGGAGTTATATGTGGAAGGCTTGATATGGAAACCGCTTACAAATGCTACCCATTTATGGTTGACACATTTCATCTCCTTGTAGCTTTGCGGCCCTTTTCAGTACATATTTGGGCGTTCCAAGTATCTATGTTTTCCAAGCAAGTTTTATTTACCTTCCGATGTGGGACCAGTTCTAAAGCAAGTTCTGTTTTAGAATTAAAAGTGTTTTCATTCTACCCCTGTCTTTGCAAAGGTAGATAAAGCTATAATGATGTTATTAGTCAGCGGTTGTGTACTATGCGGGATACTTCAGCAATATTATTTTTGTTTTATTACTAACAAGAGAGTTTGTGGAACTTGAGGTTGTATTATGTTAAATTAAGTAGCTTATCTTCTGTTACTTCCTCACATTTACCAATTGACATTTAAATTTGATGAACAAGTAAGAGAAAATAAGGGTAGAAAAGGAATACAAACTTGAATATATATATATATATATATATATATATATATATATTGTCCGCCAGTATCACTAACTGCTCCGATCAGTACTAAGGCAAAATAGGAAGCAGATTTAAATTATGCATTCTCACATCCTCAATAACACACTATTTGTATGCACAATAAGAATGCATCCATTAATATAGGTTTCAAGGGGAATCAGCATAGATTCCTTATCAGGCAGTACTTCACTCCTAGAATACTGTTTATTTACCATTGAGTATCAGATCTAGGGCCGCGATAACTCATTTCCTTGATCTGGTCTGAACTTGCCCGGTTTCAGAGCACTTGTGGACTAGGGAATTGGAGAATGTGCATATCATTACAGGGGTTCGACTGGAAAGACACCCTAGGGCTGTATTATTTAGTTAGACTCCCTATAAATGGGTGGCAAGAGCCAGGCTCATTGGACTAGCTTATTTGCTAGGTAAACGTAGGAGTAAATGTAGGATCTGCTCTAGTGGATGAATAAGCAACCCCTAGTTATGATGGGTGAGGAATTTTGCCCTGTGTAGTAAGGTAAAGGAGTGTTACAGGAAGCTTGTAGGGATGAAATCACTCCTTGGGATCCTTGGGTGCATCTTTGCTCCTAATTAGCACATGTAGAGGTATTTTCCAACACCAGTGGGGAGGTTGTCAGTGGTGGTTCCTGATGATGGCCGTAGGGGCTGCACCCCCGAACTTTACTATGGATGGTAATTGCAAAAAGCAATTACTATCCAAATGACCTTTGTCTGCCTAGAGTGACGCTCCTCAAAGCGGATGTCAGGTAGTTTTTCTTGGGCACATGTGCTCGTGCCCATGTGCCAGTTATGGATGTGAAATTTCAGCAGCTTAGGGGCTGATATGGTGCCAGCCCAGGCCTTCAATAGTTGGGGGTCCCTGGGGACCGCCCAGTAATGATGCGATGCAGCATCATATTTTGACACCAGCCCCGGACGTGTACAGTAAACGCCAGTGGGGCTCAAAGGGCTTCAGCCCCCCCGTGTGTGTCAGCCTGGGCTGAGGCAGCATCCCGGGCACACACACAGCCGCATCAGAGTACTTCACAGGTCTTTAAAAGACCACTTACTTGTTAACGAGGCTTTGTTGTTCTTTCACCCCTTCTTAGAGCCCCTGCATCTTCATTCTGCCGATTGCTGGAAGAATTAGCCCCCCCTCCCCGAAATTTTTGGTGGCCCCCCCTCCCCCGAAATTTCACTCTAGTTGCGCCTCTGGTATCAGCCATGTACTTCCTGGGGCTGCCTGTCAATTTCAAGCTGCCGCTCACCACTCCTCCCTTTCCCAAGTCTTTACTGGGTGATGAGTTGGAGAAATGGAGTGTTTCAGCCTTTAGAAGGGGGGGTAGATGTCACAGAATCATGAGACTCAATTTGTGGCTCTGTGAGGCCGGGTCACTTGCTGCATGCTCAGAACAGATACACTGTGCATGCTACTGCACCTTGTGTATCTGATTAAAGCATTTCAGCAACAGCCACTGGTAAATCTGCTACACAGATTTTAAAAAACAAAGTGAAGCATCAACATGGTCTATGCGGACTGGTGCCAGTTCACAACAGGCTAAGTATACAAAACATTGATGGATGGAATGCTTGAATTAATCTCAGGCACTGGTTATCACTCGGGCCGCATCCCAATCCATTGTCATTTTGCACACCATGCCACCTCAGTTTGCACCCAGCTATATGCAAATCAGTCTTGACCCTGCTACAATTGGAACAGTCCAGCCCGAACTGACAAGCCAGATCTAAAGGCTGCTTGGGAGCCAGTATATGGCTTAAATTGATGAAGTCATTTGAGGCTTCATGATGACAAAGTTCATTCTTTTTCAGAGTACTGTAAGAGTTTTACCAGCTGAGTTATGGTATTCGCCCTTCTAGCAGAAAAGTTTTGCATCAGGTTAGGTACTGTCTGATTGCAAAATGCAGGGGCATATTGACAAGCCCCTATCGCCACAGAAACATCACTTTTAGTGACGTTCCTGTGGCGATATGGGCTTCGCCTTATTTACAAGGCAGCGGCTTGACGCTGCCTTGTAAATAAGGCACCCTTTCACTCTATACTTATCGTGAAAGGGGCGGGCAATGGGTGTTGTGGTGGGCGTTCTGCCGCAACACCCAGTGATTTTGACACTGCCCCATATTTACAAGGGTGGCGTAAATATGGGGTAGCACCAAAATTAAGACCAGGCAAAACCTGGTCTTACCCTGGCAAAACGAGGAGAAATGCTATATTTCTCCTTGTTTTTGCTCTATGTGTGCTGCGTTGTGCAGCACACAAAGAAACAGCAAAACACCACTGATTGTTTATGTGCAGGAAGGTGTTCCTTCCTGCACATAAACAATCATTAAAAAATTACAACTTGCACTTCTATGTGTGCTGCACAAAGCAGCACACATGGAAGTTACAAACACCATTTCAGATTGTTTATGTGCAGGGAGGGACACCTTCCTGCACATAAACAATCCTTCCCCTCAACGCAGGCACCCTTGCACTATGGCGCAAGGGTGCCTGCGTTGGCGCTACGCTGCTAAGTTTAGTGCCAGCGCAGGTAGAAACGCTGGGCTGCATGTATTCGTGTAAATACGGTGCAGCCCTGCGTTTCAGAAATGGCGGAGCGCAGCGTTAAGCCAACAAGGCTAACGCCGCGCTCCGTCACTTCTTTTGTAAATATGCTCCACAGTTTGAAAACATTTGTTTAATTTTACACACAGGCTTTTTGTGGCAGCCTATTTTATACTGTGTGTTATATAATATTAAAATAATGACTTGCATATTTCCAGTACTTATGTTCACAGGCTGGGACTTTGTAGCTCTATAAGTACACAATTTGCTAATTTCCACTGCACCAACTGATTCAGTTCTATCACTGGTTACACACATATACATCTGCAATGATTGCATTAACAAACTGACCTTTCATAACGTAACAGTAAATTTTCCACCAGTTACTTTAATTAGCATTTCCTTTTCATTTAAGGTGTCCAATCTCCATTAGCTAGTGCTAACGAACAGATGCTTTCAGGACTGTTTGTAGCATTTGTGGCTGTAGATACACATGCTTTGCATCGACTGTACAGCAGTACTTCCCTATGCGGTGCCTAGCCAGTGCAGTGGAATGTGCACAAGTTTTAAACAAGGTCCTTAGGACAGTTTGGCCCACCATGCTTGCCACAACATCCACATAATAATGTTTTGTAAATGTATGTGGAGTTGGCCACATGGCAGCGTTACAGATATGTGCTATGGGTATGTTCCCCAGAAAAGCCATAGTCGCTCCCTGTTTGAGGCTGGAGTGTGGCCTGGAGTGAGAAGGGTTCTTTTAGCTTCAGCATAACCGGTTTAGATGCATTTGACAATCCCCCTGGAGATCCCTGCCTTTGAAATGGCATGGCCTTTATGAGGCTGTGAAAAAGCTACAAGTAGTTATTGTGTCTTATGGAAGGATTTGGTCCTGTCTACATTAGAGCACGTTTAACATCAAGCATGCGGAGGACTGCTCTTTCAGCTACGGAGTCTGGCCGTGGGGAAAAGACTGGGCGCTCAATGGTTTGGTTAAGGTGGAATGCGGACACTACCTTAGATAAGACCTTAAGGGATTGAGTCCAAGACTCACTCTCTCATCTGGAAAAGGGGTTCCTGCAGTGTGAAGGGCTGCAATTCACTAATGCGCCTCAGAGGTGTGATTGCTACGAGGAAAGCAACCTTCCAAACAGCAAAGGACAAGAATGCAGTGGCTCAAAATGGGGGCACACAAGTCTGGTGAGGACAATATTGAGATTCTAGACTGGGTCAGGAAGCACCCTTGGTAGAATCACACATTTAAAGCCCTCCATGAACACTTTAATTACAGGGATTTTGATATACAGTGATGGCGGGTAGGTGTAGCCTAACTGATGTGTAGGCTAACCCCAACTTTTGTAAATGTAGCAAGTAACAAATGATATCTCGCTCCATAGGGGTAAGAGTTAATGTGTTTTGGATACAGTAGTGAACAAAACACTTCCACTTAGAAGCATAGCAGGTGCACATAGTGGGCCTATGGGCTTCCTGAGTAAATCCATGCACTCTTGATGTTAATCAAGGTAACCAACCTCTAGGACCTTTGGAGCCAAATTGCCAGGTTATGCTAATTGAGGTCTGTGTGTCTGACCTTTGTGTGGTTTTGAGTGAGAAGGTCCGGCTTATTGGGGAGATTCCTGTGAGGGACAATGGACATTTCGAGAAGGGTTGAGAACCATGGATGTCTGGCCCATGGTGGAAAAACCAGGATGAGGGCGAGGGATGTTTGTCTTAGCTTGCTGACCATGTACATTATCAGTGGGAGAGGAGGAAAAGCATAGGCAAACTCCCTGACCAGTTCACCCACAGCACTGTCCATAGATTGGGGGTGTAGAAATCTGGCGGCAAAGTTTGGGCATTTTGCATTTTCGAATGTGGCGAAAAGGTCTATGTCTGGGTGCCCACCTGCAAAAGTAAGGGAGTAGGACTTGTTGGTGGAACTGCCATTTGTGGACTTGTTGCTGCTGCGTTCTGATGAGAAGGTCTGCAAAATTGTTATCCACTCCCAAAGATACTCTGCTAGGAGATGAACTCGGTGATGAATGGCCCAACATCAAATCTATTGTGCTAGGGCCAACAGTTGAGGGGAATATGTGCTCCTTGTTTCCACAGATAAAACATGGAGGTCATGTTGTCTGTACGCACAAGGACTACCTTGCCTTGAACCTGCAGAAGAAAGGCTTTGAGAGCTAGTTGAATGGTTAACAGTTCCAAGTGGTTGATGTGGAGACCCCATAGATGAGGTGGCCACAAACACCGAACTGTCATGTCATTGAGATGTGCTCCACAGCCGGCTAGAGATGAGCCTGTGGTGATTATCACCTGCAGACCTGGGCTGCAAAGGACCTGCCATGCAACAGCTGTTCCACTACTGCTGAGAAAGATGGGTGGTGGTCTTTATGAACACTTTATCTTCCATCTGACCCTCCGCTTGTGATCACTGGCTTGAGTGGCACTCTTGAAGCGAGCCCATAAGAAGTCTGCTGTAAGGTACTATGGCAATGCATGAAGCCATTATCACTAGAAGGCGCATAAATGTGTGAACTGGAAGTGGATGGAGTGGCTGAAAAAGAGGCAGATGCTGTTTAAATGCTTGCACCCTCTGAGTGCTGCGATAAGCCTTGCCCATGACTGAGTTGAGGACCTCCCCTAGAAATGGTTGGATTTGCAGTGGTTCCATGTGAGAATTTGTGGCATTCACTGTGAACCCTTTTCTGTTCACAGGAGGGAAACCACAGTCTGGATGTCATCTAGGCATTCCGGTCTGCTTGCACTCTTAATCAACCAGTAAACTGGGTCAGGGAAGATGTGAATTCCTCTCCTTCTGAGATGCGCGGCTATCACTGCTAAACACTTGGCGAAGACCCTTGGAGTCATGGTGATGTCGAAGGGTGGCACCTTGAACTGGTAGTGTTGACACTGACCATGAAGCCATTAGGGCCGAAGAGCTGGATGAATCGTGATGTGAAAGTAAGCATCTTTCTGGTCCGGGGTGGCGATGAAGTTGCTTTGCTGCCGTAGGGGGATGACACCATGTAGGGTGACCATGTGGAAATGTTCTGACAGAATGTATCTGTTGAGAGGGAAGAGGTCGAGGATTAGTCCGAGAGATCTGTCCTTCTTGGGAATGAGGAAGTATAAGAAGTAGACACCTTTGCCTTGTTACTGCCATGGCACTACCTTTCAGCTCCCTTGGTTAGGAGCACCTGGGCCTCCAGTTGTAACAATGTAAGATGTTCTAGTCTGAGGGTGTGGGTGTGACGGGGAATGTTTAGTGGGGTTGCAATCTGCTCCAGGCAATGTTTGGTAATGGCTAAGACTCATATGACTGTGGTGCTCTCGTCCCATCATGGAGAAAATCCCTGAAGTCTCCCACCCACAGATGGGTGATTGGAGGGATGTAAGGCAAGTCAGTTTTTGGAGGCAGAGGTTTCCTTACAAGGGATACTTGTGCCTCTGCCCTTGGAGCTATTACCTCTAAAGGAGTCTTGTATGAAACCACACCCACCCTAGAAGGGATAACCCTGTTGCTGCTGATGGTAGGACTGAGTTGGTTCTGAGGAAGTGGCTTTCGAGCTGCCTCTTGTCTGCTGCCTCCAAAAGGAGCCCCTGCCGGAAGGAACCTATAGGGCACCTATCACCTTGGCGGTTTCTGTGTATTTCTAGATCTTTTCAAGCATGGTGTCAACCTGCGGTTCAAACAGGTGCTACCCCTCGAATGGCAGGTTGACGAGATGCTTTTGCACCTCCGGTTTGAAGCCAGACACATGGAGCAAGGAGTGGCACTAGAGAATGACTATGGTGCTGTATCCGCCCCATCCAGTGCATACCTGCTGGTTGCATTGGAAATATTCTTGCCTTCCTCAACTAGCTCTTCCCCCTTTTTACAATTCTGGTCAAGGAGGTGCTGAAGGAGCACCTCCACCTTCTCCCAGTGGGCTCCTTCATAGAGAGAAAGGAGCCCTAAGGAATTGGTGATGCACCAGTGCGTGGCAGCACCCACTGCTACGTTCTTCCCTGCAGCACCAATAGCCCTTGCTCACCTTGTCAGGAGTTGGAGCGCCCCCAATGGCCTGGGCTGCTGCACTCCTTCTAGCAGTGGAAACCACTAAAGATTGTGGTGGGACATGACCCCGGATACAGAGCGGGTCAGAGGGCGCTGGTTTATATTTCTTTCTCAATACGTCGGGCCACCACACGAGATGTTGCTTGCTCTTCAAAGATCTCAGGGGCATATTTAATCATCCCCTTGAGCATTGGGAGGTACTGGATGGCACACTGAATAATGCTGTGGTACGCCATGGTTTCATCTGGTGGGAAGGCCCTGACTGAGATGTGTTCTAGATCAGAGTCTGTCTGAATGTCTACGTGATAATCCTCTCAAGGACCTCCTGAGGTACCAGGGTAGACTGTGGCAGTCCTAAGCTGGGGAATGAGGGCTAGGACTGCCAGTATTGGAGCATTGAGCAGCCCTGAGATGAAGGCATAGTAGGTGAGGGCGAAGGTTGTGGTGGAAGAGGTGAAGGTGGGGTGGAAGAGCTGAGGAGGAGGGGGAGCAGAAACTTTGTCTTTAGGCCTCTTGTCGGGCAAGAGGGGCACAGGAGTGTCCGATGGCAGAGCTTCCTCAAAGTCAAGCCTGCATTTGTTTTAGCAGGGTCTTTTCAGAGGCAGAACTCTTGCCTGTGCGTGGGTGGAGGATGATCATCCTCTGCCTTTTATTCAGCTCCTGCTGCAGCCTCTTGAGGATGGGGCATTCCTCAATGTCAAGAGCGGAGGGTCTCGAATCCAAAGTTGGTTTTGCCACTGATGGCGGCTGCGACAGTGCCGGTGGTGCTTTTGGCTTTGAGGATGGAGCCAGCTTCAAGGGTTCAGAGCTGACAGGCATCCTCAGACTCGACGATGGCTGAGGATCGAGGCCCTAGGAAGTATCTTTTCTCGGCTCCAAGGACTTGCTTTGGTGCCGACCAGCGCACAAAGTAGGTGGTGTACCCGATGTTGGCGGTGGCCTTGGCACAGGGCTTGACACTCGTCCCCCAGAGGAGCAGTGCTCGGCTCCGACGTGCAGCTGTTTCTGACCTTTGAGAAGGACTATGGCATTGACAGTTCTCATGCGAGTCATGATCTTTTAGCATGGACCAGAGCCAACTGAGGTGGATGGAGAGTCCAGGGGTGTCTCTTCTTCTTCCTTCAGGAATTCCTCCTCGCCATACTCAAAGATGTGGGAATTGATAAACAGAATACTTGAACGGCGTGCCGGGAAATTGGGTGACTCACCCAATGCTTCCTCCTCTGTGCCAAGCGGATCAGCCTTGCCAAAGATTATCTGGCATTTCTGAAGAGGATTTGGCCATTCTACCATGTGCCCACCGTCTGTCTCTACTGTGTTGCAGAGTCTTCTTGCTGCAGAATGCCGAACAACAGTTGCAGCGGCACTCGTAGTGCTCCTGCATGATGTGGTGGTCAGCCCAGGGGGTATTTAGGGTGGCACTTCAGGCACCTTTTGCAGGGCACACATTCCATTACCTTGGGTGCGTCTTCATTCTCTGAAGGATAATCTGGAACACGCGAGGGCTGCAAACTGCATCTACTGCCCGTCGCAGGCTGGACATTCTCTTGTGCGGTTCTAATATCCACTGTAAGAATCACCACACGGACAGGGTACTATGGCTCCCCTGCAGCCTGAGCCCTACCGCTAATGCCGCAATTTCTCTCGTAGCTGTAGCACCAGCGCCTGTTCCAACCGGACCATAAACTCGCCTCATCTTCCTACATTGCAATCTGTCTCGTAGCTGTAACATCAGCGCCCGTCTAAACCAGTTCCATCCTCCTCATTTTCGTGCTTGACACCCCACCGCACCCCGTGGTATGTATTTTCTTGCTGCCCCTGGCACTCACAATGAATTGAGCATTTAAGGGAAGCCTCACATTCTTAACATATCCAGGGACTTAATTCTCCTGTTGATTGTTCATGGCTGTTACAAGTACCAGGACCGAGAATCCCCTCCGTCTCTGCCCTAAGCCTCGTGCTGATCTCAGTCCCAGGTATCTCCTCATCCTTCGCTCTATGGCTACCACCTATTATAAGTCAAAACACTCCCACCTCCCCTAGTCACCACCAGTTACAAATTACATCCTCAAGCCTTTTATGGCGAACTGCGCCACAGCTCACTATATTTGAAGCATGTTCCACCTCTCACGTCTGATGAATAATATCTATCATCTAAACAAGCACAGGAGCATGTTTCACCTGCTGCGTATAATAATTACTACCTAAGATAATACATATAATATGTATAATACATTCTCATTTTTAACCTCTCCCATCTTTATGTTTTCTTTTTTCGCTTCTATTTGTCTCCCTCTCCCATAACCTTGTTCGATAGACACGCCAGAGGCACTAATTGTCTTGTCCCGGCATTAATTTAGAGGGATCGAAACGTCGTCGACTTCTCGCACTCTGACATAACCGTATACTTTGTATTAATATGTGCTAGGGTGCTCTAATGTATTTTTCTTGTTGTCCTAATTGTTGCAATTAGTCTGGCCATAGCTTTTGTGTTTCCAGAGCTCCTTTTTGCTCTAATGATACATATGTCCCCACTTGTATGTTTTCTTTCACTTTTTACATTAAATGATTATGTCCAGTTGGACAGCCAAAAATAGATATCATTGCATTTTTATATACATATTTTATCGCAAAGGTTTTTCAGTTAGGGACCATTGTTCCTTAAAACATTTAAGCAAATTACCAACAAAGCGGCCAACCTCCAATCATGAAACTTAAACAAGGCAGAGTTAGATCACAAGTGGCACACATGGGCAGTTCTGCCATCATATGTCGCCTGGGGCCCACAGTCACACCTGATCTCTCATTTTTCAGCAGCCCTGAAACATGCGCTGTTGCTCATTCGCCTAAGTGTGTTTCCATCAAAGGACTTGGTCCCCACTTGGAAGCAGTCCTGGTCAAACAACCACTGCCACTTATGTGGATACACCCAAGAAAGCATGCTTCACTTAATCTGCGTGTGCCCGGGCCTCTTATATCTTAGACAAAAATTGCTATGGCCGGCTTTAAGAGCCCTTCAAAATCAGGTTCTGTCACCTCGCAGTAATTGCACTCTTAAATGAGCACTCAATCTCATTGTCGTGTAAAACAACTAGGTTCCGGATTTATGCATCCAAGCAGCTGGAACAGTAACAACCTTTTAGACCCCAACACGTTCTAAGATTGTCCATCGTCTTGAATGCCGTGAAGCTTAAAGCACCATCGGTGTATGCCAGCAAGGATGCTAAGCCAGCAGGCTCGGCCCTCCCCCCTGGTAGCGGACTTTTTTGGCCATGAATATAAAATCCTCCATCGATGTACCAGCACCTTTACCGAGCTACAATTAAATCATCCTATTGCTCGTAGCTACCCTAAACAGGCCACAATTCAACCGTCGTGTAAGGCAGTTAGGTATACACATCAAGCAGTTGGCACCGCAAAAACTCCTTAGACCTCAATGTGCCCTAAGATCGTCCACCAACCTGAATGAGGTGGAGTTTAAGGCAGCAGGGGCCCCCACTAGTAAAGACGCCAAGCTGGAAGGCCCTCACTGCATGAGATGACTTTTTGCGCCATTTACCATCTGCACACCAGCACTGACCTACAATGCCATTAGCCTACCTTTCATAGCTGCTTAATGGTATTTTATGTCTTAGCCCAATCTGCAGCCCTCTTATAAACTGCCCCAGTTAAAGGATATTTATCCAGAGAATGTGTCTCTCTCATTTGCATTGTCGTGTCTCCACATGTAACAAGTGGGTCCAATTTGATGCACTTTAATCCGTCAGCAAAACCCAAAAGAGGGCCGCACATGATCTTCGATGCAGCTTAATTTATACGCACTGGCACTTTACATCGTAGACTGGACTGCTTATTTCCCACTACTTTGCACTAAGGGTCAATTGGGGGGAACCATGACGAAAGAGGGCGCTTGATTGTTTCTATGAGTTG
This sequence comes from Calotriton arnoldi, assembly GCA_963921515.1. NCBI lineage: Eukaryota > Metazoa > Chordata > Amphibia > Caudata > Salamandridae > Calotriton > Calotriton arnoldi. Next base: position 2,073,814 of record CAWUFW010000136.1, read on the forward strand.
ACAGGGGTTTTAGTGTCTAGTTTTTTAACACTACATTTATGCATATGTATATTGTAATGATTTTAATTAATCAAGCAATAATGATTACTTACTTACTTACCTCCAAGACATTGGTAGGGAATTGAAAAATTGCACCCTATGTGGAAAGATTAGAGCAATGCAAAGGAAGCTTAGCCTGGGTGGTAGGGTCATTTTGCCATGAACATGATCTGCTCTAAGTTAGTGTTAACAAATTATAGCTTCTTGAATGGTTGCAATGATGCGCATATGCTGGAGGGACACTACGCAGGATGGCCTTGCACCAAGTAAGTGAACCAAATTCCCTGGGGCCCAAAAGACGTGATGTCCTTTACCGGTCTGTTTTAAAAGTACCCCTTCTACTTGTTTAGATCGTAACGATCTACGCCCTCCTGATTCCCATGGGGCACACCTATATTCCCCACAAGGTATTTTAAAAAAAAGTTGCATAAATGTCTTTCCTTCACTTGTGTTTTTTAAGATTGTTTGTATAACAAAGTCTTTACATCAACAAGCGCAGTACCTATCATTTTGATATAAAACTATACTCTTCACATGTTCTCTAAAAACCTATTTTGTTTACTCTAGCTCTTAAGGCATTTTTATGAGTTTACAGCATCTTTTGGACAACCTATGTATGCACTTTTGAGTGCTGTCTCCAAATACTCGGGTACACCATTTAACACACAACGGACTACCCCTGGCATATGCATATTTGTGCAATCCCTGCATTTCTGTGCACAACCCACCCCGCACACCACTCCTTCCCACTGAGCACTCATTTATCATCTAGAATAAGAACGAATGAGTTGCATCACTTATTGGTACATCATTGGGCACCGAGGAAAACTGTGTGATCTCAATGTGTAAGTTGAGCCCCTGTTCAGAAATTTAACCCTTTTCTCGTTTTCCTCCCAGTATAGGCTAAAGACAAAGCCTATAACAAAAGATCTATTCTAGGCACAGTACTAACCCTGGAAGAAGACCTGTAAGTTAGTAGCGTACACACCAATCATTAATGATCCCCTAAAGTCTAGGTTTTCCCATACACACGGTCCTGATGAAGGCCTTAGACACGTAGGGGCAACCGCTTGGCCGAAACATGTCGACCAGACCACTATGTGTTGCAGATCAATAATTCATCCGCATTACACCATTCTGTTTTTTAACCTTATCCTTGTCCCTACCTTTGATTAAATTTTTGTGCTCAGTGACTGGAGATAATTTTATGATCCACTTCCTACATCTTAAAACTGTTACTACTCAGGCAGTCTCCCTCCTGGTGGAGGACTTTGTCACTTAGAGAACAGGACACTCAAGTGACTTTACCCGATAATCTTTCTATCCACCATATCACACCTAGGGTGATGACATACACCATTGGTTGTGAAGACGTGGTTGATGGTCTTCGAGACAATCTTCTTGGAGATCCGGTCAAATGGTTCGTGGCTCACTCTCCTTTTGATTAGGAACACTGGAGTTGATAACAGCCACAGCTGGCTTGGACAAAAGGAAGATCTAAGACTGGAAAGTCAAGGGGTGATTCAGAGTTGCTCTAGATCTACAAGTTTCGAAACATTGAGTTCAGATATAGGATGAGGAAAGGCAGTATTATGAATAATGTTAACATTTAACAATTAAATTGTCTTGATAGAAAATGACCAGTAGAGGTCAGTAAAATACCAGAGTTGCTTTCTGCTTGTTCAACTGCCTCTATTTAACTTTCTTGATAGAAAACGACCAGCAGAGGTCAATAAAATACCAGAATCACTTTAGCATTCTCTAGTTTCCAGTCCATAGAAATTGTCTTCCACGAGCACCCATAGACAATAATATTTTTTTCAAATCTTGTATTTTCAGTGATATGACCACCGAAGGCCCTGAATTTACATTAAAAACAGAGCTTTGGACTATATCATTTCCTGCTGAAAGGCAATATTTCTCTCCATGTGTTCCCATACCTGGTGTGTCACGTAGTTTGGTGCTTACTTTCCCTCCATGTTAAAGAACAGTAGATGTTTCAGCACCCAGGCTAATGTGCTTCATAGCTAAATACATATAAGGTCCCAAAGGCGAGACCGATTGCATTGCAAATGCTTGTCTCTCTTTTTGGCCCCCTTTTTGGACTGACCTTTAGAGACTTTATATAAACCACTATACAAGGGCTTCAAACACATTCACACAATAACTTTTACGGCATTGCCATTTTCACACCCACTGTATATAAACTTACTATTTGAACCAAAGGGATACAATTATTCCCTCTACCACATGAGGTGTTTCATGTGTGCTCATTCCCATTATAGTGGGGGAGTTTGTTTTCATAAGCAAACTCTATTCACAGGGGAAGCTTTTAAAAAAGTCAATGATGTGCTATTATGTTGATAACAGCTTATGTGTTTTATTGTGAATAAAATGTATGGATTTTACTACAAATATTTTTTGCAATAATGCACAAATGACCTGTGTATCTTGTAAAAAAATATATGTTTGATATATAAGTGATGGCCGGAGGGGTGATCTTGTCTACATATACACACATTGCAGGTACGTCAAAAATGTCAAACCAAGTATATAAGTCTGCCAGAATGTATAAGATAGGATGTTACAAAGTGATGGAACACTAGCAAATAGGTTATAAGGGTGAAGTCTGTAAATTATTATGGAAGAATGTAACCTGCGTGACTTAGTAAATGGCGGAGGGAAAAGCTGCACTCTGCTCACTCTCCCAGAACTTGAGGATACTTACTGAACCATCGACTTCCACCTGGAGTTTCCAAAATCGGATGCACCGCTTCACCGGACCTGTGAAAGAAGAAAAACAAAGTAAAGTTAGCTAATTTAAACCTCTCTCAATGAGGTTCTACAGCACAGAGAACATTTGACTGGAGGGGAAACAGCTTTGGTCAAATTAGAAACACTATCCAAGGCTAGTGATTTGTGACTCATGCTAGTGCACTAAAAGGATTTTGGACTTCAGAACGTGTATCCAGGACTTGTGAAGCAGGACATGCATCACATTTGTAATTCAGAATCAAAGCAAAGAGGATTGCCCATATTAGGAGAAGATTGATCGTATCTTAAGACTAGAGGCAGATCCTCAAGGAACTATATTTATGTAGTCTCTTAAAGAGGTGGGTGATGAACATTAAACCAAGTAGCGTAGAACAGTAAATCATTGAATAGTACTGTGCTGTCCCTACTAATACTGTTTCTCTCTTTTAGAATAAGTAACTTGAAGTAGGAGGTCTACTACAGAGGGCAGCGCTTGATATAAGGTGGCATCAGATCTCCAGTAGCTGAACTGCCAAGGTTTCTTTTATTATTTTGTCCCTCTCCCTTCTGGGAGTCAAGAGAAGTGCTAGGAAGGAGAGGGGGGGGCAAGACCTCTCCCCAGCAAAAAGTCCTGGTCTTTAGGTGAGTGGCGAGTATCACACAGTGGCGCGGTCCGCATCAGGGACAAATATGTCAACAGGTTCCGACAGGCAGCCACCATGGATCCTTGGGGCTTGAAGGCACTCCAGCGAGATCCAATGGGGTACCAAAGATTCAAAGATTTTGTTCAAAGACTCAGTTGAGGTATTTCATCCACTGTTACGGTCCACTGGGGAAGGACGTCGAGCAGAAGCACATAAAGGGTCTGTTCCATGGAAAGGCTCACAGCCTTGAGGTTCGGTTCCCTGGAGCATCGCAAGTCTCCGAATAGTGCGAGTGGTGGGATGTTGGAGATTCATGTTTGGATTTGTTGTGTTTCGTGTGTGACTTTAGGGACTCACCTGAACTTTGCAACTTCGATTTTGAATGCTCTCTTGTCATATCTTGAGCATCCAAGCCCTAGACTTCGACCAGGACAGCTTTTTCCTACGAAGTTCAGCGATGGCTAGTTTGGCTTCGAGGTCATGGATGGCCTTGTGGTTCATCTTCACACAACAAGGACCTGACTCAGTGTTGTGTGAGATACCAAGGCACCAGAGGCAGACGTGGTGGGTATTTGTGGGTTACAGTAACTACAAAGCTTAAAACCTGTTGTTTTTGGGACTTATATATGCACACTATAAAGACGTTTTCCTGAGGGGGAAAAAAGTCTGCCAGTTAGATAGACTGCTAGCTCTGGATCCATTCCAGATGGCGAGGAAACAAAAGAGCTGACATCAGCCCGCAGAGGTCCCGATTTCACATCCATGGATGGCGGAACTGGTCCAATGCTGAGCCGCACAATGCCACCAACCGAAGTTCAACGGAATTACTACAAAAGTTTCATGATCCAGTCTGGCATCTGGGGGAAAATTCACAAGATGGGGAATCTGAAGTTAGAAGTCTCTATCAGAAAGCAGAGATCTGCAATCAACACGAGCTTCTGGGGAGGACGGTGGGTGCATATAATATACAGCACTATACAAACAGATGCTTTAAGGGTAAGTAACATTTTCCATTTGAAGCATGTGTGGCTGTAGATTCACATAAGCGGACACTAGTGTATGGATGATGCTGATGTTTTCAACAAAGTCATCAAGACAATCTGGACAAGCTTAGCCTGCTGGCAGTCTTGTCAGCTAGCAGGAACTTACCTAAGAAAACCATGGTTGCCCTTTCCTTATGTGTGAATCGCATTCTGGGCGGCACAGGCAGGAATCTTTTAGCTTTGCAGTAGCAGGTTTGGATACACTTGACTATCTTGAGATGCCAGTCTAAGAGATGGCATGGCCTTTCTGAGGCTTCCCGAAGGTGACAAAGAGCTCATCAGGCATACGAAAGGGCTTGGCCCTGTTGATGTAATATATGAGCTCTTTTGACATCTAGTGTGTGTAAAGCTCTTTCTACTACTGAGTCAGGCTGTGGAAAGAAGCTCTAGGATTTGGTTACGGTGGAAGGGCAAGACCCCTTTGGAGAGAAATTTAGGAATGATTCTGAGAACAATTCTATCATTGTGAACCTAGGAACCTAAATGAAGAGTTCTTGTAAAGTGAGTGCTTTTAGTTCACTAATCTGTCTGAGGAAAGAAATGGCCACAAGGAAACATACCTTCCAGTAAAGGAACAGGAGAGGGCATGAGTGTAAAGGTTTAAAGCGTATCCCCATGACCGTGTGAGGACTATGTTAATGTTCCAACAGAGGCAGTAGGTATTCTGGGAGGTATGGCCCTCCAAGAAAGTGTTGCCTACCGGAGTCCTGAATAGGGATGAATGTTCCCTGTTTTGAATGTAGGCTGCAACTGTAGCTAAGTGCAGGCATATTGATGTATAGGTAAGGCCTGACTTAACAGATATAACAGGTAGCAGATGATGTCCTAGACATTAGGCTTCAAGGGGTCTAGGTGTTTAGAGATCGACAAACCTTTTCCCAGTTTGCAGCGTAACAGGCCTGTGTGGTGGGCCTGCATGTTTCTCGTAGAATTATCATACAACTCGGGGAAGGTTTAAATGCCCGTAGGTGTAAGATTGTTAGGTTGAACTGTCTGGTATCTGGGTGTCTTATCTGGCCTCAACACTTTTGAGAAAATTCGTCTTGAGCAGCAACTTCTCATAGGGGTGATTCACACCAGATGTTTGTCTCATCTGGCTTAGTGTGGGTGAGGCATTGCTGTCTGCTGCCTTTCTTGAAAGCCAATTGTCGAAGTAGGGGAAGACACGAGTGCCATCACTTCACAGGTGGGAGGCCACCACTGCTAAGCTCTTCATGAACACTCTTGGATGAGACTGGTCGGGCGAAGTGGGCTTGACTCATACCCTAGATTATTTTTAACAAAAGGAATCTCTGCTGGTTGGAAATTTCAAGGCAGCCATGGAATTTGCAATCTTCATGCCCTTCTCTTTTGTCTCAAGCATCTCATCAACATGGAGGCCAAAAAGATGCTCCTCGTGAAACAGGAGGTTAAGGAGATGCTGCTGGACCTCTGGTTTAAACCAGAGGTGCAGAGCCAAAAGTGTTGCCTGAGAACGACATTGGTGTTAGTGCCTCTGTAGGCTACTTCATACAACAAACGGCAGCAGGGTGTATCTTGCTGCACAAACTACACATCTTATTCTGTGTACTATCTAACCACCAATGCCCACCTCCCGAAACCAGCCACCTACAATGGTTTCAAACATAACATAGCAATACAAAAAATGGGAGAGGCATTGTTATGAGAACACAAGTTCATAGGGTGCTTATCCCACAAATAATGTACAAAAAACGATGCCAGAAATGTCGAGTCTTTCACTTTTGAGTTTTGTAGATCCTTTTATTCTTTATTGAACATACTGACTGTGTTAGGTATTACGCGCTCAATCGCCAGCCTCCTTTCACGACCATCCGCTGCAAACGTGTCACTTCCAAAGTTTTCTGGAAACTTTGGAAGTGACACGTAACACAGTTTGTTCCCGGAATGGGACAGTGATTCAGGACCTTTGCATATGGAATGAGCACACTTGTGCAGACTCTGCGGTAAAGTGTAACCTTTTTTGAGAAAGTGCCGTTTTGACTTGAGCTTACATCATATGGACTACAACTTGCGGAGTGTGCGGTTCTTATATCTTTGCCCTGAAGAAGCCCGCATGGGTGAAACGCGTTGGCTATTGTATGTTCAATAAAGAATAAAAGGATCTACAAAACTCAAAAGTGAAAGACTCGACATTTCTGTCATCGTTTTTTGTACATTATTTGTGGGATTCGCACCCTATGAACTTGTGTTCTCATAACAATGCCTCTCCCATTTGTTGTATTGCTATGCCTCTGTAGGCTGTGCATGTGGCATCAGGCACACATTGAATGTTACAGTTCAAGATAGTCTTGCCCTCAAACATTATTTCCTCACCCCTCTTCCTGTACTCCTCTGTGAGGTACTTGAGCACTTCCTGTATCTCCTCCCAATGGGACTTGTCATATCTAGAGAGGATCCCAACTGAAATGCCTACCTGTCAGAGGGTGCCTGCCTCTACAGCTACCCTCCCCCCTAATCTTTTTACTTTCTTTATCAGGCGGTGGGACATCACCTGTATCTTGGCCAAGGCCCTTTTGTGGGCAGTGTGGACCACCAAGGAGTCAAGGGGAACCAGGCTTATGATGTAGATTGGGCCACTAGGTGAGGCTTTAAATATATATATATTGTTTACTCTAGGTGTAGGCACCTGAGCCTTAATTTGCTCCTTAAAGATGTCTAGGGCAGACTTGAGCACGCCCTTGAGTATGGGCAGAAATGGTACTGTCCTCTCTGATTTGGACAGCGTACCCACAAGATTGTCTTCTTCCTTCTCCATGACGTGCATGGAAACCTTGTAGAGTGCCACAGCACTCTGTAAAACCTCCTGCTAGCCGGTGGTATCGTCCAGCTGGAACATCCTGATTGGGTATTAGTCTAAGTCAGGGTCGCCAGGTGGGTCGAAGTTATAATCATCCCACCAGTCAACAGTGGGCCCTAGCTCTACGGGCTAATCATATGGGTTGACAGGATTGCATGGGCTGCCCAGGTCTGAAATGGTGGGTGGAGAAACCTCTGGTGACTGAATGCGGAGGGGTTGGTGTACATGAGCGTGGTGGTGGAGGTGGTGGCAGAGGTGGCACATAAAGGGCAAGGGCTGGTGTCCCTGACTTTGTGTTTCTTCAGTACTGGTTCGGTAGAGGCCCCCCGAAGAGGGTTCTCCCTCGAACACAACACTTCTTTTATGAGGTAAAGGCTCTGATGGTTTTGGCGGAGGTGGTTTCACCAAGATCTTCCCAGTGACATGGTGGGTGATAACACACTTCACTCTGGGGTCAACCTCCTCCTGAATTCTCTGCAAGATTAGCACCTCTGATTCAGTGAATCCAGCGGTCAATGGAGCTTTTGGTGTCTATGGGATCTTCGTGTTGATGTGATTGTAGGCGTCAACAGGATCTTCAATGTCAGCTTTGGTGGTGCCTTCTGCGCTCGCTTGGGGTGTGACAGTGGCGGTGCGTCCATTAGGGCGCTGGGGCGTTGCCCCACAAGCCGCCCGTGCCCGGAGCTCCCTCGGCGTCTCTGAACTTAAGTAAACTCTCAGTTTACTTAAGTTCAGAGACGCCGAGGGAGAACTGACAATCATGTCAGTCAGCATGACGTCGGACTGCCCACCCCCTTCAGAGTCTGAAGGGGGTGGGCGGTCCGGCGTCATATTGACTGACATGCATGTCAGACCAGGGGCAGGCAGCAGCACAAGTGCGCATGACTGGTGAAGGTCGGCGAATTTTTCTGACCAGCCCAGGCATGCGCATTAGTATCTGCTCAGGCTGGCGGCTGCACATTAGGAGAGCGAGGGTTGATCAAAGGCTCAAACCTCGGTCTCCTAATGGGCAGGCGGGTGGCGAGTATCCCTGCTAGCTGAGAGGGGTTGCCAGCAGTGACGCGGCTGTTCCCGTAGGCGCCAACGGGACCCCGGAGCAGAGGCGGCGCGGACCCGGGCGGTCAGGTAAGTTTTTTATTTTAAAACTCCCCCGGCCCCCACCCCCGTGCGACCCCCCCCGCGCGAGTATTGTGAGCCGCGACTGTATGTAGCCCCGTATTATGAGCAGTATAGGTGATTCCCTTGCTGTAATATATTTGTTTTCGTTTTGTTGTTTATTTTTATTCGTACGATAAGAAACAGTTTCAATTTGCTGTCGGCACATGTATAGGTGTTACTAATAATAGTATCATGGCTGTCAGACACCCTTTTGATTAGAGGGTTAGATATTCGCTTGGGAATGTGCGATTGTTTATTGCTTTTCACTGCAGGCTTCTACCAACCTACCGATCTTGAACCTGGGGGGGAGTGGTCCATTTGCATACCCTCTGACAGGAACACTATTTTTAGAACCCTTTTTTGAATAGAGTGGCAATGTAGTTGTTTGGTTGTTTTCTCTTTTTTTATCAATAAAGGTTTTCACGAATTGACAAATTTTGAGCCCAGGTTGGTGTGGCTCATTTACGTATTTTGTAATGCGTTATTTACGCGGGACCTGATGGAGTTTTACGGCAGCAGAAGTTTATTTATTAGCTCAAACACGGTTGGCGCCGTGACCCTTTCCACTTTCCTGCCAGTTGTGAACCAGGACAGGTGAGTACCGCTGTGATCTGACTGTTGTTCCGAACTAGTCAGTTTGAGTACCATGCGTTACGAGGGAGGAGCGGGTTCCATATACCAGTGCAGAGTATTAGGTGGAAGTCCTCTCAGCGTGCAACGTTGTTTTCGGGGATCCGTAATGTCGCATGTTATGATTTATTGTTGGCTGAACTTTGGTTATTTGTACTGACAGGAGGGCCCTCCATTTGTAAAGTTTTGCACTGGAGACATAAAACAAAATAATGTGCCATGTTTCCCCTAATGGAGGGAACAGTTCTTTGTGTTCGGATGCAGCATTTAAGCAGTTGTGTGATTCATCACGGGTGTGCAGGGCCCGAGCGATTTGGTATATTCTCTGGGGATAATGTATTCCACTTTGTTTAACCGAGGGGGTGCATACGAATCATCCTCAAGGGAATGACAGAGTCTTGGTGCACGTGAATGTGCCGTTATGAGCCAGCGCTGCTCATTGACAACAAATATGGTTCTAGTGATCATGTTAGATATCTGACGCGTTAGGTCTCCAAAAGTAGATTTTGACTTAAAGCAAAAACTTGGAAACATACTTTCTCAAGATCAGTGTGGGCTCGAGACATGTTTTTTTTAGATGAATAGGAGTTGTTTTTTTCCCCTAGAAACCAGTACTGGTGCAAGGATTTAGAGTGATTCATTAACTATTATTTTGATTACTTGAGCATTCCCTGCACTCTGGGGGAGGGAGTCCTCATCCGGCCCCTTTTCAGTAATTCCAGCACCATTAGGTTGCATTCTAAGGCTGCTGCCTTACCTCACCTTATGCACGCACCGGCCCTGTAGGAAATATGGGAGTAAGTCACATCTACTTACAGAAAATCTTTTGTGAATGGGCCTTGTGTGCTCGTCTCACTCACTGGTCTTTAAAATAGTCCCGAGACGAGTCGATAACCATCGGCTTTGTGAAGGAGTTAAATCTCGATGTAAATCTATTTTACGCTGAGAACCCCCTGGTCTAGTGGGAAAGATAACTGGGCATGCGAATGCATGCACTGCAGAGGCGCTATTGTAACCAGAATGCCGAATGTCAGAATCTAGATGGGTCCACTCAGCACCTCACCCTTCTAAGGTCAACCACGCCTTATCACAGCCTACATTCTTTTAGTAGAGTCAGCTCAATATGTGCACAACTTTATATAAGTATTTCTTTTCAAGGGAGAGCGCGCCTTCAAGTTCTACAGGCCTGTACTTCCAGTTAATGCAGCCCCATTACAGTTACAGAACTTGGCATAGTACAGTCTGTGCTTCAGTCTCCCCGGCGGCCTTTGATTACTGCACTGTGACCCGCGCTCCCCCCAGCACGAGGCAATAATCGGCTGCACCTCATGAAAGTCAACAGTCTGTGAAGGCGCTGTGAGCAAAATGGCCTCTCGCTAGACTATAAGCTTCTGAAATGTACGTGTGTTTTTCCACAAAACTGCACACAGTGCTGTAAGATTAGTATTCTGGTAACAGAACAAAATCAGTACAAACCTGATGACGTAAAAGTGTCAAAATCATTACAGAATTGGCTGCGTTTGTTGGGGCGGTGAAGTGACAGATGTGAGGAAGGGCATTCGAGGAAGAGTGAAAAGAGGATGCTGAAGAGGAAAGAGAGGGGTTGAAGATGTGCAGATGGACAAGATATGCAGAGAAAAAGAGGATACATATCTAACATAAAGCACACATAATTGAAGGCCAAAACTCCTTCCACAGGCCTCAATGCTATTTAATTCACAGACTCACTATTTCAGAATTTCAGAATTTAAACATTTTCATTGTTAATTATTTATAAGAAATCATTGTTGTTACTCATTTATCTTAAACAGCTAACACCCAGTGACAAAGCCAATCATACTGACAGGCTTTAGGCGTATGTCAGTTGCTGTGCCATTTATCTGGATAAAATTACATATCAAGAGAAACCAAAATACTGGTCTGATGGCACACTATGGGAATCACAGAAATGTATTTGGCATGTTCCTTTATAGGGAGCACCCACTTTTTTCATCTCACTTAAAGACCTGTCTGCACATATTTCTATATGACTGGTTACAGCCAGCAGCTGTGGGTGCTTCCCGAAGTCTGGTTAGAGCATATTTTTCCAAAGTTAATGCTGCATGCAGTGCAAGACACTGGGCAAGCATACATTTTAAAGGGCTAAAGTTGTTGTCATGCAGAACATTTTACATATTACAGTACCTGTTGAACAAATTAATGCAAGAAGATACGGGGCAGTTTTTAATGTGTTTAATATTTCAAGACTATACGTTCCCACTGCATAATAAGCCTTGCTTTATCGCTGCATTCATTTGCTTTAAAATGCACCATTTGCCAATCTTTTTAAAATTTCTTTCTCAGGAGAGGGACTCTCCCTAGACCCCAGGTTTGTCCATTGAACTTGTTCACATCGCTAACTAGTGTTTTCTATTGGAAAGGGTAGAGCCAAAGCAGTCTTGCTTAGTACCCTAGCCCCCTTCAGAAGTCAGACTTGCTTGGCAACCCAGAAATTCTCTGAAATAATGTATGGGTTTTTTCTATTATGAATGCCTAGAAAAACTGAGGGGCATATTAGCAAGACCCACGTTAAAATTATCGCCGTTTTAGCGGCAGGAAACTGCCGCTAAAACGGCGATAATGGGCTTGCTAATAAGCGTTATAGAATTCCAATAGAAGCCCAGGTTAGATGTGCAGGACATCTAACCTGGGCTTCTATTGGAATTCCATAACGCATATTAGCAAGCCCATTATCGCCGTTTTAGCGGCAGTTTCCTGCCGCTAAAATGGCGTTAATTTTAACGTGGGTCTTGCTAATATGCCCCTGAATTTTTAGTCCATTTATCACAGAAATAGTGCTGAAAATCGCACCAAAAAGATGCCAATTTTTTTTAAATTTCTTCACGGGGGGAGAGCCCCCCCGAACCCCCTTATTGCCATCGGGCTCGCTCGCTACGCTCGCATACATTGATTAATTCTGCATACGCACCACCAGTTTCAAATTCCACCAGCCGCCACTGGGGTGTGAGTGTGAAGGCTTGATGCCCTCAGAGAAGGGCTTGTATACCAGTGTATATCGACACCCTTGGGTGAAGCCTTGGTTGATTCTGAAGCATTCTCAGTGCCGACTGGAGCACGAAGAAGCAGGAGCCCTGGTGGGGGCAGTCTCTAGTGTCCATGCTCAGGGCTCAATGCCTGACTCCTGTGGAAGCAGTGCTTTACCTTGGTGTCTGACTTCTTGTGTGACCCTGGCTTCATGGCACGAGTCTTTGAAAGGGGTGGTGTACTTACGACCCACGGCGTGTTCTTCGTTCATGGGCCCGCCGGTGTTTGGCGCCAGTTTAACATCCTCCTCCTTATGGTCGGAGGTACTTGAGGAAACAGTCTTCGGTCTGTGTGTGGTCAGGATTCCAGAAGGGCCAAGCTCCTCACCTGCTTTAACACCAAAAGGACCCTCTACTCTGAAGATGTCCAGGATCTCAGAGGATGTCTATTGGTGCATCTTTCACAGTGCCCAGCACCTTTTCCTTCGATACCTTAGGAGCTTCTTTGAGTACAGGGTGAGACTGGACTCGCAGGAGGCATAGACATGGTTGGGAGAAAGACAGGTTACAGACGTCATGATGATCCCACCACAAACACTTACAGCTGCACCAGACAATATTGAAAGGGTGTCCATTCCATCACCTCTTTCGGGTCAGCATTCTCTGGAGATAAAGTCTGAAGAAGGTCACGCGGTCCCTGACGGGCGCGAGAAGGCCCCCAGCGTCCAGGGCGTCCGTCCTTTAGGAGTGTCTGCTGACAAAGCACGATAAAAGGTTGATAAAAAGCAAGCTGGGTTTTCTGAAGCACCTGTGAAAACTTAATCATGTAATAATTTGTTAGGATCATAGAATAAGTTACTTACCTTCGGTTACGATGTATCTGGTAGTGACATATTCTAGTTGTAGATTCCTTACCTTTAGAATTTTCCCCAAACGTCAGTTTGGATCCAGAGTTCTGCACACCGGAATGACGTCGCGGGACCTACATAGACACCACCCGGGTGCTCTGACGTCAGTTTTTAACACGACTTTCCACGTCAGAAGTGCAGAGCCATGAAAGACACTGACCACTGGTGCGTCAAAACTAGGGCCCTTTAGGGGAGACCTTATCCCTAGAAATCAGTTTGCAGAGTGCGGAGGATGGTGTGGCGGTAAGGAATCTACAACTATAGTATGTCTTTACCAGATACATTGTTACCGAAGGTATTTAACTTATTCATCTGATAGAGACTTCTATTTGTAGATTCCTTACCTTTAGAATAGATGCCCCAGCAATACCAACCCCGGAGGAGGGTCTGCCAACCAAGATCACACAAGGAAGTCCTGGAGGACCGAACGGGCAAGGTACCCGTCCATCCGGACTTGGCTGTCCAAGCAGTAGTGTCTGGTAAACGTGTGCAGAGATGCCCACATTACCGCCTGACAGATTTCCAGGACTGGGACTCTGCGTGCTAATGCAGTGGCAGCTGCTGTTGCTCTAGTAGAGAGGCACGTAACCCCACAGGAGGTTCCTTCTTTGCCAATGCACAGCACAATTTAATGTAGAGGACAACCCATCGAGAGATGGTAGTTTTCTGTACTGCCCCGCATTTTTTGGCACCCACATAGCCAATGAAGAGTTGATCGTCCACCCAGAAGTCTTTGGTACGATCAAGATAGAAAGACAATGCATGTTTAAGGGTCCAGGCAGTGCAGTCTCTCCTCTTCCTTAGAGGGATGAGGGGCGGATAAAATGTGGGCAGAGTAATGGATTGTCCCACATGAAAGAGCGTGACCACTTTAGGTAGGAACAAAGCTTTTTTTCGAAGCACCACTTTATCTGAATGGACAGACAGATAGGTAGGCTTGGAAGACAGAGCCTGGAGCTCGCTAACTCTGCAAGCAGAGGTGACGGCAATGAGGAAAACAGTCTTAAGGGTTAGAACGCTGAGAGGCAACTATGAATAGGCTTGAAGGGAGCACACATAAGAAAAGTCAAAACCAAATTTTAATCCTATTGGGGCATTATGAAAAGAGACGGAAGAAACAAGTGAGTAAGGCCCTTAAGAAACTTATTAACAATGGGAAATTTGAACAAAGAGGGCTGATCTGGAAGTCTAAGAAAGGCAGAGATAGCCGAAAGATAACCCTTAAGGGTGCCCAAAGTAGAGCCCTGCTGGGCCAAAGAAAGTATGTACAACAGAACATCTGACATTGGGGCAAACAGGGGATCATCAGCCTTTGCTGTGCGCCATGCCACAAATTTGTTCCATCTACAGGTGTATACCGATTTAGTGGAGGGACGCCAGGCTGCCAAGGTGACATCACAGACTTCGGGGGGAAGGTCGAAAGCTGTAAACTGCTGCCACTCAATCTCCACGCAATGAGGTGGAGACTGGACAGGTTTGGGTGAAAAACCGTCCCCTGCTGCTGAGACAGAAGATCCTCCTGAAGGGGCAGTATGATCGGAGGATCGATGGCCATGCTCAGAAGGTCGGAATACAAGACTCTTCGCACCCAATCCGGAACCACAAGAATGACTCGAGTCCAGTCATGCTTGATCTTCCTGAGCACTCTGGGCAATAGTGGTATATGCAGAAAGGCGTAGAGGAGGCCGAAGCTCCACTTGCGACAAAAAATGGCGCTGAGCGAGCGCCCCCTTGGAAACTTCAACGCACAATACTGCTGACATTACGCATTCAGACGCCATTCGTGATCGACCAGGCACTGACGGTTGAGTTTGTCCTCTCTGACATTCAGAGAACCCGCCAGGTGGTGAACCACCAGGGATATACCCTGATGTTCTAGCCATGTCCAGAGGCAGAGAACCTCCTGACAAAGGGTCCACAACCCCACCCTGCCCTGTTTGTTGCAGTACCAGATGGCAGTGGTGTTGATTGTTAACACCTGCACCACTTTTCCTTTGAGAGAGGGAAGGAATGCCTTCAGTGTCTGATCGCCCAGAGATCCAAAATGTTGATATGGAGACTGGACTCCGCCAGAGACCAGACGTCTCTGATCTACACTTCTCCCAGGTGGATGCCCCATCCCAGGAGTGACACATCCGTCACCACCATCGGATCTGGTTGGGGAAGGGAGAGGGATCTGCCCCGACCTAATCTTGGTTCATTAGCCACCACTGCAGTTGGTGTGCGGTTCGCTACGAGATCTGGACATAGTCAGAAAGATTCCCCTGATGCTGCACCCACTGGAACTTCAGGTCCCACTGCAGAGCCCTTATATGCCATCTGGCATGATCCACCAGCAGGATGCAGGAGGCCATGAGGTCCAGCAGCCTCAGAGTCATTCTCACTGATATCCAGGATAGAGGCTGAAACATTGGTATCATAGCCCCAATATCCCGGACTCCCTGCTTGGGAGGATAGGCCCGAAACTGCACTGTGTCCAGAACTGCTCCAATGAAAGGGAGCGTCTTCGAGGGAGTCAGATGTGACTTCGACATGTTGATAGTGAATCCCAGCCAGTGCAGGAGGTCCTGGGGAGAGCCCGCCTTCAACAGCCAGTCATTGAGATAGGGGAAGAATGGTACCCCTGATCTGCGCAGATGAGCTGCAACCACGGCCATCACCTCTGAGAACACCCGAAGGGCACTGGTAAGGCCAAAGGGGAGCACGGTGAACTGAAAGTGCTCGTGGCCCACTGTGAACCGTAAGTAGAGTCTGTGGGCAGGCAGGGCGGGGATATGGAAATACGTGTCCTGCAAGTCCAACGCTACCAACTAGTCTCCTGGGTCGAGGGCAGAAAGGACCTGACAAAGTGAACATTCTGAACTTCTCCTGCTGAAGGAAGAAGTTGAGGGTCAAGAGGTCTATTATAGGACGCAGGCCTTTGTCCTTTTTGGGCACCAGAAAGTAGCGGTAATAACAACCACATCCTTCTTCTGGCACAGGGAGTCTCTCTATGGCCCACTTGGCCAAGAGAGCTGTAACTTCCTCATGGAGAAGCGCCAAATGATCCTTCGACATACGGTCGTAGGAGGGTGGCATGGGGAGAGGGGTAGTCTCAAAGGGATGGCAGTAGCCCCTTCGGACTATCTGCAGAACCTACCTGTCCGACGGGATGGACTGCCAGCGGAGGAGATGATGGCGAATCCTTCTTCCGACTGGCCGATAATGGGCCCGAAACGTCAGACTAGGAGGGTTTGGAGGCAGTCGCAGAGGAGGAAAGGGTGGACTGGCCCACCCGCTGCCTCCCTGACCCACGAGGATGCTGGGTCCCAAGTCCGCGCCCATGCAGAGGCTGGACAGCTTGCATGACTCAGTGGCTGGGCTGGACAGGATGTGGCTGGGTGGTCCTTCAGTAGCCATGAAAGGCAGACTGAGGGGGATGGATGGTAGCCGTGTAGCCCAAGTATCTGGCCGTAGCTCAAGATTCCTTGAAGCGCTCAAGCACCGAGGCTGCCTTGTGACCGAAAAGGCGAGCGCCATCAAAGGGCATATCCATCAGGATAGACTGGACATCCCCTGAAAAGCCTGAAATCCTCAACCGTAGCGTCGTAATGCAACTGTTCTGCCCAGTGAGTCGGTGGTGTTCAGTCCACAACAAATGGTGAATTTTTCTGCGTCTCTCCTGTCCGCAACTGCCTGGGAGAGAACGGCTCGGGCCTCCTCCAGACTTTGAGGCAGCACCTGCGCAACCATATCCCAGATGGTATGGGAGTATCGGCCAAAGAGGAAAGCAGTATTCACCGACCGCAATGCCAAGCTGGAGGAAGAAAACATCCTCTTCCCAAGATGGTCCAGCTTCTTGGATTCCCTATTAGAGGGGTGCAGAAGGGAATGCGCCTTTGGAACATGAGGCTTGGACAACCAAGCTCTCAGGGGAAGGATGTTGCGTAAGGAACGCTGGGTTGCCCGGAGCGGGGCGATGGCGGTGGGTGTTTGTCTTGTTCACAAGAGCCCCTATGCTGGGCTTGGTCCAGGTGCTCAGAAGGACATCAGTGAGGGTTTCATTAAAGGGCAAAAGGGGTTTGGAGCCAGAAGCCGCAGGACAAAGCACCTCTGTCAGGAGGTTAGTCCTGACTGCCACCGAAGGGAGCTCGAGGCAAAGGACCTCGGCTGCCCTTCTCACCATTGTGTAGGAAGCCCCCTCCTACGTAGCCCTGGTAGGGGGAGAAAGCAAGCCAGTGTCAGGGGAAGTGTCCAGCCCACTGGCCTCACCCAGGTCCATCCGCCAGTCATTGGGTTCTTCAGCTAAAGGGTCCAGCTGCCCCTCCCAGTCCTCTTCACCAACTCCTGGCACAAAATCAACACCAGGGATGAACAGAGGGACAAAAGCTCCTTCAGGCGTTGGAACCGACGTCAGTCCAGCTCTGTGTCCACGTCGGGGGGTGGAGTCGACGCTGACCGGGATCACGGTTGGCGTCGGGAGCATCGCCGCCTGGATCGACGCTGGGGAAGGTTGAGTTGGTTCGACCGACGTCGGTCCTGAACCGATAACGGATCCAAGGGAGCCCTCCGGAGTCGGGGCCAAGGCCGTTAGTGTCGAAGGCCTAGGGCCCCCAACCCACTCCGCAGGGCCCAAAGGCGCAACAGCGGAGCCGGGCTGCCAAAAAATGAGGTGCAGGGCCTCATAAAACTTTCGTAATTGGGCAGGAGACGCTCTGGCTCCCGGAAAAGTAGGGAGGTGCGGAGTCGTCTTGGAAAGAGGCTCCGGGGACAGAGACCTTGAGCAACGACGCTCTGTGTCCCGCGTAGTGTCAGCCGACCAATGGGGTGAAGTCAAAGAACGCCTGTGCTTACCTGAGCGACCCGAAGATTTGTAATGGGACGAGGAGTGCAGGCTCCACAACTGTTCTCCGAACCTTCCTCTCGATCGAGAACGGGAGCGCTGGGCCTACAACAGCTTTCTGGGCCGCTCGCGCAAAGCCTTCGGATTCATGGCCTGACACTCGGAGCACGACGTTGAGTCATGGTCACACTCCAAGCTCCAGAGGCACAGGAGGTGCGGATCCGTCACGGACATCATCCGATGACAGGATGCGCAGGTCTTGAAGCCCGTCCTACGCTGGGACATTTCGACGACACCAGGAATCCAAGACTCGGAAAAAATCTCGATAGAAGTCAAAAAAAGGTTAGCCAAAAACGGCTAAGGTTGGTGCAGAAAAAAAATAACTGACGTCAGCGTGCCTGGGCGGCATCTATGTAGGTCCTGCTATGTCATTCTGGCGTGCACGACTCCGATGACGGACGTGGAGCCGACAGACGCCACCTACCGACGTGCAGGGGTATTGCTAATGAAAAGTCTCTGGATCCAGACTGACGCCTGGGGGAAATTCTAAAGGTAAGGAATTTACAACTAGAAGTCTGTGACACTTGAATAACTACAATGAGATGTATAAGAGCTGAACAAAGATCTTTATTGCTCCAGAACGAATAAGCTGCAGTCTTTGTTTCTAGGTCTTCGGTCCAGAGGTATGGGGATCTTGGGCTCTTCTCGTCCAACTCAAAAGGAAAAGGGGACGTCCCTCGGGAAAAAGAAACACAGAGACACCATTTAGGACAACCGTCCTAAGAGTAAAGTTTGAGGGGATTAGGAGTGGGGGGGGCAAACTAAACACCCGGTTTCACCACCACCAGTGCCACGCTTTAGCAAAAGATGCTGGCTCGGCGTCCTCCGAGGCCCGCAAAGCTGCTACCCCGCCAAGCACCTTCAACCCCCTCCCTTCTCTATTTCAGAGCTCTCAGCATCTGAAGCGCCCCTGTTAAACAATCCCCTGAGGCGGCCACGTACCTCAGAGAGCCATGCTCCTCCAGGAACGTGGCTGGATGTCTCGTGTTGCCGGATTGGGTCCGGCTCCCTTCTCAATCTCCTGCTACGACTCTTTGGTCCCAGGTCTGATGCTGGAGTCTTCCCTGCGGGGCCCACAAGGTATTCCTCTGTCCTGTTACCGGTTTCGAGGTCTGGTGTAGGCTGGGTGCTCCTGCTCCTCTGCTTGTCCGGGCTTGAATACTCCTCCATACTCGGGAACTCACCCTTCTGCCCAGGGAAGGCGGATATGAAGTCCTTTTCTGAGTCTTCAGGGTTTCCGAATGGCTAATGTGACCCTGTCATGTGGGTTGGGTCAGTTTCCAGGAAGTCGAGCCGGTTAAAGGCACCGTTGAGTCCATCCACAGCCAGGTCTATGGGAGACTGAAAATAGAGGAGAGGAGAGACATATGGGGGGAATACATTCTCACTCTCTTCCTCACCCTCGACCTGACCAGGCAAGTCGTGACAAAGACTCTATCAGATACATCCAATAGCTTTGAGAATGCTTGCTAATTTTCATGGTTCAAATAGGCCCAGAAGCCATGTTATTCAAGATTGTACATTTGCACATTTTTTGTGTAACCTTGCTTTCAAACCTGGCAACATGATGATTTTAGGAGAAAGAGCCCAGTATTTTATTTATGAATGGTCTCTTCTTATCGAGGATGTCCTCAGGGAGAAGTTCCTGCCACCTGCTCATTAGATAATTGCACAGTTTTAGTGTAACCTTGCTTTCAAACCTGGCAACATAATGATTTTAGGAGAAGGAGCCCAGTATTTTATTTATGAATGGTCTCTTCTTATCAAGGATGTCCAAAGAGAGAAGTTCCTGCCACCTGCTCATTAGATAAGTGTTTGCTGAATATAACAAGTTTCTGTCACATGATTAGGTTCCATAGACTGAGGAAAAACATATATACTTCTCTAACTTTGATGTGTTTTAGCATTATGCTCAAACTGACCTTCTTCTAGTGACTTGTGTGGTGTTTGCTATTTTACAATAAACGCTAGTTAGACTTAGGGCTTCCCAAAGTGCTGTTATATTTTTAACACATCTGTTTGAAATGCAAATGGTCTGGGCCCAAAAAACGTGTTAAGAACACCCTCAGCGGGGGGCGTGGCAAAGATGGCGACTGAGTAAGTCAAAAACTTGGAGCTCCATGACCCTCAGACAGTAATTAAGTATCATGTCTCCGGCAGCCGCGCAGGGGTGTGCTTTCCACCGACTGGAGGTGGCATTGGGGGGCCACTGCTGCTGTGCTGGAAGCCGCAGCCTACAACTCCTCTACGAGACTACAGGACTGATCTGCCTGATGGGCCCCGTGGGCTTGGATCAGGCCTGGGCAGTGCCCGGAAGGCCGCAGGAGGGGTGGCTAGAGGCCCACGGCCACCTGTGAAGTGCCCTTCGGTCGCAGGGCTGATCTGCCCATCGACTCTGAGGAGGCATGGCCCAGCGGCGCTGCGGCGGCCCATCGGGGCATGGACCCAGTCTGAGTGGCGCCTGAGAGACCGCGTGATGAGCGGCTGGTGGCTTGCAATCGGTTGTGTGGCGCCCTCCTGTCCCATGCAATCAAGCACCACCTGATGGGTTTTGCCAGACTGGCTGCAACAAACTGCACGCCCGTGGTCCGGCAGTGATTTTCTATAGATCGAGGTGCGCTCTCAAATTCATGGGACTGATGCGGATGGCGTTCGGCCTGCTTCACCCTCCTGATGTCTTTATGGACATGAGATTGGAGGCAGGGGGCTCCCCAGGGCAGGTAGCTGCTGCCTAGACAATACACATTAAGCAGCAACCATGGTGCTTTCTGCAGGAAATTGACTCCTAGCCACCACAGACAAACGTAAGTCACACTATTGACTATTGGGTTCTCTACTCGGGTCCTACTCCACCCTGACTATAAAGACGGGGACCTCGGCCTGGGCTCATTTACTCCTGCAGTGGGCTCTCCCCCTTCAAGTGCAACTGTGGCTGTGGGGTGTAAACGTCAGGAAACTCACGGCACACTCACCGCCCTAGTCACTGCTGCCAGTTTACTCCCCTAGCTGATTGACTTGGCATTTGGGTTCAGCGACGCTAGTTTTTCGGAATCTGTCTGTGGACATGTACTACCCGTCCACCACCCGGGGTTCTCAGCACTACTGACAGCCCGGCTGGACTCACCAGAAAATGGCTGACAATGTGAGGGATCTCTGCAGAAGGGCCAATTCCTGAATCGCAAGAGCACAGACACTGATTTGTCTTCGTACTCGCTGCTAGACTCACAGACAGTTATCCTATGGCATGCTAGAACCCAGCCATACACAACACACACAATGGTACACCCGAAGACTGACAAAACCCCGGTGACAGTGGCTGGGACCCAGGGTGGTGAGGTGACCACAGATGTTACTGATGCTGCGGGTTCGTCCCTGGTGGCCACGCTCTCCGAGCACTCCCACCGATTTGATGAACTCTTGTCCACTGTGCTGGACATTAAATCCACCCTTAAACCCAAAATAGATGCCTAGGCAAAGACATGGGCCTCCTCTAAGAAAATCACAAGAAACTAAAAGACCATGTCAAAAACATGGCGTCAACACCGGCTGCCCTGAAGTCCACTGTAGCAGACTCTGGCAAGTGCCTTCGGGACATGCAGGAGGAGATAGACCACCTACGAAGGAGAGTGGATGATCAGGAAGGTAGATCGAGGTGGAACAATGTGAGGATTTTGGGCCTTCCGGAACAAGCAGAGGGTGCAAATATGGAACGGTACCTCGAGGACTGGTTTGTTAACACGTTCTTGCAGGGTAAACAATCGACCTTCTTTTCTGTTGAACGTGCCCACGGAGTGCCTGGGAGACCCCCCTGCCACGGTGCCTCTCCACAACCAGTGGTTACCCCCCTTTTCAAATACAGGGACCATATCCTGAAAGTAACAAGGGCCAGGGGTCCTTCGTGTGTCGAAAATGCCCTAGTACACATTTATCCTGATTACAAATTAGAGGTTCAACGCCGCAGGTCCTCCTTCATAACAGTAAAGAATTACCTTTGCGACCATGGCATTAAATATGCATTGCAATTCCCTGCCACACTCCGCATAGTTCACGAGGGAACCACTTCCGTTTGCTCGATGCCAGAGGATGCCTGGTCCTGGTTGGAACACAGAGGCATCACATCCCCTTCTGGGGTTAAGACAGATCCTCCTCCCAAACGGAATGCACAAAGGCTCCGTAAATCACGCAACAGATGTCGCCCTCATGGTCCAATTAGGGAACAAGCAGCTAGGGAGTGGGCTCAGACGGTGGCCGACGTTGAGAAATGCATGGCAGCCTCTCCCTCACAGGATGAGAAACTGAGAAATGACCTGATAAATCCCTGGAAGTGACAGCCTCGCAGGTTGATGAACTGCTTGGTGGCGGCCCACTTGTTACACCTCAGACAGCTGAGGACTTGATATTGGCTGCAGTTCCAGATTTGGTAAAACTGTTGACATTATTGAAATTACATTTGAGGTGGCTGTTGACCGGGTAAGCAGTGGCAATCTTGATATGATGGCTGAGAGTTGCAGACACACTTATACTGGGCTACTTCTGTGGACCCCTACTTGTAAAATACCACTGGTATAGATTGTTATATTACGTTGTTTGTATTGCATTACAGTGCTAATGGCAGGTCGCCTGTTTGTGCACTGGCCTGGGAATGGGCGTTGGGAGTTTCTTGCATATTGTCTTTTTTATTTCCTACACAGATCTTTATTTTGTGGACAGTGTGACATGCTGTGGAACTTGGGGAGGAGGGGTAGTGTTGGGGTAGACAGCACACACACATCACAATGGCTGCTAACGGTGTGATGGCTGAGAAACCATTTCTGCTAATGACCTGGAATGTGCGTGAACTGGCAAGTTACACAAAACAATACCGTATTTATTAATACCTACATAGACGTAGGATTCAGATAATGCTCCTTAAGGATACACATCTGACCCCCCGACCTAGCAGCTATGCGCAAGTGTTGGAGGGGCACACTGGTAGGGACCACATACTCTAGATATGCTAGGGGAGTTCTTATCTGGGTGGCACCAGGAGTGCCCCTCGAGGTGTTGCAGACCAGAACTGACATAGACAAAAGGAATGTGGTTTTGGAAGGGCTACTAGACGGTCTGCCCTTATCCCTTATACCAGTGGTTCCCAAACTTTTGACTCCTAAGGACCCCCATTGAGCACCACTGGAAGCCAGGGACCCCCAAGCAATTTGTATGATTTAAATTTCAAACATTAAAACAGTAATTCGAAACAAATAAACACACTTGTGCACACAAAATAAATACTGGAATTACTAAGGATTTTAGGGGCATATTTACAAGCCCCTATCGCCATGGGAACATCCCTTTTTGCGACATTCCCATGGCGATAGAGGCTTCGCCTTATTTACAAGGCAGCGTTAAGCCACTTAACGTGGCTTAACGCTGCCTTGTAAATAAGACCCTCTTTCACGCAATGCTTAGCGTGAAAGGGGTGGGCAGTGGGTCTTCTGGTGGGCGTTCCATCGCAACACCCATTGATTTTGACGCTGCCCCCTATTTACAAGGGCAGCGCCAAAATTAAGACCAGGGAAAACCTGGTCTTAACTTGGCGAAACGCTTTATTTCTCCTCATTTTAGCTTTTTCCATGTTTGCTGCCTTGTGCAGCACACATGGAAAAAGCAAAACACCTTGGATTGTTTATGTTCAGGAAGGTGTCCCTTCCTGCACATACTCAATTTTTTTTAAAAATGACATTTTGTAACTTCCATGTGTGCTGCATTAAGCAGCACACACAGAAGTGACAAAACAGCATTTTAAGATTGTTTATGTGCAGGAAGTGGGACCTTCCTGTACATAAACGATCTTCCCCTGCACGCAGACGTCCTGGAACTATGGTGCAAGGGTGCCTGCATTGGCACTACACTGCTAAGTGAAGCGCCAGCGCAGAGGGAAACGCAGGGCTGCACCATATTCTTGTGAATATGGTGCAGCCCTGCGTTTCTGAAGTGGCGGAGCGCGTCGTTAAGCCAAGGAGGCTAACGACACGCTCCGCCACTTCTGTTGTAAATATCGCCCTTAGTATTTTATATTGGAAGAATTTGCAAAAAACGATTTGGTTGGTTTTATTTTGCAGTACAAGGCCCCTGCTCCTGCCAGGGCCAGACTGGAAACCCAAAGCAGCAAATGTTTTCAGACCAGTCCCCATACGGTGCACATCAAGTGCAGTGAGTGAGCCTGACCACTACAAAGGGGGCTTCTGAAAGGGATCTGTTGGGCGGTAACATAGGTAAGGCCATCACTAGTGCAAGATCTTCCCTTCCTTCTATTCTGGACTACATTGCCGCTCTCCCCTATGGGTCGGATAGCTATCTAAAAAATGCTGCTTCTCCCCAGATTGCTATACCTTTTTTTGGGCCTTTCCCATTCTACTAACCCGAAAGTTTGTTAAGGACTTGCAAAAACTCTCCGGATCGCACTAATACGGGGTAATGGCAGGAAGCGAGTGACGATTAATAAACTATATGCCCCTCTATCAGAGGGCGGCTTGGGTGCCCCAAACTCCGAATATTACTATGAGGCTGCTCAGTTTGAACGGGCTACTCATTGGTTGACTGGCCAAAATATGTCGGAACTGGGCTGCAGGCCAGATAGGATACGCCTGCCCACAGTACTGAATGGTTGCTGGGTTCAGAGGGAGTGGTCCCCGGAAGGCCTGGAAATATTCTTATGCGCACACCTGCTTGTGCTGGAACACCTATCTGCATAAGAAGCGCCTTCACCCCCCATATGTCCCTGAACTATCTCTCTGGGTGATGCTGGGCTGTACAGAATTGGGCTCCAGATTGGAGGCCACCACATGGATAAACTCGGGTCTCACAACATCTTCAGTGACAAAATCCTCTCACGTTTGAGAATTCTGTTGGATGACTCCTCTATGCCTCGCTAACTCGTCTTTTACATACGGTTTGGCATAAAACGCAAGACGAACCAGACACATCCAAACTCCTCCAGGTAGTGCTTAAACACGGGGTTGGCCGCCACGCGTCACACTACTATACAATTCACTATGAGCGGAAAGAGAAACGTCCTTCACTGCTCTCCGCACCTACTGGGACAGGGAGCTATCCACTACACTCACAGACAAACAATGGACACAATATTTAGGGGTCCCGAAGTGCATCTCCATGAACGCCAGACACAAATATACTCAGTTTAACTATCTTCACCATACTTACCTCACTCCCTACAGACTGACGCGTATGTATCCAGGGGCTTCGGACTCCTGCACATGCTGCCAAGGCACTGCAGCCAATTTTATCCACATGGTATGGACATGTCCCTAGCTGATTCCCTACTGGGATAAGATAACTGATGAACTCTCCAGAGATCCTAGACTCTACACTACACACAGATGGTCTTCATTATATCCAAGGGATAACCTTGCGCTCGGCTGTGTGTAAAGCCAGCAACACATTTCTTGACCTGGCACTGGTCTTGGCCAAGCAAATAGCAATGTGCTGGAAATCGGCAGTATCTCCCCCCACCACCATCAGACTGTGGCTCTCCGATCTGCGTGCTGGCATTATGGCAGAACAGGAAGCGCGACACACTGCAGGGACAGGCTGACCGACCTCATCACATCCCCCAAACTGGCAAAGATATCTGAAGGTGGTGGAGTCTTGATCTGTGGGCACTCCGCCCTGAGAGTGTTTGTGATACCGATCTAACCCAAAGACCAGGGGCGTGGCTACCCCTGGCCACCACACTCGCCAGGTAAAACCCCTCTACACACAGTGACAGAATCCACTAATCAATGACCCTGAGAAATCGGCCTCCTCCCCTCCTTCTTATACCATACGACACACCACACCGACGCTACCAGTAGTCACACGATTATTTTTCCACATTTTTAACTATTCGTAAACTGTTTAGTGATATGTTTCATAATAGGCAATTGTTCTTGTTGCAATGGTCTGAACACATACATATTGCAGAATTGTATGTGATCTACGATACTGTACGAATTGAAACCCCTTCAATGAATGTACGGATATCCTTTCAGTAGCATTGCTTAAGTACATGATTGTACTTATTGTTGTCAATTATATTTTCGTTCAAAATATTAATAAAGAAATATTTAAAAAAAATAAAGAGTAAAACCTTGTTGTACGTTTGAATCCAATGGAGGAAAAAAACTTTCTAAAGATGAAGTTAGTGACCATGTACATTGTCAATTAAGAGAGGAGTCAGACAGAAGACTTCTTCGCACAAAAGCAACTTGCAGACGTCCAAGCTGAACACAAGACAGCAGGAGTATGCAGAGCGTGTGCATCTATGGCCACATATGCTACACTCTGCAACTCTGGGCAATAGCTTGCTTAATCTCCACAACGGCCCCCACAACGCTAGGATGCCTGGCTTCACCTTGGGGGTGCCCAGGAGTGGGCATCTCACAGGGAAAGGCCAGGAAGGGTTCCACAGCGGTATGCGTACAAGCGCCTGAGATACCCCTTCGGGGGTCGATTCGGGCGCTATACAAATACTACTACATTTACATTTACTACATTTGTTCCACCAATACACACCAAGGGAAGAAGGAAACAAAGTGCACAAATCAAAGTACGCTATAGCACCTAAAAGGGGAAACGTGCTTCGTCACATTGTACAATGGATGGCATCACCCCTACCTCCAGCCAGGGAGTCAAACATGACCCCACGGTCTCTGGAACAAATAAATGTTTTGTCCAAGACAGCACTCCTGAGGGCAAACACACCTGGACATTGATAACTCGATGGGGCCAGAGCCAGTTATGAAATACTTTGGGGAGGGTGTGTGCAGCGGACGCTCTGTGAGTATAGGCCGCGGGGTCTATCCCTGGCATCGCGCCTGTCTTTTTAGCTATCACGAATTGAAAACAGCTTAGCTGATAAAACGTAAACTTTATCCTCTCTGTTGTTCTGTATACAGTCGCTGCTGTTTACTTTATATTTTTAAATTGCGCCGTATTGTTCTTTTAGCTTATCTCAGTCCACCTACCTGTTTTAACAGCTGCCTGCAGTCCCCGGTCTGTCACGGCTTGTGCCGATTGAGCAGAGGGACGAAAAAGGCATTGACATCACTTCCGGTTTGCCGACCGGAAGTACAGTTGGCGCACTAGCTCCCGCAATTATCCTCTAGCCCTACAAAAAGCGGGGCAGGGCGCGGACGCTCGCCAAAGGCAAGCCTGTCTGCGCCCGTCCGCGCCAGACCGCTGCCAGGACCCCTTCCCCTCCCACCTTGTCCCAGCTCTCTGACCTGGTGTGTCAATTTGGTGAGTGATCAAAATGGCAATGTTTAAATATTCTAGTCAAGAGTTAAAAGATCTAAATAATTTCCATTCTAGACCTTCAGTCACACTGGAAGACACAATTATCAGCAGGGCACAAGGTATATCATGTTTAAATGAACCAGCCTCACTGAGTAAAACACAAATATCTCATGATTCAAACTACACCAAAATTCCTAAACCACTAAGGGCAATATATTTCAACGTGCGCTCTATTTCTAAACATTCTGTTGAGATATGAAGCCTCATGGATATGGAATTACCGGACATCTGCTTTGTCACGGAAACCTGGCTACATGAGCATGCCTCCGCAGATGTAGTAACTGCCTTTCCACCCCAATATAACATAACAAGAGTGGATAGAAAGGAGACAAGAGGAGGAGGTCTACTCATAGCCACTATCTCTGGCGTGAGTATTACCTCCTTAGGAACTATGAGCTCAGACCAATTAGAACTATGTGTTTTCAGGATAGAGGGACCGTCTGGGGGTGCTTGGAGAGGAGCTTTAGTATATAGACCTCCCGGCCCCAAAAATGATTTCTCCTACAAACTACTCGAGATTATCGCCCCGCAAGTATTGGCCTCTGATCTTTTTTTCTTAATAGGAGATTTTAATCATCATGCTGAGAAATTACAGGATTCAGACACAGATCAGCTGATCACAAATATGAGCAAACTGGGATTAGCCCAATTGGTAACAGGTCCCACCCATATCGCCGGTCATATGCTTGATCTACTGTTTACAAATTCCTCAGACATTGCAGTAGAATCTCCATCCCCACTGTTATGGACAGATCATTACCTATTAAAATTTGTTATTCCAGTACATATGATCAAAACTGACTTTAGGAATGAACCAATATGGCGAAGGTCATGGCGTAAAGTCACCTCGCCTCTCTTTGCAACACATTTCAGCTCCTTCCATCATAGCCATAAGGCCAACATCAATCAGGCAGCAACCTCCTTTGAGAGAGCAATAACGGTTGCGCTAGACAAAATTGCTCCCCACACCAGGGTTAAAGTTAAATCTAGGGCCGCTCCCTGGTTCACGGAGCAACTAAAGACAGTGAAGCTCTCCTGCAGGACAGCAGAGCGGAAATGGAGAAAAAGTAAAGATCCGACTGATCGCGAAACATATAAAAATATCCACCGCAACTACATGGAGAATATCAGACAATCAAAAAAATTGTTTCTCCTAAACTGGATAGATGAGGCGGCGAACTCCAGTAAGGAGCTCTACCAAATTCTAAAAGAATTTACAACGCCTCCTGCTCAGTTACTAACCCCCAACTCGCAGGACTGGACTGATTCTCTCTCTAAATTTCTCGACGATAAAATTATTGCAATTCATAACTCTTTTCCGCCCCAAGAAAATAACAACCTTTTAGAAAATCAATCCATCGTGTCTCCAGGCCCCCTTCATATCTTGGACGAATTTTCACAATGTAATACAGAGGTAGTGGCAAACGCCATGCAAAAAATAAAATCGGGCTCGCCTATTGACCCCGTGCCACCAAAATTTCTTCCAATCATTGCACCAGTGCTGTTAGATAGCCTCACTGACCTATTTAACAGGTCACTGTCGCAGGCCGAGGTCCCAAAAATATGGAAAGTTGCCAGAGTCAGGCCAATTTTAAAGAAATCCACTGCAGATCCAAAACTCCCCTCGAACTATCGCCCCATCTCGTTGCTTCCTCATTTTGGGAAGATGCTTGAATCACTGGTTAACAAACAGCTCGTTATCCACCTTGAGAGCCATGGAATACTGGATCCCTCTCAGTCGGGCTTCAGGGCCGCCCACAGTACAGAAACAGCGCTGGTAGAAGTAACAGACAACATTAGGCTAGCATTGGACAGAGGTCAGTCATCAATTCTCGTCCTGCTAGATGTATCCGCCGCTTTTGACACCATCTCCCACAGCATTCTAGAACATCGGCTCTGGGAGATTGGTGTCAGGGGGAAGGCCCTAAAGTGGCTGAAGAGCTATCTAACGGACCGAGTCACAACGGTACAGGTGGGCAACATCGTTTCATGTAGTAGACCAGTCAGGATGGGAGTGCCGCAGGGCTCCATTCTGAGCCCGACTCTTTTTAATATTTACGTGACCCCGCTGGCCAAGGTGATCAGATCCTACGGCTTTGATGTTGTATCATATGCCGATGATACTCAGATCTTGATCACTCTTGGCCCAGATCCGGCAGAGACAAAGTTGCGATTCAAAGACTGCATGTCCCAAGTTGACAGGTGGATGAGCACAAATCACCTTCAATTAAACGGAGGCAAGTCCGAGATTGTGCTTTTTGGCAAGGCTCATGAGCACTGGTCACATGACTGGTGGCCCCTGAACCTTGGCCCCTGTCCAATCCCAAAACAGACGGTACGGAATTTAGGATTCCATATGGACAATAAACTATCAATGAAAAATCAGATCAACTATATAATTGGTTCCTGTTTTGGCGTGATGCGTTGTTTACGCAAGGTTTTTAAATGGATTCCGATGGAGGCCAGAAAACCTCTAGTTCAGGGATTGATCATCAAATGCCCTGTTGTCCTCAATCAACGAAGACCTTCTTACAAGGCTTCAGATTCTGCAGAACACCGCGGCCAGGCTGGTTCTCAACCTCCCGCCAAGATCCCCTTCGGCCCCTAGCCTGAGACTTCTACACTGGCTCCCTGTCAGAAAGCAAATTCGCTTCAAGATCTTTTGTTTAACACACAAAAATATGTACGGAAAAGGCCCGGGCTACTGGGCCAAAAAGTTAAGTTGGTACCAGCCTTGCAGGACCCTGAGATCCAGAAACGAATCACTTCTTACACCACTCAGAATCCGCACCACTAGAAATGGAGGAAGATCCTTTTCTTTTCTTGCACCTGCTTTTTGGAACAAACTGCCCTCAAACTTACGCACGATCACAGATCACAACTGCTTTCGCAAGAAGTTAAAGACATGGCTGTTTGACAACTAAACAAGCTGACGTTTCAGAGCTGTCCGCAAGCACCATGAGACTTTCGAGTGATTTGTGCGCTGAATAAATGTCCCTGATTTGATTTGACAAAGAGCTTTCACTCTCCTGGGGTTTACTAACATAAATTGTGTTTGATGAGTGAGGTTGATTCATGAAGGAGATAGCCCTAGAATGGATGCCTTGCTTCATCACTGACTAAAAGAGGTTTTATGGACCCACCAGTTTCTGAGCACCCGTATGTAGTGCTCATCTCCTCTACCATTAAAAGGAAATGTTACTTGCCCTGTAAGCATCTGTTCATAGCATGTAGTGCTGTAGATGCACATGCACAGCATATTCCTGCCATCTTGTGTGGGACTCAGGCATTACAACTTGTTTATCTTCAAAGAAGCTTGGAGACTCCACCTAACATTCTTTTCAGCTCAGTGGGTGGAAAGTGAAAGTGGAGTGAAGAATACGAATATTGTGTTGTGTAGTGTACATTGTAAATTATTAAAGGAAAGGTAAAAAAAAATGTGCCATCACTGGAGGCATTTGTGGAGGAGGAAGGGCGCATGCGAATCTACAGCACTACACGCTACGAACAGATGCTTACAGGGTAAATGACATTTTCCATCAGGAGTATATGTGGATGCACAAGCTCTGCATCGACTGAAAGCAGTTTCCTTCCAAGCAGTGGCTTGCAGGCGAAATATGCAGACGTGGAACAGAGTTTTTAACACCATCTGGCCAACCATAGCCTGCTGATGGGCTAATATTTCTACATGATACTTTGCAAAAGTATGTGGTGTTAACCAGGTAGTTGCCACACAAAGGTTTGCTAGTAGGATGTTACCTAGGAAAGCCATGGCGGATTCCTTCTTACTTGTACAGTCTGTCCTGGGAGGTGCAATGAGTATACGTTTAGCTTTGGCATAGCAGGTTTGGATGCATTTGACAATCCACCTTGCAATGCCTGCCTTGGAAATAGGTTCAGTCAACAAATGATCCTGCTGGAACAACAATTTCTTTAGCTAACAAGTCACGTGAGAAAAAAATCAAAGCAAATCAATTCCTGGTGAAAGGAATACAAGAAAGAAAAGAAAAAAGAGAAATATAACACCAGAACTTGATTTGTAATATATTACATGTTTTGAGGCAAATGTATATTGTGAAGAATACTTAAATCATAATAACCGGTGTTCCATTTGTTGACAGGTTTAAGTAGCCAGTACTTAAAAAAAGGGTTACTGTTGTAGGTCCGCTTTTCGGGGACGTCAAAATAAAAAACACTGCCTACTATTTTTTGGGGATATTTACCAAGAGACATTGTTCTGCATTCTGTCCATCGACTGTTTTTGCATTTGTCACCCCGAGTGGGACGGGTATGCCCAGACGTGGGTCCCGTGCTCTCCATGCCACTGGAATCAAGCTATCCTGGCTGAAGAGGGGTGAAACCCCGAAACCGGTCCTAGGATGCTTGTTTCCAGTCCAGGGAGGACCTGGCTTGGCAGTTCGGGCTGGACTGTTCCCATGAGGCACAGGGTCAAGACTGATTTGCATATGGCTGGGTTCAAACTGGAATGGCATGGTGAGCAAAAAAACGATGGATTTAGGCCCAGATCTCTGTACTGGGGTGAATGTATGACATTGTTCTGCATTCTGTCCATCAACTGTTGTTTTTGCATTTGTCACCCCGAGTGGGACGGGTATGCCCAGACGTGGGTCCCGTGCTCTCCATGCCACTGGAATCAAGCTATCCTGGCTGAAGAGGGGTGAAACCCCGAAACCGGTCCTAGGATGCTTGTTTCCAGTCCAGGGAGGACCTGGCTTGGCAGTTCGGGCTGGACTGTTCCCATGAGGCACAGGGTCAAGACTGATTTGCATATGGCTGGGTTCAAACTGGAATGGCATGGTGAGCAAAAAAACGATGGATTTAGGCCCAGATCTCTGTACTGGGGTGAATGTATGACATTGTTCTGCATTCTGTCCATCAACTGTTGTTTTTGCATTACTTAAATGCCCAGCATTGCATTATTTATATTTAATTGTAGTCATCAGTTTTACGCCCTTTGCCTGGTATTCTCACTCCGTGTTAAAATCATAATCCGTGGTCTACCTTTACATGCATCCCTGGATTGGAATGGCCATGTTATATTCCACGTGCTCTCTTTTTTAGAAATCCAACTGCTGCGGACACTCTGAGCGCGTTTCTCTGCTGTTGTTATTTTTTGGGCCTGGACAGATTTATTTAAAGTCTTCCCGTTTCCTACTAATAGCAGGAACGCGGTTTATTATCTGAATGTAATGTTGGGACAGAAGGCAAATCATCTTCACTCAAACAGCGGAGTACACATCCTGAGAACATTCACCTGCTTCTGGCGACTGTCTGTCAGTCTCAGGTAGCTCACTCAGTGTCCCCTGATTCTGAATGTATTGTCAATCTCCGATTCCTGTCATACCCCCCCCCCCCGTTTCTAACTAGCTCTCAAACTCTGATTTCAGTCACTGTCACCCTTTAAATTGTTTTCTACGCACCAGCCTCCGCGTTTAGCATTTGCCACTAAATGCTGCGCCTAGAGTGTGTAGCAGGAACTTTATAAGCAACTAACGCAGCATGATGTAATAAAAGACATCTTAATATCTTCTAATTTCAAGCTTCTTCCAACCACAGCATCTGCACATTTATATAAACAGAGATCACGGGCAGGGGCGCAACGATTAAAGAAAGATACTTTCAACCTTTGGAGACTTTGTCACTTTCTTTGCTGCCTTCTAATTGGGCAGTACTTGCCAGGAGTCACTTCCTTTTCTTTCTGTGGAGCACGGACCAAGCCCAAATTGAGTTTTGTTAATTAGAGTCCGTCCACTCCTCGTGCTGTGATTCAGTTACTATTTCTTGTAGCAGTGCTGCCCCGCGAGGGCTAATAGTAGCCGGAAGGTTGAATCTCTCTCTCCAGGAATGAGACTCACAACCTGCCTAAAACTGCGTACTTCGGTGATGGTAAAAAAAAAAGCTCACTGACCCATTCTGCTGTGTGTGGTAATTAGTTCTCGGAGCCATCCTGATGCGTTCAGCTTTTTTTACCTCCATTATTCTTGAGGCTGGTTTGCTGTGCTCTGTTCTCGGCAGGCAGTGGTAGGACCACTTGTACTCTATTCCTTCTGATCTTTCACATCTCAAAACCAGGACCTGACTATCAGTAAATTCACAGTTGCAAAAACAAAATATTAGCTTCTTAGCTCACTCATTATTATGTTAACAGTATCATGCGTGAACTTTTTATTTTGTGTTCAGTAAGCGAGATGTATTTGCAAGGCATATAGTTTGCCAACAGTTCAGAAACAACTCCTGCCCACAGTCCTGGCTGCAAGTTCTGCTAGATGGGTGGCTGGCTGCTGCACAAAAAACAGTGAATAGAGAAAGTCTCATGCACACTGTCACAGATCATAGAACAGTTGCCTTCTCCTGCTGGATAGTGATGCCTGATGCCATGTTGGCTTAATCAGTTTAGCTCCTGAGTGGGATTTTCGGTGCTAGTAGCAGTGGAATGTACATTGTATTCGATAAGACAGTGGTGGCATCTGTTAAGTTTTGTGAAATTCCCGAAGCACAGATAACAGAGGAAGTTCCTGTTTCTTCTCTTCCCATCCGCTGCCGTTCCTATTTCTTCTCCCCCCATCTACGCTGTACCTGTTTCTACTAGGCCCATCCCAGTTTAATCTAACCCCACCACTGTTTCTTCTCCTCCCCATACCTGCCCCGTCCATTTCTTCTCCCCTCTCCCAAAAGACAAAAGGAAAAAAAGCACTATGACGCAGCCAGCGCTGGCTACCCCTGAATATTCAATGCTTGTAACACGCTGATGCGTCCGAGCAAAGCTATGGCTACAAGAAAGGCCACCTTCCTGGAAAGAAACTAAGTTGCAAAAGTAGAGAGGTTCAGAAGGCAGCCGGATAAACCTTGTGAGAACCACGTTAAGGCTCCACACAGGGCTGGAGGTGTTCTTGTGATATCACTTTTTGAGTCCCTTCATGAATGTTATGATCACCAGAATCTTGAAGAGGGAGGAGTGTTCCCTCTTCTGTATGTGTGCCACAACAGCAGCTAAGTGGAGGCGTACAGAGGAGTATGCAGACACCTGTCTTCTAAAGGTGTAAAAGCTAGCAGATGATATCTAGAACCTTGGGATTGAAGGGGTCCAAATGCTTAGAGATGCAGTAGTGGACAAAGCCCTTCCACTTGGCTGCATAACATGTTTGTGTAGTGGGCCTAGATGCCTCATGCAATATATTCATACAAACCTCAGGGAGATTTAGGTAGCCAAACACCAATACCTCACCCGCCAGATTGAGCTGCTTGGGATCTGGGTGCCTGATATGACTACGTTGTTGTATGAGAAGGATCAGCCTAATCAGCAGCTTCTCATGGGGACTGAGACATCTCCAGCAGCATTGCGACCAAGGGTGTCTCGCCCAAGTTGGGGTTATCAGGGTGAGGGGCAATAAGACCTGTCATATTTTCCTCACCATGTAGGGTATGGGTAGAAGCAGAAAAGCATAGGTAAATATCCTTGAGCAATTCATCCAAATTGCATTGCCCATGGACTGTTGGTGTAGGTATCTGAAGGCAAAGGTTGGGCATTTTATGGGGTGACAAAGAGATTGACGGCTGGTGATCCCCACCACTGACAATACCCGTGGAGGACTTGTGGGTGGAGGTCCCACTAGTGGACTTGTTGATGCATCTTGCCAAACAGGTCCACAGAGAGGTTGACCACCCTTAGGAAGTATTGCCCTAGAAGATGTATCTTGTTGCAGATTATCCAGTGCCAGATCTCTCGTGGTAGTGCTGACAACTGGGGGGGGAGAAGGTACCCCAATCGTTCTGTATGTAATACATGGTTATGTTGTCCTTCTTTATGAGAACCACCTTGCTGAAGGCAAGAGAGCTAGGTGGATGGCTATCAGCTCTAGGTAGTTGATGTACTGACCCACACTGTATCTTGTACCTTGCATAGTCATCATGTTGCAGAGATGTGCTCCCCACTCAGTGAGCAATGTGTCGGTGGTTACAGTCACCCGCAGGAGAAGGTCCAGAAGGGCATGTCGAGCAGCAGGTTGTTCCTGTTACACCATTGCAGAGAGCGCCGAGTGCTAGCCTTTATCAACACTAGATCTTTCACTTACCCTTCACTTGTGACTACTGTCTTACGAGGCACTGTTAAAGCAGGCAGGGGTAAGTAATCTGGATTGCAGCACAACTGCTGTGCAGGCTGCCATCATACCCAAGAGTTTTATAATAATTCTTACAGTTAGCGGACAAGTGGATTGAAAAAGAGGCTGTAGCTGATGTAATGTCATCTCTCTCTACTATTTGGGATATGCTTTCACTGTAACTGCATTCAGCATAAAGCCCAGGAAGGGGTAAATCTACAGATTCCTCACCACATGAGTAATCCCCAGGCGTCTGGCAGAAATTTTCAGAACAGTTTTCCTGCATGCTGCTAGGTGGCATCATGCAGCTTTGCGCTGATGTCTTTTTTTGCTTTGGAAACGACAAGTGGAGTGCGTACAAGTGACACCCAAGCTCTCAGGCATGAGTTGCTTTCCAAGCTAACACCCTCAGACGCAGAGCCCATGAGCAGATTGGCATGACCTGTGAGCAGATCTCTAGATTGGAATCTTTTCAGATGGAAGAATCCATTTCACAGAACGGGGAGGCGGAGGTTGGGTGAGAAATCAGCAGTAAGATGGAGTATCTACCAGAAAGATTGCTACCGAAAAATAAGTAACTTGCTCTTCTGATGGATACTTCTAACTGCAGATTCCTCACCTTATGAATAGATACCAGAGTAGTTCCTCTCAAGGTGGTGGGTCTGTGAACTGACTCACACCAAAAAGTCTAGCAGGGCCAAGTGGGCAAAATGCCCCTCTTGGCAGACCTTACTGTTGAGGCAGCATGCCTTGTGAAGGGGTTTACTGAAACCCATGTAACCCCACAAGAGGTGTCCAATACAGGAACTCCGCTTTCTGGTTAAGTGGTAGCAGCCATGAACCTGGTGGAATGAGCCAGCGCATAGCATGTTTTTATGCAGAGAACAATCCAGAAAATCATACAAAAAGTGGATTATCACTCAATGGTCCTTGATATGATTGATACAGAAACTCAAAGATCTTTTACAGTGTAATCGATGTACTTTCTCTTCCTCCTTAGAGGGTTGATGCAGAGCAAAGAACCCAGAAGGATATTAGCCTGACCGACATGAAAAATGGCGACTACTTCAGGTAGAAATGAAGCCCAGGTTCTTAGAATCACCTTGTCAGGAAAAAAGGTGTTATAAGGTAGATTTACACAGAGACCTTGAAGTTCACTTACACATCTAGCTGATGTTATAGCGATGAGAAATACGGTCTTCAAGGTCAGAAGTTGCAAGAGACAACTGAGCAGTTGTTCAAAAGGGGTGCAATGCACATCAAGAAAGTGAGGACCAAGTCCCACTGGAGCATCACAAGGATGTTGGTTCAAACAAATGTTGCAAACTTTCAAAAACTTCATCACAACGGATAATTTGAATGACAAAGGCTGATCCAGCATCACCAAGGTCAAAAGTGCCAGCCGATAAGTAGCTCTTAATATTGACCAAAACATATCCTTGCTGAGCTAAGAATAGAACAAACAGTATTACTTTAGACAACTTTGTGGATTGGTATGGCACCTGACAAATTGACCCCCTACAGGCAAATTTGTCCCAAAAGCTGGCAAACACTGATTTTATGGAGGAAGGCCTCACCACCAAGATGACATCAATGACAATTGATATATAAATACCCTGCCCTGCTGCTGTGACAGACGATTCTCCTGAAGCAGTAGATTGATCAAAGAGAGGACGGATGTGCATGAACAGGAATTTCATGTACCACACTCTCCTTGCCCAATCCAGTGCCACTAGGATGACTTGGACCCGGTCGTTCGATATCTTCAGAACTCGGGCAGGTGAGGTCATAGAGGAAAGGCAGACAGGAGTCCTGAGCTTCACTCTAGACGGAAGGCGTCTCCAAGTGAGAGTTGCTTTGGAAACTCCAGCACACAGAAGTGCCAACACTGCATGTTCTCGGCAGTGGCCAGGGCTCTCCCCATTGCTGGAACGCTACTTGTGCCACCTCCGAGTGCATTTTGCCTTTTGTGATCAGCCAGGAGCCTGAGGCTGAATTAGTCCACCCTGCCGTATAAAGATTCTGCCAGGAGGTTCACCACCAGAGATGGGGCTGAGGCGACAAACATCAGTCCTTCTTCGGCACAAGAAAGTAACAGGAGTTACACCCAGTTCCTGGTAGTGAGACCTGAACCCTATCTATAGTCCCTTTTGCCAAAAGGGCCTGCCGTATGACAGACAGATGGTCCTCAATTAGCTGCAATGAAGTTGGTGGAAGGTGCGGCAGAGAAGAAAGATATGGAAGGGCATAGCCCCGATTGACAATTTGGAGGACCCACTGGCCTGTCGTTAGGGCTTGCCACCCTTGGAGGAAATATCAGATCCTGCCTCCGATAGCGTGGCTATCTGCTGACAAAGACACACTATAGCGGTTTTGCAGTTACTGCCGCTAGAGAAGCTGTAGACTCGGAAGCATGTTGTCTCTGCTCTCCTTGCTGTCTTTGAGAGCCACGCCCTCTGCCACAAAAGGCCTGAAAAGCCTGTAGTGCTAGAGGAGGACACTGAAAAGCCTCTACCGGAGCCACGAAGAGGTCGAAAATGTAGGTGGAAGAGCCTTGTGGGAGAAGAAAGGTCTGAGGAATGTGCTGTGGCTCTGATCTCCTTAAACGAGTCCACTGCATCATCAAAAAGGTATAATCCATCAATAGACATGTGTTGAGATGATATCTCAAAGGAAAGACACGTAGCCAGCTGGTGAAGGTAAGTACTTTACTGGGAGCACAACCTGGCATCCGACCACCTCAACGACACAGCTGCAACTGTCGATCGTGGAGTGCCGTCAGCCTCACATTCTAAAGAAGAACGAGGGACATGGAAACAGAACCTACGGAGCATGAGAGCTCCAACCAAGGTAAGAGCGATAATGTATTATAGTAACATCACATCACATCCTCTTCCCTTAATATGCAAAAAGAAAACACAGAAGAAGAAGAACATCAGAAAAGAAGAAAACGGGATAAGAAAAGATGAAGGAAAGGAAAATACAGCATTATAT
Organism: Calotriton arnoldi; assembly: GCA_963921515.1. Classification (NCBI taxonomy): domain Eukaryota; kingdom Metazoa; phylum Chordata; class Amphibia; order Caudata; family Salamandridae; genus Calotriton; species Calotriton arnoldi. The sequence continues at coordinate 2,112,163 of CAWUFW010000136.1, forward strand.
TCAAGATCTAACATAATCCTGAAGATATACAGGAGGTCTACGAATCCTACCAGATAACTCACCACCAAAAGAGTTAGAGGACCCCCCCTGCACTCCCTCCCCCATGCCTTGGGAAGAAGGACACAAGTCATTGAAACGAGAAACATCTTCCACAGTTCTGGCTTGAGGATCACCCCCCAATAACCTTATCCGGAATGTACATAGCAGCCGAACAGCCTTCATCATCTGTGGAACACTTGGACACAGTACCTCCTTTTTGGTACAAAGCTACTCTGCGTAAATTCCAACACTCTCCTCCTTCAATAACAACAAAATACCTTCCAACACTGACAACACGGAAAGGTCCTTTAAACTTAGTAAGACCACCTCTAATCCTACCAGACTTTAATTTGACCCAATCACCAACGGAGATTTTGGAAGAAGAGACATCGAACACAGGATCCTCACCAGAAGATACCCAATTTCTCAGCCAAGATGGGACAAGCCGTGAGCCAGGGAGACGCCCCCTCATGACAAAGAAAGGAGATTTCAATGTAACACTATGAGAAGTGGTACAATAAGCCCACAACATGTCTTGAACAAGACATTTGGGAGACAATCCATTAACTAAGGCAAGTTGTATGGTACCTTTAATAAGTCTGTTCGCCCTTTCCACAATGCCATTCCCCATGGGATTGTAAAGAGAAGTACATGAATGCCTCACACCACACTTCTCCAGAAAACAACGCATCTCCCCAGAAGTGAGTTGAGTCCCATTGTCAGTGAGTAAGACTTGCGGAACACCCTCACGCAAAAACAAAGTTTCCAACACAGCAATCGTAGACAAAGAAGTAACGTCTTTCAAAAATTCAATATGCAACCACCTCGAGTGCACATCCACAATCACAGCAGCAAACCTCATGTCTAAGGACAACTCAGAAAGAGGACCAATAAAATCAAGACAAATAGTATGCCACGGCTCTCCAGGATCCTCAATGTGACCCATCGGACGCTGAGAACCAACTTTCAGTCTCTTCTCACTCTCTTTGCAAAGAGTGCAATCTATCACCCAGTGCCTAATCTGATCATCCATAGCAGGCCACCAGAATTCCTGTTTGATACGCCTGATAGTCATGCCTTGGCCCAAATGACCCACATGCGCAAGTTTGAAAATGTGCAACCTGAGAGCAGCCGGGGGCACAAATCTCTCACCTCTCATGATAACATCTTTACCACTCAGAGACAATTCATCCAATAGTTTCCAATACGGCCTCACAGGTGTTGAGACCATACTCTCACGAGGTGAACCTTTCTTGATAAGTGTGATAACCTCCTGCAAAACAGAATCACTGATCATTGCCTCAGACCACTGTAACTTAGAGAAAGCACCCAAACTACATTCACAAACATCAAAGACAAAAGCAACAGCTTCTTCACTTTCCAGTTTCTTGACCACTTCCCTGTCCACTGTTTCCCAATCAAGTGACATGCGTGACAAACAATCCGCTTGTATGTTTCTCCAACCATGAATGAACTCAACATCATAAAGGTACTCTTGTAACCTCGCAGCAAATCTGGCAAGACGCGCCGAACCCTTACCAGCACCCCCTCCTAGCAGGATTTTCATTAAGGGTTTGTGATCGGTCCTCAACACAAATCTAGATCCCCACAAATATACCCTGAAATACTCCACTCCCCACGCTGCAGCAAGAGCCTCGCGCTCTATCACTGAATAGTTCCTTTCAGCTTGAGTAAGAGTTCTTGATGCAAATGCGATTGTCCTCTCAGTGCCACTCTGAAGTTGGGATAATACCACACCAATGCCCGTCAAACTGGCGTCAACTGTAAGAAACGATTTGCAGGAAACACTGAACGGTGCAAGAATACCAGCATTGCAAATTTGCTCCTTTATTTTAGAAAAGGCATTAGACTCATCACTGCCCCAAACAAATTTGCAACCTTTACGAAGAAGTTTCCTCAAAGGTTCAGATAAATCAGCAAATGCACGCACAAATTTAGCATAGTACTCGACCAGCCCCAGAAATGACCTAAGCTGAACCTTGTCCCTAGGAGACGGAGCATTTCTTATGGCACTTAACAAATTCTTTTTGGGAGAAATCCCACCACTAGAGATAGAATACCCCAAGTAATCAACTTGATTGGTGAGAAAATGACATTTATCTTTATTAACAGTAAGACCCTGTTGTTCCAGCTTCCACAAAACCTGCTTAAGAGATACATTGTGTTCTTGAATGGTTTTTCCTGAAACCAAGATGTCGTCTTGAAAATAAACTACACCAGGCAGACCTTTGAGCATATTCGACATCATTCTCTGGAAAACACTCGCAGCTGAAGCTAGCCCAAAGGGCATGCGAGTGAACTGAAAAATGCCTTCCGTTGTGATAAAAGTTGTAAGAGACTTAGAATCTGGGTGCAATTCGATCTGGTGGTAAGCACTTCGCAGATCGATTTTTGAAAAATACTTCCCACCACCTACAGACTGCAGCAATTCATTAATATTGGGCAGTGGGAATGTGTCAGTAACAATATCTCTATTTAGGGACCTAAGATCAATGCAGAAGCGGAGACGACCATCTGACTTAAGCGTCAAAACTACCGGAGAAATCCAAGAGGACGCCTCCACAGGTTCAATGACTCCAGATTTTAACAGATCATCCAACATATCTTTAAGGCCCTGCCTCACAGACAGAGGAACTCTCCTCAACTTGTGTTGTACAGGGACGCATTAGGTTTAAGAATAATTTGATGCTGATACCCTTTAACACAACCAAGCCTATCCTCGAACACTCTGTGAGCATCTCTAAGGATGTCATGAACTTGTATGTCATCTTCTACCACCATTATTTGATTTGGAGCTCTTGGATTAATGACAATATGCAGGTCGTATTGGTGCATCCAACCCAGAATTGGAGGACCCTCTTTAGCCACATAAACTTTCCCATGGGTGGTGCGTGAACCAAAGGTAATTTGACCCGACATGTATCCCAAGACATCTATAGACTGGCCCTGGTAACCCACTGGATTGATATCCTTATCCAATAAAGAAACGTTCACCCAAGTAGATTGAAACAGAGACTCAGGTATGATTGTGAACATGGAACCAGAGTCCACCATCAAAGTAATGTCTTTCCCACAAACATTAAATACAGCAGTGGGTCTATTCAATCTAGGGGAGTTTTGAGTAACTCCCACCAACGTTTGATCGCACGTCTCTCGAACAACTAAGACCCTATTTACGGTTGTCTTATAATCATGACTCTGCTGAACAACATTCACTTTGAACTTAGACTTGTCAGAACCATCAGATTGCCTACACATCCTGGAGTAATGCCCCTTCCTCCCACACTTGTGGCAAATCTGATCAATAGCAAAACATTTTTTAAAGTCAGCTAAATGGAAATGACTGCCACACCGCAAGCACTCTCTCGTTTTAGATTTGGGTGTGCCCCAGAAACATTCGTAGGTTTAAAACTTTTTTTTGATACAGCATTAACATCAAGGCAGTCATCCTTTAATTCAACATCTGCTACTTCTTGTGACATTTTATCCTTCTTACTCAATTCTTTTATACACTTTTGAGATTCTTCAATGACTTTAGCCATATCAATAGCATCTTTCAAAGAAGGATCTTTGGCAGCCCACAATCTTTCTTGTATTTTCCTGTCGCGACATTGAACAATCAATTGGTCACGGATCAGTTCTTCTGTCATGTTGCCAAAGCGACACTTAACTGAAAGTTCGCGTAACCTAGAGACAAAATCATCAATGGCTTCTCCTTCCAGTTGCGGCTGTGTGTAGAACTTATATCTAACCAAAACCAAATTTATTTCTTTGGAAAATCTCGTTTCAAGTCTCTTAATCGCTTCTTTGAATACATCATCCATGGGTTGTCCATTGGGTCCCATGGCCACAGGTAAATATTTAAACACACGTTGTCCTTCGGTACCTAACGCACTCAATAACACTGCTTTTTTTCTGTCAGGGGAAAAATTGTTACCATCCATAGCTACAATATAATTATGTAACATTTCAATCCAATCTTCCCAAATTACAGGCGGAGGACCTGGCTGAGCAAGAAACGTTGGCGGAAGAATTACGTTAAAGGAATTAGCAGCCATGTCTCAACAAGAAGGTAAAAGATGTGTGGAAAAAAAAATGTACTTTAAGTGTTTCGGCACTGGAAAACTTGCTGATAGGCACTAGAGCTCTCTATTCTGAGACCGTAAACAGGCAATAGTTTTGAAAGAAACACAAATGGTTGCACTGCACTTTCCACCAGGTTTAAATGTTACTACTTGCCAGCATTGTAATAGATTGCAGGGTGTGCAGATCACCGTAAGTAACTGCACTGGTAAAGCAAAGAAAAGAAAAAAAAAATACCCAAGAAGACCACTAGATGTCAGTCATGTACCAAAGAAAACTAAACATAATAACAAATGAATACGAAGGAAATATTCGAAGTGGACGATACCGTAGGACTTGAAGAATGAGTAATCCAGCGATGGAGACTTGAAGAGTGACAGATCCGGCAGTCAGATGAGGAACTAATGAAGAAATAAACAAGAATGTAGGTCAAGCAAGATGGCGGAACAATACGTAACGTTGCGTGCGTTGCGCACCAGACCAGCAAGGAAGTCAGGATGAGCGCTGCGTTCCAGTGATGCAGGGGTGACGTCACGTCACTGCAGAGCGGAACGGAGCGCGCGCCTCAAACGGGCGGAACTGGCCACATCAGGAAAGACGAGTAAAAGTACCTCAAGATGCAGCAAACCAGCAGAAAGACGATGTGGATGCCACGGCTCTGCCTCACAGGCCAACAGAAAGGAAATCAGAAATCCTCCGACGAGTGCAGGAGCCAGACTAGGGCATAGGAAAGAGGAATTACGCCGAAATAGCACCAGGTTGTGCTCCAGAAGCCTCAAGATCGTCGCCAAAATTGTTGAGATGATATCTCAAAGGAAAGACACGTAGCCAGCTGGTGAAGGTAAGTACTTTACTGGGAGCACAACCTGGCATCCGACCACCTCAACGACACAGCTGCAACTGTCGATCGTGGAGTGCCGTCAGCCTCACATTCTAAAGAAGAACGAGGGACATGGAAACAGAACCTACGGAGCATGAGAGCTCCAACCAAGGTAAGAGCGATAATGTATTATAGTAACATCACATCAACATGTCCATTGCCTTGATGTTTGGAAGTCCCCGGAGAAGCAGTGGACATCATCCGGCCATGGTGCCGGACGGCCACACGGGTACCCATGGCACGTCCCAAACAATCAGTCATGTCCAGTCCAGAGCGTATCACAAATTTATCTGCATCACAGCTGTCCTGAATAGCCTGTGTAATAGACGCCTGAAGGTAGTCAGGAACAGCGGCTAAACACTGATCCACTGTGCCCCCAAAGGGCATGGGAGTAACGGCCGAAGAGACAACTGGAATTAACCAATCTCAGAGCAAGGCTTGTGGAGGAGAAAATTCTCTTGCTAATGGGTTTTATTCTTTCGGAATCTCAGTTTGGAGGAGTGGCAGGGAAGGCATTGCGTTTGACCCTGCTGGTGGACACCTGTACTACCAGACTCTTCTGAGTGGGATGTTGTGTGCGGAACGCAGGATCCCCAGGTGCAGGACAATGGCAATGGGCAACCAGCCTATTAACTGGCAGCCCTGAACAGGGCTTAGCCCAGTAAGGTGTCAGTATTCGCCTTATTAAATGGTAGGAGTGGCTCAGTGGGAACCTATGTAATACAAAAGGTATGTAGTTCCTGGGGGAAGAGGGTAGGATGGGAGGATCTATGCTTAAGAAACAGACAACAGATCTGGGGATCGGACTACTCAGAAGCAAGAGCCCTCACACACCTGTGTGGGTGTCATGCTTGATCATCGGGCAGCTACTTGTTGGGCCGGTGCTGCAATGCCCAACTGGCCCCTCGAGGGGGCTCTTTGCCGGAGGACTTTTGAGCAAGAGATGCCGATGTGAAGTGCAGGTGCTCTAGGTGTAGATTGGTGTAATGTGAATTAGTGGTATTAAAATAGCTAAGAGAGACCCAATTAAATTTAATAGGTGGGTTCTCTTGTTATGATTAAAAGGCAATGGGTGGCTCAATGTGGAAGTAATGGTCCTATCGAGCTCATAAAGTAGTGTGTGTGTGTGTGTAGGTCAACATGTTTCTTGCCTCAAGTGTCGGTAAGCTACTGACCCCTTAGGTAATTCCATGGTGGCAAAGAAGGGTTAAGTCACAGCTGAATCAGTGCACTGGAAACCTTTTGTTCCACAGCTAGCGTGTACTCTTCCATCACCTAAGGGGTCAATAGCTTACTGAACTTGGGACAGGTTTTAGATATCCCCAGGTATACTTTTCTGTGAGAATTTGGTTGCATGATTGGGGTACCTTTTGCTAATGTTACATATATGTTCCCCAACCACAAGTAGATTAGGTTTAACTTTCTGGTCCTTGAAAATTGCCCAGATCGATAGCGACAGCCCAACGAGGAGCTGCCCGATGATGAAGCATGACACCCACACAGGTGTGTGAGGGCTCTTGCTTCTGAGCAATCAGATCCACAGATCTATTGTTTCAGTTTCCCTTACCTAGATCCTCCTGTCCTTCCCTCCCCCAGGAACTGCACACTTTTTGTATTACATAATATCCTATGGAGCCTGTATGCTGAACCTTAAAACGCTCCTAGTCCCCCTCTACGTTTAGGTTCAGTGGTCCTACCCAGGATGTAGAACTTCCGTTAAGATGTTAAATTTACAATTGCCAACCATGGAAGTGAAAATTAACACCACAGCTGCCCTTCCCATCACTACAGCGAAAGAGGCGCTTCCCTCCGTAGCAGGACCCCGAGGAGACACAAGGTCAGTATCGGGGAAAGTATCAAACGCACTGGCATCCTGAAGCTCTTCATGCAAGTTTTCATTATCAATATAGGAAACATTATGGGAAACAATCATCCTGTCCCTCTAGTTGTCGTTGTCAGAATCTGTGCGATTATGTAAAGTCTGGGCCCTACCATGTCGTAAGAACAAGGTATCAGAATCACTGGGGTTGGCAAAACGTTGAGCGCCAGGTGAGGCTGCAGTCGAGGTTAATTTAGTTTGAAATCAGATAGTGCGATATGCTGTAAATCCTCCTTTGGTGTCAACACAGATGTCTATGCGTGTGCAACGACGCAGATTATAGCTCCAGAGCTGAAGCTAGCACCGGAGTGGGTGCTGGACCAGATGCGGGCCCAAGGGGGAACAGATGGCACCAGGAGCTGACAGACTGACAGAAATCAGACCACAGACCCCTGTGGGTCCTTGGGGCTCAAAGGTGCACCAGAGAGAATGGGTAAAGTGCTGACAATCCGCAGCATAACCTTTCTTAAGGCTTGTACTTGCTGCAACACCACCAGCAGACCTAGGAACTCAGGGTGCGTTGGGACCGGACTCTGATGGAGATCAGAAGTGAGAACCGGAGTCACGCCGACACCCTCTCTTTTTTGTGTTTCTCTGTTGACTTACCTGAAGACTGTGACCTGCTGGGGTAACGACTTTGGAAGCGGGACCTTCCTTTTGACTTCATCCAATCACGTGCTGAGCCTTCTTGTGCTTGGAGACATAGTTAGGCTTTGCATTTCCCCTATGGCTTTCGGATTAATCTGGGCACAAACGCCAAAGGCCTTGGAGTCATGATCCGACCCCAGGGACCACAAACAAGCTTTGTGGGGGCCTATCATAGACATCTGTTTACAATAGCCACTGCACTGTTTTGGGGGTGGGAGGGTTGGTGGGTGGCGTTTCCCTTGCACACTGGGTAAATATCTCTTGAAAAGTCTAGTAAAAGACCAGGAAGAAATTCATGATATGCATCTGAGGCCTGGAAAGAAAGGACCTGACGTACCCGTGCATGGTTGGTGCTTATACGCAGCTTCACTCTTCTTTGACAACAGAGCACCAGAGAACTACTCTAAACTAAAAGTTTCCTGATCCAGTCTGATTCTTGGGGATTATTCACAATGTGAGTAATCCGCAATTAGAAGTATCAGTCAGAAACTGTGTTCCTTTTGGGATGATCGTTGAATAGAGGTCAATCATGCAGTGACTGTTCTCCTAAGTCATCTGCCTCAACTTGTGGAGCACTTAATCCTGAAAAGGCACGTGGACTGTATCAATCTCAAAGCTGCTGCTGAACACATCCAAACCCAATGGCACAAAAACACAATCTAAGGTGGAGTCAGTGCCCATGCGCATTTTGGACTAAGGGAAGTGTCAAAGCCCATCTGGTGAATCGAAATTCTTTCATTTTTTTTTTTTTTTTTAAATATGTTTTTATTAAATCATCACCAATACTTAGAATACAAGAGGATTTCATGAAAATAAATATTGACCCGCCATATAACAAATCGCCAAAATACATAATAACAGCTTCATCGTTATTATTATTTTTGTCGGGGAGATACATTAAAAAAAAAAAAAAAAAAAATTTTTATGATCACAACAATAAGAAAACAAAGGAAAAAACAAAGGAAAAAGAAAACTAAAAAGAAGCGGATTAGTTTAAAATAATCACATAACATACCAATGTCCTATTTTATACCTCCATGTTACCCTCCTTCCATCTTTTAAGAGGGACCCATATGTTTTCACCTATTCTTCTTACTTTTTGACCCTTTTTTTTCATATATCCCTTTTTCTAAATTATATGTGGCTAATAATCTACCCAGCCATTGTTGAAATCCAGGAGCCAGAGAATCTAGCCAGGCTGATGCAATACAAATTCTTACCACTGCCATTGCTATAAAGAGAAAGGGACGATGATCCTCTGGGGCATCGTTGTTACTTATTCCCAGAAGTATATGTTGGGGTGTTAGACTTATTCTTATTTTCAGTGCATTATTCATAAATTTTTCAATTTCGCCTAACCATGTAGCTAAAATAGGACAAGTCGCAAACATATGTGTTAAGTCAGCTTCCGTACTACTACACCGAGGGCAAGTGATCCCATCCTGACCCCCCCATTGGGCAATTCTAGCCGGAGTATGATATAGTGAAAACAGTGTTTTGTAGTGTTGAGCCTGCAACCCTGCTGACAGAAACACCGTCCTCCCCAATTCAAGGGACTCTAAGAATATATTTTGTGCTGTACCAAACTTCTGTTCCCATTTGGACCCATGTTTCACTAGGTCATCCTGGAGAAGCGCAATCAGCTTAGAGTATATCTGACTAATTGTGCACCCTTCATCAGAGCGAACCACATCCACAATATCACTGTTATTAAAGCCCATTAAACCCCTTTTTTTGGGTTAGATAGCTCCTAACTTGCAAATACTTGAAGAAGTCTCCGGTCTGTATCCCAAATCTGTTTTGTATATCCCTAAATGTTATTATGCCTGATATGTCTGAAAGATCTCCTATTAAACGAATTCCTGCTGCCTCCCATCTTGACATGATGTTATCTTGGAAGATCTCTGGCATAGTTGGGTTTTTAAAAAGCTGTTTATAATAGTTCAGCCGGCCAAGTCCAACTTTCCGTTTAAAGGATGCCCAGATCTTAAAGGCCGCATACAAAGTTTTGAACCTAACTTTTTTATAGTAGCTTGGCTCACTGTAGTTCAAAAAGCAGCCTCTTGCGGCCTCCCTATTAATAATTCGTACACATCCTCTGATCCTGGGCGGTTCCTCTGCTCTTCTGTTTTACCTCCCAACAACACCCGCATATATTGAAAGGCGGCCGCCCAATAATAAAATTTTAGATCGGGAACCCCCATCCTCCCTTCTCCCTTGTTAATGTCATGAACCTAAGTGCCCTTCTCGTCTTGCCTTGTGACCAAATAAACCGATTGAACATACTTTCCATTTCTTTAAACCAGGAATTTCCAAACTCCAGGGGTATAGACCTAAAGAGGTATAATATCTTGGGAGAAACAACATCTTTATGACATTGCACCTCCCTACAATACTAAGGTGAAGATTATGCCACCTATCAAAATCACTTTTCCCTTGCCTTATTATTGGAACAATATTATCCTCTACTAATTGCTCCAGATCTGATGTTATTTTTACCCCTAAATATGTGGCCATGTTTGTGACCCTTGTATCCTCAAAGGCGGACACACTATTGACAACAATTTGGGTTTTCTGCTGGTTGAGCTTATACCCTGAAACCAGCCCAAACGCTGCTGCTTCTTTCCCTATTTCATCAAGTGCCGTTTGTGGGTCTGGTGAGACGACTGCTAAGTCATCCGCATAAGCTAAGATTTTTGTCTCCCGCTCATGAAACCTCATTGGCAGGATTTCGCAATTTCCTTCTATTCTATGTATCAAGGGATCAATGTAAATGGCGAAAAGCAAAGGAGAGCAGGGATACCCCTGTCGAGTTCCCCTTGAAATCTGTATTGGTTCTGTATAGTCGCCATTAACTCTAACGCGAGCCACCGGGTTCTTATATAGACCACTAATTGCCGTTATGAATCCTTTTCTTAGCCCATGTCGTTCGAGGGAGCCCCACAGATAGTCCCAGGAGACCCTATCAAACGCCTTCTCGGCATCAAGTAAAATAAGTGCCATAGGGTCTCCTGAGACTGCTGCTGCTGCATCAAAAAGTGATATTACCCTGCGAACATGTTCAGTGGTTCCCCTTCCGGGTATGAACCCGTGTTGGCGTGGATGAACTACATTGCTAATGATAGAACTTAACCGTGTAGCAAATATCTTAGAACATTTTTTAGAATCACTATTCATAAGAGTAATGGGTCTATATGATCCAGGTTCTGTCGGGGGTTTACCTTTTTTTAGGAAAACGACTATTATTGCCTGGGCCCAGGATTCTGGTATTGAATTCCCGCCTTGCGCTTTTCTAAATGTTTCAATCATGTCCCTTTTTAGCAGATGATAAAAAATTTTGTAAAACTCCAGAGGGATCTGATCAGGCCCCACCGCCTTACCGGATGGAAGTCTCATCAGGGCATTATATATTTCCTCCTCTGATACAGTCATATCCATAAGATCAACATCCTGAGTGGCAAATTGTTCTATTTGGATATCGTTCAGATATTCACTAACTGAATGACGGGGCAGCTCACTTTCCTCCTGGTACAGATTGCTATAATATTTATGAAATACTTCTTTTATGGCAGTTCCTTCTTTAATCATATTTCCATCTTTGTCCTGTATCTCTACTATCTGCTCCAATACCCTTTTATGTCTCGTCCGAACTGCTAGCATGTGCCCTACTTGCTCCCTAAATTCATAACACCCCTCACGCCATGCCAGATATTTTTCAGCCGCCTTATTGGACGAAATTGCCCCAATCTCAGCTTTAGTCACCGCGATTTTATGCGTCAATACCTCTAATGATATACCTTGTGCTATTGCCCTAGTCAACTCCGCTTCTAAAGCAGCCATTGTTTCATACAGTATGTTAACCTGCTCTATTTTGTTTTTCCTTCTTCTAGCACTATAACTAAGTGTCTCTCCTCTGACCCCAGCTTTGAATGCGTCCCATACCACCCCGCTGCTAGTGCTGTCCCTGTTTATTTCCAAAAAACCCTTTATCCAGATATTCATATGTGCTATATAGTCAGAGTCTTTTAACAACCCCCTCTCAAATGTCCAGGATTACTTTTTCCCTCCCCCCCTCTCTACTCCACTGAGCTTAAGGGTTAATACTAAGGGATTGTGATCTGAAAACACTCTGGGGTACTTTTCTACAGTACAATCTACTGCCAAATGGGCTGAGGTAAAACAGTAATCCAGTCGTGCTTCCAGTTTATGCGGTGCGGAATAGTACGTACTCCCAAGATCAAATGCTCTGGTCAGGGCCCATATGTCTATCAAGCCGTTATCTTGAATCAGTGCCAACAGAGCCCTACAAACCTTATTTTTGCGGCCTGAATATTTTCTAATGCCCCCATCCCATCTTATGCCCAATCCATTAATATTTACGTCACCACATAGTATGATTGGCGCTCCTCGTGAAGCCAACTCTGAGTTTACCTCCAGTAGCACCTCCGGATCATCACCCATGGATCCGTATACTGAACAGAGGGTGAACCTAGCTTCACGACAGCACCCCTCTACCATCACCCATCGTCCAAGTTTGTCAGCCTGGTAATTTTCCCATTTGATATCACTCCTCTTTGCCAATATAGCAACCCCTTTGGTCCTAGCCCCCTGCAGTGTATTCACAACTAAATTATATCCTAACTGTTCCATTAATTTAGCCCTAGAACCCTCAATGTGTGAAATTCTTTCAAAGACAAAAAAAGTCTAGCACTATTGCACGAGGGCATGCTCTGATTTGCATGGGGGCGTGGTCCATGCAAATGAGGAATCTCTTTGCACCCTCGCCATATTATGGACGTGGGCACAAAGACAAAGTAGCTGTCAGGAAGCGCACTGAAAGTGCGCCACAAAAAAGGGACACACTGTCAGTGCGCCTCCTGATAGCAGCCCTCTGGAGGGGAGAAAGGAGGTCCTAAGGACCCCCACTCCACCGACATCCCTTTGCAGGCAAGTGCAGTCACTCACTGCACCCTCCTGCAAAGGAATCTCTAATTCCTCCTCAAAGGGCAGGCGAGTGCATGGCGCACCTATTTAAAAGTGCACCATGGCGCAAACAGGAGAAGTGTGCCCTACCTGTAAGAAGGACCCAGGTGTGCAATTCACTAAGGTGGGCAGGCACAAACACAAAATTCCCTGCCTGCAAGAAAGCAACCCATTTAAACAGAGGCACAGCAATATGTTTTATACTGTTGGCAATATGTGAACAAAATATCACTAGTTAACCATTTGTCCAAGTCCTTCCGAGGCGACATTATGATAATTAACCATGTTACGATTTTTTTCTGATGCCCTGTGAGTCCTGCACTGTGCTATTGTTTATAAGGAAACTTTATCATGTTCTAAGTGTGTGACTACAGGAAGTGCTTGGCCCAGTCCTGGCCATGTTGTAAGCACCAGCCTACAGCTGGTAAGTTAGGAAGCATGAATTTATGAATGCCTTTATTTCCACACAATCACCTTTTCCTGCATGTAGTGTCGTGTTTGCAGTGCCACAATTGAGGAACACACGTGTAGACTATGTTTTATTTCATAGAGAATGACCGCTACCATAATGATTATGTGATATGATTCTCCAACCCTAGGCTACCACCTCTGCATGGTGAAAATAAGCAACCCTTGTTTCACCTGCATGCATAAGTGTTCACCAATTATATAGGGAGCCTATATCTTAATCGCCCTGATGAATGCCCTGGACCTTTCACAGTCTGTCAGTTAGAAACATGTTGGCAATATATTGGATGTATTGGCCATTGTACGGATAAAACATCCCTCATTTTGTTTTTAAGATTTTATGTATACCTAGGATACACACCATAAAAGGAATTCCCACCGGTTTATCCTAAGGTATTTTTAATATCTGGATTACTGGTAGGCGGCACTCGCAGAGTTTCACTCCACGAGTTACTTAAAAACTCAGCGTGATTCTGCGGAGTTCCGTGAGCGGAGGAATTCCAGTTCGTCACGCTGCTCGCACTGATTTTTAGCACCAGGAGTTTGTCCTGTGCTGTACAATCAGCACGAATGGCACTACGTGGCACCCCAGAGGGCACTGCTTCTTTCTGCTGTTCAAGTAGATTTTCTACTCGAGCAACAGCTTTCGTAACTTGAGCAGCAACTTTCTGAGCGCAAGCGGTAGCGACCTGCTGCGACCGCCCACATTGAGAAATCTCGCTGGGAGGCGGTCTAGCACTTGTTTTTTCTCGCTCAAGCACATAACGTTGGCGAACTGCCCACGAGAATAACTCCGCCACGCGGCAGTTGGCAGTTTTTGCGGAACTGTACTATAAGCAGAGCGCAGAGAGGGCAAACTCCACGAACTCCGCAGGAGTGGAGTTTACCACCTACCCCTAATCCAGATCCCCAGCTATCATACTTTATCTAAGAGCTTCCTCACAAAATGGAGGTCGAGTCTGCCCTGGTAGTATCATCTTACCATGGTGGGGTAGGAAGCGGATGATGCATATCACATTATGTGGGAGAGGCTTCTTTATCCAGAAGTGGATTTGGTTTCATAGCCTAGGGTAGCCAACATGGAACACATAATTGTTCTGTATCACCACTGTGCTCCATACCTTTGTGTTTGGAGGAGACTTGATGTTTAAACCAGGCTTTACCACATTCCCAAAATATGTTGATTCCACAACACAGTGGCATTTCTTTGGCGACAGTTGTGCTTGAGGCACACCATCGGAACCATTAACACCCTAGTTATTGTGTAATGAGCAAGATGGAAACTATGGACCCAGAAGACAAGGTTTATATTAATCCTGGCCTCCACTTGTGACAAATGGTGTGCTCATGGGCAGTCACCTTTTGAACATATTCATCTGCTCCTTTTTTTGTTTTTTAAACAGACAGGAAGAACTAAAATTAAACTGAACACTAGCAATAAATATGTGATAAGAAACAGGCTGTTAACCCAATAGTCATTTGATTTTATTCAGGAAGGAGAGAACACCCAGTTTCATAGCATAATCACCAAGATGTGGTGTAGTGAGAAAGTCAGAAACCTTGAAACAAGGAGTCCTGCACTGTGCCTCTGTTCACTTAAGTACCCTTCCTATGCTTCTGTTCCCTTACCTGCTGCAGCATCCTCCCCATCCTGGGTACCCACCAAAGACTATGCCACACACAGAGCTTAGTATTACACGTCTTTATTCTGCTGCGTGTAACTGCGAACTCAACATTCGAAAAAAATCTTTCATTGCATTCCGCTCCGACACCTACGTCACAGCTCTGCGGAGTCCACTAGGAGCCAAAAGGGTTCCGTCATAAAACTTGCAAGACACTACATCTCGCCCTCTATTAAATAAGAAATTAATTTTTTTTTACAAATCAGTATATATATGTACAATTGCATTCCTTCAATAAACCTTCTTGGCGCTTTAATCGTTTGGCCTGATCTGGTTACTGGAAGCTGGGAGCGGTCATCTTCAGTGTCAGAGATTTTGGAATATGGTGAAGAGGTAACAGCAGTAACCGAGTTTTCAGGTTTAGCATTTCCTTCACCATCTCGATCAGAAGACGGATGAATCAAATGCCGAAAGTGAGAAGAGTCTCTGGTAACAGACCTTTCAGGACGCTGGGCATTCACCATGTGTCCCTTGGACACTACGTGAAAAGGTTTAGCATCATATGGAGCACCAGACCTACTCCTTCGCATTTGTAGGGCGATCACTAGATCTCCTCTCTTAATCTTTGCATGTCACCTCTTGTCTGCATAGGCCTTCATTTTTTGCTTGTTAGTCAAGTCCTATGTACGAGTTGTTGTGTTCTCATTTCCTGCTCTTTTGTTGGTAACTTGGTTGTCATTTCTCTCCAAAACATCAAAGCCGCAGGACTTTCGACTGTGGTGGAGAGAGGTGTAGGCTCATAGAGTGGAATTCAATACAGTTTGTAAACTGAGCCTCTTAAGAGTTGCACGCTGTACTACTGCTTTCATTTGCATACTCCTAAAACTCTCAATGAGTCAGTTGGCCTGTGGCCACAAAGGTGTACTCTTCTGATGCTTTATATTCAGATGCTCCAGGAAATCCTTGAATTTGCAACTGTTTAATGGCAATTATCAGACTTCAAAATGGCTGGAACACCCCATGTCCAAAAGATGCCATCTAGTCTCTCAATGACTCGCTCATGAGTTGTGGATGAGAGATCTTCTATTAATCGAAAAAGTGAATACTCGTCCACAATACCCATCAGATGATGTCCAATATCAAGAGGACCAAAGAAAACAACAGCTATTCTCTCCCATGCATGCTTAGGGAGTTCTGACATGTTAAGAATAGGTTGAGCAATATTTGTAGAGGGGCACTTACATAGATGACAGTCCTTGAGTACCTTTTCAACCCTCACCTAAATATGGAAACCAACTCAGTCTACGAGAGCTCTTTTGGTGGCAAAAATACCACGATGTTCGTTGTGAACTACTTCAATTATTTACTGTCGCAGATTCTCCGGAATCAGGATTCTCGACCATCACACTATAATTCCTTCCTGAGTTATGGACAGTTCATCTTTAACGTTTTTGTACTTTTGGCATTCACCATCACTGGTGAGAGGTCGACTGTGTGGCTTCCATTACTGATGTGTAATTATTAACCCTGGGCAGAGTTGGCGTCCGTGGAACAGGAGCCCACGTCCTGCGACCAGCCGAGGGTCCGTGTGCCTGGGACGGGGGTCCCTCGTGCCCGGGCAGGCTCCCAGATCCCCCCGGCCTGGCTGTGTTGAGAAGCAGGCACCGGGCCCGGGGCCTGGGTTTCTTGCAGGGCCTGGGGTGTGGGAGCCCCCGTCCTGCGGCCTACCAAGGGTACATCTGCCCGGGACAGGGGTCCCTGGTGCCCAGGGAGGTTCCCCCCTCCCCTCCTCCTCCTCCCCGGCCTGGCTGGGTTCAGAAGCGTGGACCGGTTCCGGGGCCTGGGCTCCGGTGGGCCCTGGGGTGCGGGAGCCCATGTCCTGTGGCCATCCGAGGGTCTGGGTGCCCATCACGGGGGTCCATCGGGCCAGGGCAGGACTACCCCACTTCGCCTGCGTGTCAAGGTGCCTGCGGGCCCTGGGTCAGAGTTCCGTCAGAGGCCCCCCTTGCAGCTCCGTGCCCAAGACCCAGCTAAGGGCTCTGATGAGCCCCAGGGACGCAGAGCCCCCGAGCCCTCCAAAGGGCAGGCGGGAGCCCTCCCGCGAAGGCTCGGGGCGGGCAGATTGGCATCCTTCTGGCCCGGCCATCTGGTCACGCCTTTCCCCTCGGCCATCTGGTCGCGCGCAATGCTTTTCAATGGGGCAACCAGATGGCCAGGCCAGCCTGGAAGTCCCGATGAGGGCTCACCCGCCTCTCCGATCCCAGCCAGGGCTCCAGGAGGTCAGGCACCCCCGTGCCCTGGGTCCCCTCCGTCACTCAGTGCGCACGGGTTACCAGAAAGAAGGGTAGCTTTCCTCCGGATTACTAGGGACAGGGTATGCCGGAACAGCTCCCAGGCTGGCGGTTCTCAGCCGGGGACCAGATGGGCTGGGACCAGGCACCACCTTCCCCCCCTGTCCGGGGCTCCGGCCTGCCGCGTGGCAAAGTGCCCGGGATGGGCTCCATCGGTCCTGGGCAGACCTCCCCTGGGCGTCCGGGCCCGAGAGCTTTGGCCGGGCGCACCCTAGACTGGGCTCAGTCCTCCGCTCCGCCTTGGGCCCGTCGAGAGTTCCCCAGGTTGGTTTGTGTCAGGAGCTCCGGCAGGGGCCCTTGGTGGCTCCGGGGTGGAGGGTGCCCTCCCCACCCCCGGGTCCGTCCTAAGGCCTGCCGCGTGGCCGGGCGCCCGGGACGCAGGCCTTGAGGAGGCCTCCCCAGCGCGTGCCGGCCCGAGACCTTCGGCCGGGCTTAGGGGACCGGGCTCCGTCCCCCTGCTCCGCCATGGTCCCAGGTCGGGTGTCCGTCGGCCCCGGGCAGGCCTCCCTCCTGCTTGGTCCACCGGTCAAGGTGCCTGGGGACCCCGGGTCGGAGGTCCGTCAGGGACCACTGTCTGCAGGCCCGAGGCCCAGCCGGGGTCTCCCAGCCCCCGGGACGCAGAGCCCCGGAGTCCTACGAAGGGCAGGCGGGAGCCCTCCCGCGAAGGCTCGGGCGGGCAGATTGGCGTCCTTCGGGCCCGGCCATCTGGTCGCGCCTTCCCTCTCGGCCATCTGGTTGTGCGCAATGCCTTCCATTGGGGCGACTTGATGGCCGGGCTGCCCTGGAAGTCCCGATGAGGGCTCGTTTGCCTCCCCGATCCCAGCCAGGGCTCCAGGAGGTCGGGCGTGTCTGCGCCTTGGGTGC